>CM076572.1:2085895-2527492 GCA_034641835.2 Pinus albicaulis
TCTCTGAAGTGCCGAAATTCATAAAAAAGCTCGAAGAAATACCAGAGATTGCTCTTCCAGAGGAACAATCGATCAAAATCGCTCTTGCTCTGGCTGACAGAGGCTTGGTAGGGCAGTTTATGGGCCGCTGGCCTTCCACAAAAACCACGGACGATTGGATTCAGCGAAACTGGAGACCTCAGCTGAAAAACAACGTGATTTGTTATGCTGTGGGAAGAGGCTATTTCATCTTTGAATTTACCTCCAAAGAAGATCGTGATCTGGTGTTCAGAAATGGGCCATATTTTATGGGAAATCAGGGACTGTATCTTAACAAATGGAGCCCTGATTTCGATCCCTCTGTCGATGTTCCTAAGGAGGTGTCGGTCTGGGTTCGTCTCCCTAACCTCCCGATTCACTGCTGGAGCTATCAATCCATGCAGAAGATTGGTAATGGGCTGGGTCGTTTCATTGACAAAGCTGACCACAAGGGCCAATATACCTGTGCTAGAATCTGCGTGGAAGTCGATCTGGAAGCCGGTCTGCCAGAAGCGGTCAAACTTACAGTTGGAGAATGGCAGCATTACCAGAAGCTGGACTACGAGCAGCTGCCTTTCAAATGCCGAACCTGTCATGAGCATGGACACTTCCAGCGAAACTGCCCTAAAGCTCCAACAGGGAACAAGGTTGAAGAAGAAGGATGGAAAGAAATTAAAAAGGGAAAGGCTGTTCCAAAGCCCACGGGGCAGAATCACTCCGTGCCTCTGGGGAAGCCTCAAGCTAATACAAAGGCCTCTGCTGCTCCTAAAGATGGCTCCTCCTCAGGTGAAAAGGTGGATGCCATGGAAACCCAAGAGGATATAGGAAATAAGTTGAAGCAAGTGAAAGAAACTGAAGTCGAATCAACTGTTCCACCAGTTGATGATGGTCAGAGGGGAAACGAAGGCAACGAAGAGCACATCAGTCTCGCCTCCGATTCTGAGGGAGAATAAGAAGAGAGAGATTTTGAAACTGACAATTCGCAAGTCACTCCTATCAAGTCGACTAGGGGTCGGAAATCCAAGAAGAAACAAAGAGAGGAAAAAACTTATCTAGATGTCCTTCAAGGTTCCCAAAAAACCCTCAAGGGAATGATGAATACCAGATCTGGGCGCAAGAGTAACAGGGCTCCAAAAGGAGCCACAATCCCCCAAGTCAGTAAATAATGAAATACGTCTCCTGGAATTGCAGAGGTTTAGGCAGCAGGTTGAAAGAGGAAGCCTTGAAAGACATAGTGAGAATATATTCGCCTGAAATCCTCCTCATCCAGGAGACAAAGCTGGAGGATCTTCTTCTCCTCCAATCTAGTAAAGTTTTTTGGCAAAAAGGTCATGGAAGAGCGGTTAGTGCTAGAGGCGCTTCTGGTGGAATAGCCACCTTTTGGAACAACACCATATATGACCTTATTCAAGAAAACAGTAGCCCCCATTGGCTTTTCACTCAGCTCCTCCACAAAGATTCTGGTCAACAAGTAAGTATGTTTAATCTTTATGCTCCGGTATTGCCAGGCGAAAAAAAATTTTGTTGGAAATCGCTTCAATCCTTTCTTTTAGAGCAAAATCCAGGAAATATCATTATTGCAGGTGACCTGAATGTCACCCTTGCTGTTGATGAGAAAAAGGGAGGCTCCATTGTCAGGGACCCTGCCAGAGAATGGGTTGAAGATATTATGCTGGGTTGGGATCTGGAGGATATTAAACCTTCTTCAGGGAAATTCACCTGGTCCAATAAAAGACTTGCCCCCAATCACATTGCTGCCCGTTTGGACAGATTCCTTGTCCAATCTTCTTTCCTGACATGCGGTCTTATGGCCACTTCTAAAATTCTTCCAAATCTCATTTCTGATCATAAGCCCATCCTCCTCGAGCTCTCCCTGGATGGTAATTTGGGCCCCATCCCTTTTCGTTTCAGTCCTCTGTGGATTCAGCAAGAAGGATTCCAAGAGGTGGTTTCTGAAGCCTGGAATAGGCCTGTCCAGGGTTCTCCTTTCTATGTGTGGGAAGAGAAAATCAGGGGCCTGAAAAGAAGTCTTAAGGAGTGGGCTAAAAGATTGAAAACCCCTTCTGCCAAAAGGAAAGAATCTCTTAATAGTCTTGCTGCTCACCAATTAGCTATGGAGCACAGTCCTGTAACACAAAGTCTGCTCCAAAAAGAAGTTGATCTGCAAAAAGAGGTTCACAGATCTAGCAGGGAGGAGGAAGAATTCTGGAGACAGAAGTCTAGGAATCTTTGGTTACAGTCCGGAGATAAAAACACCAGCTTCTTTCATAAGCAAGCCGAAGCTCGAAAGCATTTCAAATCAGTTTCTGAGATAAATTACCAAAACACTGTGGTTAAGGATTTCGATGGCATTAAGAGAGCTGCTTACTCCTTCTTCAAAGATCTTTATTCGGCTCCTGAAGAACCCCCTATAGATCCTCATGCCTACCTGATCGACTTAATTCCCAAGTGCGTTCAGGATTCGGATAATGCGATGTTGACTGCTCCGATCAGTATGGACGAGCTTAAGAAAGTTCTGGACTGCATGGAGCCTGATAAAGCCCCAGGCCCTGATGGGTTCTCTGTTAGGTTTCTCTTGACTTGATGGTCAACAATTAAAAAAGATCTGTTGAGAATGGTCAGAAAATCCCAGAATTGTGCAAAGCTGGGCGGTGGCATCAATTCGACCTTTCTCGCCTTAATCCCAAAAGAGAAAGGAGCCTCCGACTTCAGCAGATTTAGGCCCATTTCCTTGTGCAATTCCAGTTACAAGCTTGTCTCCAAAATAATTGCCAACAGGCTTAAGAATATATTGCCAGCCATCATCCCTGAAAATCAAGGCGGCTTCATAAAAGGAAGAAAGATATTGGACAACATTGTGCTGGTACAAGAAGCAGTTCACTCTAGCTGCCAAAGAAATGAGAAAGGAATGGTGATTAAGCTCGATCTGGCTAACGCATTTGATAGGGTGAGACATGAATTTTTGTTCATTGTGATGAAGAAGTTAGGTTTCTCTACAGCCTTCATAAATTGGGTGAACGCCTGTATTGCCTCGCCATGGATCGCGCCATTGGTCAATGGTCGCTCTACTGACTTCTTCCAAGCCTCTAGGGGCCTTAGACAAGGCTGTCCTTTGTCTCCGCTCCTCTACGCTGTTCAGGCCTCGGTGCTCAGCTTCCAACTCGATCAGAACCAGCAGATTCAAACCCTGCCTGGCCTCAGAACGACTCACAAGGTGAAAGACATTAATCATGCCCAGTTCGCCGATGACACCTTGCTGCTTGGAGGAGCCAACATAAACTCTGCCAGATCCTTCAAGAAGGAGCTGGACATTTACAGGTTTTTCTCGGGCAACAAGATTAACTATCGAAAATGCTCTATCTATGGCTGGAACTGCTCGATCAAGGAGCTGTCAGACATTGCAAGGCTCTTAGAAATGGATGGAATTCGAAATTGGGAGTCATTTAAATATCTTGGGATCCCAATCTTCAAATCCAAGCCTAAAGTTGCTCACTGGCTTCCACTGCTCGACAAGCTAAAGATCAGAATCCAAGCTTGGGGTGCCTCTTGGCTGAACAATGCAGGGAAAGTCATCCTTATGAAATCGGTCCTTATAAGTATGCCTCTATATCAACACTCCATTCTTCTTGCCCCCAAAACCTTTCTCAGTAAAATGGACAGTCTGTTGAGAATATTTCTGTGGGAAGGTGGGAACAACAACGATAGAAGGCTCCACTTAGTGAATTGGGAGACTCTCAAGAGACCTCTTCTGGAAGGAGGCCTTCACCTGCGTAACTTGGCTGCTCAAAACCTTGCTTTGGGATCCAAGATCCTGTGGAATTTAGTCTCTGGAAACTCTAGCTAGAGTAAAAGAGTCATTTGGAAGAAATATTTCCATGGGCAACGCTTGAGATGCTTGGATAAGCCCCCAAGTTCTTTAAAAGGATCTCCGATCTTCAATCTGTGCAGTTCTGCTATGGAGCAATTCAGCCAGTATCTCTACTGGATCCCTGGTAATGGGAGGAAAATCAAAATCTGGGAAGACTCGATTATGGGGGATCAGCCTTTGATTCAAGTGGAAGGACTAGCAAATATCAAAGCTTGGCTTCAATCCTGCAATTTGAACACTCTGTGGGATATATCTAACTGGAAGGACGATCCAGGTAGACTCTGGGATTGTTGGAATCTGGGGGAGGTTCCCCTTTGGTTGCAGGGGGAAGCTTCATTACTGTTAGATCTGCTTCAAGGCAAATCTCCCTCTATGGCCTCTTCTAAGGACAAAAGAGGTTGGGGCTCCCTTTCAGGCTCCTACACTGCTGTCGAAGGATATAAAAGAATGTTGGCTGTTCCATATGTTCCTCCTGACCCAGCTCGATGGAAATTTATATGGGATTTCCCCTCACTTCCCAAAATTGACTTCTTCTGTTGGACTGTAGCGCACCAAAGCATTCTAACCAGAGATAATTTGCGTAGACGAGGGATGGAAGGGCCTTCCAGGTGCCCCTTGTGCTTGTCTGATGAAGAAACTGTCAATCATCTGCTGTTGCTTTGCCCCTTTGCTCTGGTAGTCTGGAGGGGAGTTCTGATGTTAGGCCCAACTAAATTTGACCTTCCAGGCAACATTCCTGCTCTGCTCCAAAATTGGGCTAGTTTATCTCCCTTTTGCCTTACAAAAAAAAGTCTTCTTAAAACAAGCTGGATGTGGATCCCTAAATTCATCTGCTGGAAGCTGTGGTTGGAGAGGAATAATAGAATTTTCAGAGGAGAAAGTTGTACTTCTACCAGAGTTATTTCTAAAATCAAAGCTTTGCTGGGCGAGGCTTTGGAAGCCAATACTTCCTCAAGGAATGAAATGAGTTTGGCCAAAGCGGAGGAGCTTTGGCTTAAAGAACTGGTTCCGAATCTGAAGGAGAGGTCCATTCCTCCTGCATTTGCCCATGCCAACTGGGAGATTAGGCTGGAGGAACTAGAGTTTATCAAGTGGAGATCGGCCTTGGATGATCATTGCTTATTCTTCGATGGGGCCTCTAAAGGTAACCCTGGGGTTGCTGGCAGTGGTGGGGTTATTCTGCGCCCTGGAGGTTCATCTGAACTGCGGTTCCATTGGGGTCTGGGTTTCGAATCCAATAACAGAGCGGAGGCTCTCGCACTGTGGTAGGGTCTGAATCTGGCGATTAATAGAAATATCCTCTCTCTCTCTCTCTGTCTTTGGAGATTGCAGAATTATCATCCAGGCGTTGGCCTCCCATAAGACCCCCCATCAGGTTCACTTAGCCTCTATTATCAAAAAAATCCGGCTCTTACTGCCCAAGTTCAGTAAAATCTCCTTCTTCCACATCTTAAGGAATCTCAACTCTCAAGCTAATATGGAGGCCAATCTTGGCTCCCTCTGTAACCGGAGATCTCTGGTGGTCAATTCGATTGAGTCTTCCTGTTCCATACCTTAATGTTCCTGCTGATCGGACTTCCTAACCTAATCGATCCTATGGCTTTCTCTCTGCTCTTCAGTACCCTGCTCTTAGGGATCTCATCTCATTGTATTATCAAACTAATTAATACGGTGGTCTCAGGCCTGTTCTTATCTCCTGATAGTCTCCATTTCAATGTCCTCTGTTTCCAGTCGATGCCCTTTGTTTCAAGAGCCCACAAAGGATCCTCAAGATTCCAACTCAGTTCCAGTATGGAGGCTTACTATACTCTCAAATCTGAAGTCCAATTAAATCATTTTCAAAGTTTCTCATCTCCGAAATGCTGCAATCTCGACTTGTATATCTATGCGCTGCAAAATATGGGCCCTGCGCGGGAGCATTCCCTGTTCAAAAGCTGTATCTACAAAGTAGAAGCAGATAATCTCTTCTTACCTCCAATCAACTGCAACGTTGTTTTTATGTATTGCACGAAGGAGTTCGCCACAATCATGAAATGCCCAGGGAAGTCTCCTGGCCCTTGTGCGATGCTTCGTCCAATGCCCTATCGCACCTCTCTCTGCTTTGAGGGACATTCTCCTGTCAAAGTAGGCGATGTGATCAATTCTACGAACCTGATCATCTGTCTGCCTGGTAATATCAGTCTTATCCCTAAAGTAAGGCGAACCATTCTTGGTGATCTGTCTCCTGGTTTCTTTGACAACAATCCCAAACAGCTAACCACGAGAATCTATCTCTGTCATTGCTGGAATGTAAGAGCATGCGGCAGCTAGTTTTCCGCCCTAAATAAAAATACCCGTTATTGTCAAAAAAAAAAAAAAAAAAAAATTGAATAGTGGGCAATTAAAATGTTTTAATAGTAGGGTAATGTAAGAGAGTGAATTGATTTTTTTTTTAACATGGAGTTGATAGATGTATCTAAAAAAAATATTAATTAAAATAATTAATATGGAATTTAAATAAATTATTTCAATATTAATTAGAAATAATAAATTTCAATATTTTTTTAAATCAAATATTTCAATTTCAATTCTTTCTCTATAAAAAATTTCATCGAATATAGACTAGTTGGTTTGTGTCTTTTCATTGTAAAATTTAAATAAAATATTTCAATATGAGTTATAATAATAGATTTCAATGTCTTTTTTTAAATAAAATATTTTAACTCATTTGTGTGTACACACACTAGTTGGTTTGTGTAGGGTTTAGTCCCTATCAGGTCACATGTTCAAATATTATGGGGAGGGGTTGAGGGTGGTAGCACACTGTGGGGGATAAAACCACTGTCCCATAGGATGTTCATGCTAAATCAAGCCTCACACAATCCTAGTGACAATATCCTACATTCCACCATCTTATAATTGGGTAGATCATTTTTCCATCCAACATTAAGACTAGCCCCAACTTATGCTCAACTTAAATAAGGCATATCTTTCAAACTCGTACTTTACAAGACAAGACAATTTTATGATTGAATAATTACTTGTTATACAATCTTGGCAAATATAACTCACATTCTATGCTTTTATTGAACTAAGATAGATTTGTTAATCAACGCATGGCGTGCCATCATAATTTGTTTATATTTTTCATTTTCACATTTATGCTTCACAAGGCAATTTAGTGACTACATAATTACTTGTCAT
Source organism: Pinus albicaulis (assembly GCA_034641835.2). Classification (NCBI taxonomy): domain Eukaryota; kingdom Viridiplantae; phylum Streptophyta; class Pinopsida; order Pinales; family Pinaceae; genus Pinus; species Pinus albicaulis. The sequence goes on from CM076572.1 coordinate 2,092,965, forward strand.
AAAATTTAGGGTAGATATGAAAGATTTAAAAGTTACATTTTTGTTGAGACTAGCCCTAACTTATGCTCAACTTAAATAGGGAATATTTTTCAAACTTGTACTTTACAAGACAAGACAATTTTATGATTGAATAATTACTTGTTATAAAATCTTAGCAAATATAACTCACATTCTATGCTTTTATTGAGCTAAGATAGAGTTCTTAATCAACGCATGGCGTGCCATCATAATTTGTTTAAATTTTTCATTTGCACATTTATGCTTCACAAGGAAATTTAGTGATTATATAATTACTTGTCATAAAATTTATGGTAGATATGAAAGATTTAAAAGTTACATTTTTGTTGAAGTAAATTAGTGATATAAATAATCAAACAACTTTTTTAAGGTCATACCGCCTATACTATGAAGATGGAAACTAAGGTGACCTCTCTAAGGAGGTTGTTAACACTCAACATAATAGTGTCTAACTCATCCCATGAGGCTGCTAGCTAGTGTGCCCTCTTTAAGGAGGATGCACCCATAATTCTCATTGTGTCTAGCTTAGTGTCTAGTCCGTAAGGGAATCTTCCATATTTTCCAACATATTATTTGGCCGTGTGTGATCCAGATTGGATCGTTATATTATTTTTCATCCATCTCAATTCTTTCAGAGTGGAAAAAGTGGAGAAATCAACTCTCAAGACCATTTTTACCGACAGGACCCAGTTTGGAAAATTGGGGTCTGAAACCTTCCAGGAGCATTTTGAGGAATCAAACAACATTTTTTGGGGGTAAAAATTCACCGCTTTAACGCTCCACAATTTTTTTTTATGCTATACACATAGACCTTTCTAACAACACAATAATTGCATCAATCAAAGTTCGTATGCGAACGTTATGCCACTTAAAAGTTGACCTTCCTGTTTTCACCACCATAATTCGAGAGAATGCCACATCAACCTCCATTATTCCTGAAAAGGGGTTAGCCACGTGATTATGATGTAGAAGACTCTAGAAGAGTCTATATTGTAACTCTGATTAAGAGTTGAGGTAGTTAAACTTTACCACTAGTAGGCTATCGAGTTGTGTTATAACCGGGCCACTAGGAGGAAAAGGGGGTTCCATTCTTTCGAGTGCATTCGTTCCATAACTAAGTAAAAATAGTCAAGGGGGATAGGAGATAGAGCACACAGAGAGGATTTGTGCACTATAGTAGCCATCAAGCCACATGCCATACTTCTTTGTACTCACAACCATGTTTCCATTCAGAGAAAGAAAGCAGAGAAGCCTCACCTTCCAGTTGGGTTTTTTCTCCCGAAATGGATTCCTTAGTCATATTTTGTGTCAAATGTGTGTGGTGGGATTTTATTTCGTTGTTATCTATTTTCTACATAATTTTAAATCACAGACATGCACTATTAACAATATTCTTTAGACCAAGAAATCTAAAATAAGACTGTAATAGTGTAGAATTTCAGATTTGAAATCTAATTTTATCAGATATGTTGTGACAAACTATCCAGTGGAATATCCACAGAAGTTTACGAATAATATTTGTATCATAGCCAAGTTTATTTGTGTGTATTATGGATATTTGTAAGGGATCTAGATCGGATGGGAAAAAAGTTGTAAAACCCTAATCATGACTGACGAAATTGTGAATAACCCTCATGATCCTACAGAGAGGTTTTCGCAGCTAGAAGAACAAGTAATTGATATAAATCGTAATGTAAATATCCTCATGGTGGCCCTGAGAAAAACGCTTGGGATATTTGGAGAAGATTGGGGTTCAAATGCAAAGCAAAAATCAGAAGGGGGATCAGGAGATCAGGAAGAAAAAAAGAACTAGCCAAAGAAAGAACCCAGAAAAAATCAACTGAGTCTAAGTGTTGTGAATCAATCACAAACCCTATTTAAAATGGAAGCAAAGGTCAATATCAAGCCATACCATGGTGAGATCAAAAATATAAAGCTAAATAGTTGGTTGCAAGAACTAGAAGTATATTTTAGTGTCCATGGAATTAAGGAAGAACAAAAAATTTCTTTTGCACAACTGAAATTAGAGGGACATGCCTTGAATTGGTGGGAAAGCCACAAAAAAAAACTTCAAGTTGGAGGGAGAACCTCCAGTGACTAAGTGAGAGGGCTTCAAAACCCTCACAAATTCACAGTTTTACCCTATTGGGTATGTAGAGGACCAGTGGATTCGATGGCACTACTTGAAGAAAAAGCCAAGGAAAAGCGTGCAAGAGTATACCATAGAGTTCAAAAACATGCCCATAATGTTGGGTATCTCCCCAAAGAACCCAGATGTACTCATCAAGTATTTTAATGGCATACACCACCATCTATAGGAGCTAGTGATGTTGTTTAAGCCCAAATAGAAGGATGAGGCTTGTGTGCAAGCATAATACTTGGAGAACATATGCCTGAAGAAAGCACAATTAAGTGAATTGAAGTAGACGGAGTAACAAGATGCTTCTAAGGATGGGAAGAAGAAGCATAAAGGGGGAAAATATAAAAATATAGAAGCCAAAACATGTCAGTGTAAAGGTCCCAACAACCACTGTAACCACTGCAACATTAATGACCATACAAAGGAGAAGTGCTGGAAGTTGCATCCAAAGCTTAACTTGATGAATAAAAAGAAACAAAAATAAGAAGAATAATCTCATAGCCACTGATTCAAGCAACCAAGTTGAAAGTAGCATGGATGTGGATAAGAATGTCGTCTATACGCTAATGCAGAAGGAGGTGAATCTGAGTAGCCTTCAACAATAGGAAGAAAACTAAATCACCAAACTCTTCCATATAAAGATACATGTTAAGACACATGTCCTCTCTCTGGGGGAGAAATACCATACCATGTGCATTCATATTGGGGTATATATATTGAGGAAAAAATAACATAATATAGTGTGGGATATATAGGGGGTAAAGGGTTTTTATATTGGAAAGTATAAAAAATGGAGTTGAAATTTAATGAAAAATATAAAGGGGTGTAAAAAATGTTAACAAAAAAATGGATACCTACAATATCTAGTGAAAGTAGGGTTTCTTAAAAATTGGGATGATGTATTGGGTTCGTATTGGCTAAATAATGTAGTTTTTATAGGTATTTTCCAATATGTGGTAAAATTAGGGGTATTGTTTAGTATGCCATGAACACACGTGATATGCTATAGGTTCATTGAGTGAATCCCCCATGGGTTAAGAAGACCAATATTGATGCTCTATTTGACTCAAGATCGCAGATAAATATCATTGAACAGATCTGGTCAAGAAATTGGGATTGGAAGTTTGTAATCATCCAAGCCCATATCCATTGGGATGGGTAAATAAGGATGCATAGTTGAAGGTAACAAAACAATGTAAAATTAGATTTGCCATCCGTGCTGATTTTATTGATGAAGTAGAACTAGATGTGGTTCCCCTTGATATATGTGGAGTTGTGTTTGGGAGTCCCTACATGTACATGCGAGATACAATATTCATATAGAGAGCAAACCCATATCGACTCATCAAGGATGGAAAGTTTTTCACCATCAATGCACACAAAGGAAAGTAAAAAATTTCACTGGTAAGTGCTAAACAAGACCAAAAATTGATTAGTTTCAGTAAGAGGTATGCTTTATTGTTTTTAAGATAAAATTACTTTGTAGAAGAGTCACTAAGAGATAAGGCATCCCTGGAGGGGTGTACTAAGAAACATGAAAAACAACTAGAAGAGTTTCTACAAGCATACATGGATGTGTTCTAGGAGCTTAAATGGTTACCACCTAAGAGGGAAGTGGAGCATGAGATCTAGCTATTGCTAGACTCCCCATTGCCAAACATTGGGATGTACAAGAAGTCCATTATAGAAGCAAGTGAGGTGAAGAAACAATTGGAACAACTACTGGAACAAGGTGTCATTCAACCAAGTACATCACCATGTGGGTCACCCATCATCATTATGCCAAAGAAGGACAAGACTTGGTGGATATTTATATATTATAGGGCATTGAAAAAAATAAGCTCAATAATAGGTACCCCTTTCCCAGGATAGATGAATTTCTCTATAAGTTGCAACAAGAAAAATACTTCACCAAGTTGGACTTAAAGTCTGGATATCACCAGGTTTGAGTCAAAGAAAAATATACCTAGAAGACTGCCTTCAAAACTAGGCAATGTTTGTATGAGTGGTTAGTCATGTCATTTTCCCTATCTAATGCACTAGCTATGCTTATGAGATTAATGAATTATGTACTGCACCCTTTTATAGGTTCATTTGTTATTGTCTTTTTGTATGATATATTGGTATACGTAGCTACATGGGAGGAGCACATCTCAAATTTGAAGCAGGCGTTGGAGACATTAAAGAAGCACCAATTGCTTGAAAATATCAAGAAGTGTGAGTTTTCAAAACAATGTTTAGGGTATATGGGGTATGTGGTAGATGAAGGAGTGTTGAAGATAAATCCTACCAAGATGGAGGCCATCATGAAATGGCCAATGCTTACTAATGTTTCCGAGGTCACGATTTTCATTGGGGAAACACAGAGGAAATTCGTAGCTTCCTTTTCAACAGTAGCAACACTGCTCCATGCCATAACAACAAGTGGAAAGAGTTTCCAATGGGGAAATGATCAACAAAGAGCTTTCAAGGAACTAAATAAGAATATCAGTTAGGCACCAGTTCTTCCATTACCAAACTTGCAACAACCCTTTGAAGTGGTGAAAAATGTGAGTGGGTATGCAATGGGAGCAATCTTGATGCAAAGAAGAAAGCATGCATGTTACCATTCTAAATTATTTAATGGGGAAGGGTAGAAATTTGAAGTTTTTTTACACTTTTGTAAGAATTTCTCATGAAAAATTTGTGATTGCACCTTTTCTTCTGAACTATTCATTTTTTCGACCGAATTATACAAACTTTTTTGGCCGAAATATATATGTACATATTTTTTCCAGCCAAATAGTTAAAAATAAATTTTGACCGAAAAGGTTAACGTTAAAGTTAATTCCAGCCTCGAATACCATGCAACAAATTTTTGGCCGTTGGGGTGGAAATCTGACCACTAGGTTTTTCGGCCGAAAATTATTTTATATGTATGTGGACCGTGAGCTCCTATCAAAGTTTTGGCTTTGTGTTTTCGTTTCTTCTATTGAATGTTTCACCTGTTTGTTTCGTAGGAGAGGGCATTGCAACTGTTCCTACATTGCAGGTCAATTATTGTTTAAATTTAAGTTTTCAAGTTTTTGGTATTGTTTTTTTTATGAAATTTTGTTAACTTTTGTTTGTTTTTTCATATTTGTTGGGCTGGAGGAGTTCGATGTTGATCTGTTTGGTGTTGGAGGAGTTCAACGCTGGAGAAATTCTATCAACCCGGCCCCACAATAAGTTCTGCATTGTAGGAATTTGTCAACCACTATGTTTCAACTGTTTGTTTCGCAGGAGAAAGCATTGCAATTTTTCTTACATTGTAGGTTAGCTATTGTTGTTTAAATTGAAGTTTTCAAGTTTTTGGTATTATTTTTGTATGCATTTTTGTTAATTATTTTTGTTTTTTTTGTTTTTGCGGGTCTATTGGGTTGGAGGAATTCTATCAATCCGACCCCAAAGTAAGTTCAACACTGGAGGAATTCTGTCAACCACTCCACAATAAGTGTCGATGATCTATAAAATGATTTTGGGAAAGATAAAATAAATAAATATTTGAAATGATTTGAAAAAGATGAAGAGACTAGAAATATGATTTGCATTCTATTTTGTACGATCTGTAATGAATTTTATAAATAATATGCATGTTTCTCATATATGATTTAAAATTTTGAATTATTAAATGTAATATTATTTTTTTCGCAAAATTTAAAATTTATTAATACATTTCAAATATAAAAAATAACAATTAGACTTCAACTTTTGTTAGATAATTACTGTCAATTCACAAAGACAGAATCGACAGAGATAATAACTTACGATAATTACTCTCACCGTCACCTATGCCAACGAGCTCCTTAGAGATATCAAGGTTTTCACAATAGTGAGCTGCCATAGAAGCAATCACTAGTTCATTGCTATGGCGAGAAACATATTGTGGTTTCAACTCGGGATGAAGATCAAAATTTTCCCAAACGATTGTCACAACACTTCTATTCTCCTCTAATAATTGCAGGATTCATTGACAATTTTCAAAATCGCGACTCCATACAATTTTCTGGCACCAAACACCTCCTAAATGACTTCAGTCCATTATATTTTGTAACAAAACAACATTAAAATCTTCAATAGTTTCTTTTTTGACAATTTTGTGGTTGCTACTGTAATTCTATGGATGCATCTTCATTTCTACACTCTTTTTGAATTATTATTTGTATTCTACTCAGAGAGAAAAAGTTATTAATGATTATTACCAATCACCATCGGTATCACCTTTGGTTTAATCTAGGCGTTCCATGACCATACTTTACTTGTGTATGCGTGTCCTTCCACAACGATATATCCTGACCCCACGCTACCATACATTATGACAAGGTTAGGGAAAGACTCTAATCCAAATGTGTCACCCTGAACAATAACACTAATAAAATCACATAGGGAAATGTTTGCATCCATCATTGATATCTGCAATCTCTTCGCTTGAGAAATAACTAGTAAGTTCAACAAGGGAACACTCAAATTTTCTATGAACAGGGACAAAAAGACCAAAAGAAAAATGGTAATGAACATTATCAAAATATAGAACTTTCAAAATATATAAAATATAAAAGAAATAAATATAGATATAAAAATCTATTATAATGAACATTAACTTAGAATTACATGTAATTTTTACAAAAAATGTTTCTAAAATGAGAAGCATTCTTATAAAAAAACACATACATTGTTTTAAACAAACAAGAATCAACAAATTTAATTTTTGCAACCATTCCTAACTAAACATTCCAAGATACATAAATCAGTCTTAGGTTCCATTAACTTGTGATATATAAAAACACAAAATCACTCTTAGGCTCCATTAACATGCGATATAAAAAAACACAAGGGCAAAGAGAAGACTGAGAGGCGATTCCCTCTCTATTTTACACACATGTTGCAATCAATATTTGAAGGCTTATTAACTTGCTTATCTTCATATGCAATAAGAATAGATTACCTGAAAATTGGCCACTCATGGAACACCCATTAAGGCATTGAATAAGTATGACATTTTCACATAATATTAAGCAACATAGAGTGATGTCTAGATAATAGCATGATAACCCAAGATTTTATAAGCTTTCTTATTTGTACATTCTTGCAGCATTGTGATATGTTTTCTGCAATATTTTCCTAGAAATAATCAACTTTAAGTGATAAAAGTAGTCAATTGAACAAAGACATAGGTCTTTTCTTAAAAAAAAATTATTTTTTAACTTGCTAGTTATAGAAATTAATATTTTGAATTTAGTTTATTGTCACCATTGCTTTTATTTGATCATAATAGCTAGAAAATCCAATCGTGGGTGTAAAAGAAAACAAACAAGTTTACTCAAATTTTATCAGCCTTTTACCTGCTCAATATGCGACAAATACTTCCCATCAAAAGTTACAAGAACACGATCCTTCCCACATATTCCTTTGATTTTATCAACCGAGCAATAAATGTCTATAATTGACATTTACATCACGAGAAAGACATAGATAAAATATAGCATTGCAAGAGATTAAATGATTACTTTTAAATCTCCATGAATGATATTCTTTTAATGCAAATACTCCATCCCTTTGGAGACATCAATTGCATATTTTACTAGTGTTGGAAACCTATATGATATATTCTTTTGCTACGATTCCTTAAATATGAAGTCTGTGCATAAAGTGCAATGATACCATGCAAAATTACATAGTTTGCACACCTTTACTATAGGAAATGGCCGAACTTAATATGTGTTCGTGTTGATAAAATTCCTCCAGTGCCGAACAGACCAGCGCCGAACTCCTCTAGCCCAACATACCTCCAATTTTTTTTTTTTTTTTAAACTACATACAAAAACAATACCAAAAACTTGAAAACTTGACTTTAAACAACAATAGCTAACCTACAATGTAGGAACAACTGCAATGCCTTCTCCTGCAAAACAAAAAATGCAACGTTTAACAGAAGAAACGAAAATAGAAAACCAAAACTTTGAAATGGGATCATGGCCCACATATATATAAAAGAATTGATACCATGTAGAATTACATAGTTTGCACACCTTCACTAGTTTGCACTCCATAGTTTCCACAACAATTGAAATGTTTCACAATGAAAATTGTTGGTTCTATATGATGGAATATTGAAACATTTGTATATTTTAATGTGCAAATGTCTCTCAATTATGATATAACCTGATTTTCCAAATAGAAACCTTCATTCACTTTATAATTATTTTAGCAAAGGATACATCTAATATAACTAAAGAGGCAAGGGCCCTGTTAGATGCTATTAACATAGTTACCGATCAAACGGGAACTATTACCTCAAAACAGGAACTCTAACAAAAAAACATCAAAAAACCATGAAAAAAGAACCCGAAAACGAAAAGTTGTATTCTCGAATAACTTTTTTATTTATTTTTATTTTTTTCGGGGTAAATTTTCAACATTTAAAAAAAAAAGTTGTATTCCGGAATAATATATATATAAATATATATATATTTGAGTAAATTTTCAACATTTAAAAAAAATAGAAGTAAAAGCCATTTTATTTAGTGCAAAGAACACCTCGAAAACGAAAAGTATTGAAACAAAAATTTTAGAATAATAAAAAATAATATTAAAAATAAAAAAAAATAAAAAAAAAAAACATTTTAAAATATTTAAAAAAAAATTAATTATATTTTTTTGGGTAAAAAATTTCAAAAATAAAAAATTAAGAAAAAAATAAAAAATAAAATAAAAATAAATAAACAACATTCTTAAAATTAAAATTTAAAAAGTATATTAAAAATTGGAAGAAAAAAGAGAAAAAAAACAAATTAAAAAAAAAAAACAAATTTTAAAGAATAAAATAAATTTCAAATACACAAATTAAATTTAAACAATTGAAAAAATTTATTAAATTAAAAACAAAAAAAAATTAAACTTTATAATAAAAAATTACAATTAAAAAATATATTAAATTTTAATAAATTAAAAGAATTAAATTAAAAAAAAAAACAATAATAATAATTAAAAATTTAAAATGAAAAAAAATATTAAATTAATTTTTTTTATTAAAAAAACAAATAAATTTTAAATATAAAAATTAAATTATATATATATATATATATATATATATATATATATATATATATATATATATATATATAAATAATTTTATTAAATAAAAAAATATTAAGATAAAAAATTAAAGTAGAAAACAATTAAATTTTAATAAATAAATAAATGAAACAAACACTGTTTTAAAATTAAAATTAAAAAAAATAAAAAATTAATTAAAAAATAAAAATGGAAAAATAAATAAATTAAAAATATTAAATAAAAAAAAATTATTTAAAGAAAAAATTTTAATTTTAAATATTAAATTTTATTTAATTAATATATATATATATATATTAAATTAAAATAAATTAAATAAGTGAGTAAATATTATTAAATAAAAAAAAAATATTAATTTAATTTTAAAATTTCCTGAAATTGGGCCTTCCAAGTGGCGATGAGGACCGACCGTTGGGCAGGTAGGGAGGTTGCAAACAGCCCCCGCCACCACCTAGGCGGTCCAATTTCAAATTTATGAAAAATTCAATTATTTTTTTTTCATTAATTATTATTTATTTATTTATTCAATTTTAATTTTTTTTTTTTGTTTTTTGTTTTTTTTTTTAAATTAATTAATTAATTTTTTTTAATAAACGCATGGCGTGGCATCATAATTTGTTTAAATTTTTCATTTGCACATTTATGCTTCACAAGGAAATTTAGTGATTATATAATTACTTGTCATAAAATTTATGGTAGATATGAAAGATTTAAAAGTTACATTTTTGTTGAAGTAAATTAGTGATATAAATAATCAAACAACTTTTTTAAGGTCATACCGCCTATACTATGAACATGGAAACTAAGGTGACCTCTCTAAGGAGGTTGTTAACACTCAACATAGTAGTGTCTAACTCATCCCATGAGGCTGCTAGCTAGTGTGCCCTCTTTAAGGAGGATGCACCCATAATTCTCATTGTGTCTAGCTTAGTGTCTAGTCCGTAAGGGAATCTTCCATATTTTCCAACATATTATTTGGCCGTGTGTGATCCAGATTGGATCATTATATTATTTTTCATCCATCTCAATTCTTTTAGAGTGGAAAAAGTGGAGAAATAAACTCTCAAGACCATTTTTACCGACAGGACCCAGTTTGGAAAATTGGGGTCTGAAACCTTCCAGGAGCATTTTGAGGAATCAAACGACATTTTTTGGGGGTAAAAATTCACCACTTTAACGCTCCACAATTTTTTGTTATGCTATACACATAGACCTTTCTAACAACACAATAATTGCATCAATCAAAGTTCGTATGCGAACGTTATGCCACTTAAAAGTTGACCTTCCTGTTTTCACCACCATAATTTGAGAGAATCCCACATCAACTTCCATTATTCCTGAAAAGGGGTTAGCCACGTGATTATGATGTAGAAGACTCTAGAAGAGTCTATATTGTAACTCTGATTAAGAGTTGAGGTAGTTAAACTTAACCACTAGTAGGCTATCGAGTTGTGTTATAACCAGGCCACTAGGAGGAAAAGGGGGTTCCATTCTTTCGAGTGCATTCGTTCCATAACTAAGTAAAAATAGTCAAGGGGGATAGGAGATAGAGCACACAGAGAGGATTTGTGCACTATAGTAGCCATCGAGCCACATGCCATACTTCTTTGTACTCACAACCATGTTTCCATTCAGAGAAAGAAAGCAGAGAAGCCTCACCTTCCAGTTGGTTTTTTTCTCCCGAAATGGATTCCTTAGTCATATTTTGTGTCAAATGTGTGTGGTGGGATTTTATTTCATTGTTATCTATTTTCTACATAATTTTAATTCACAGAAATGCACTATTAACAATATTCTTTAGACCACGAAATCTAAAATAAGACTGTAATAGTGTAGAATTTCAGATTTGAAATCTAATTTTATCAGATATGTTGTGACAAACTATCCAGTGGAATATCCACAGAAGTTTACGAATAATATTTGTATCATAGCCAAGTTTATTTGGGTGTATTATGGATATTTGTAAGGGATCTAGATCGGATGGGACAAAAGTTGTAAAACCCTAATCATGACTGACGAAATTGTGAATAACCCTCATGATCCTACAGAGAGGTTTTCGCAGCTAGAACAACAAGTCATTGATATAAATTGTAATATAAATATCCTCATGGTGGCCTTGAGCAAAAAGCTTGGGATATTTGGAGAAGATTGGGGTTCAAATGCAAAGCAAAAATCAGAAGGGGGATCAGGAGATCAGGAAGAAAAAAAGAACTAGCCAAAGAAAGAACCCAGAAAAAATCAACTGAGTCTAAGTGTTGTGAATCAATCACAAACCCTATTTAAAATGGAAGCAAAGGTCAATATCAAGCCATACCATGGTGAGATCGAAAATATAAAGCTAAATAGTTGGTTGCAAGAACTAGAAGTATATTTTAGTGTCCATGGAATTAAGGAAGAACAAAAAATTTCTTTTGCACAACTGAAATTAGAGGGACATGCCTTGACTTGGTGGGAAAGCCACAAAAAAAAACTTCAAGTTGGAGGGAGAACCTCCAGTGACTAAGTGAGAGGGCTCCAAAACCCTCACAAATTCACAGTTTTACCCTATTGGGTATGTAGAGGACCAGTGGATTCGATGGCACTACTTGAAGAAAAAGCCAAGGAAAAGCGTGCAAGAGTATACCATAGAGTTCAAAAACATGCCCATAATGTTGGGTATCTCCCCAAAGAACCCAGATGTACTCATCAAGTATTTTAATGGCATACACCACCATCTATAGGAGCTAGTGATGTTGTTTAAGCCCAAATGGAAGGATGAGGCTTGTGTACAAGCATAGTACTCGGAGAACATATGCCTGAAGAAAGCACAATTAAGTGAATTGAAGTAGAAGGAGTAACAAGATGCTTCTAAGGATGGGAAGAAGAAGCATAAAGGGGGAAAATATAAAAATATAGAAGCCAAAACATGTCAGTGTAAAGGTCCCAACAACCACTGTAACCACTGCAACATTAATGACCATACAAAGGAGAAGTGCTGGAAGTTGCATCCAAAGCTTAACTTGATGAATAAAAGAAACAAAAATAAGAAGAATAATCTCATAGCCACTAATTCGAGCAACCAAGTTGAAAGTAGCATGGATTTGGATAAGAATGTCGTCTATATGCTAATTCAGAAGGAGGTGAATTTGAGTAGCCTTCAACAATAGGAAGAAAAATAAATCACCAAACTCTTCCATATAAAGATACATGTTAAGACACATGTCCTCTCTCTGGGGGAGAAATACCATACCATGTGCATTCATATTGGGGTATATATATTGAGGAAAAAATAACATAATATATTGTGGGATATATAGGGGGTAAAGGGTTTTTATATTGGCAAGTATAAAAAATGGAGTTGAAATTTAATGAAAAATATAAAGGGGTGTAAAAAATGTTAACAAAAAAATGGATACCTACAATATCTAGTGAAAGTAGGGTTTTTTAAAAATTGGGATGATGTATTGGGTTCGTATTGGCGGTGGGGGGTTAAATAATGTAGTTTTTATAGGTATTTTCCAATATGTGGTAAAATTAGGGGTATTGTTTAGTATGCCATGAACACGCGTGATATGCTATAGGTTCATTGAGTGAATCCCCCATGGGTTAAGAAGACCAATATTGATGTTCTATTTGACTCAAGATCGCAGATAAATATCATTGAACATATCTGGTCAAGAAATTGGGATTGGAAGTTCGTAATCATCCAAGCCCATATCCATTGCGATGGGTAAATAAGGATGCATAGTTGAAGGTAACAAAACAATGTAAAATTAGATTTGCCATCCGTGCTAATTTTATTGATGAAGTAGAACTAGATGTGGTTCCCCTTGATATATGTGGAGTCGTGTTTGGGAGTCCCTACATGTACATGCGAGATACAATATTCATATAGCGAGCAAACCCGTATCGACTCATCAAGGATGGAAAAATTTTCACCATCAATGCACACAAAGGAAAGTAAAAAATTTCACTGGTAAGTGCTAAACAAGACCAAAAATTGATTAGTTCCAGTAAGAGGTATGTTTTATTGTTTTTAAGAGAAAATTACTTTGTAGAAGAGTCACTAAGAGATAAGGCATCCCTAGAGGGGTGTACTAAGAAACATGAAAAACAAATGGAAGAGTTTCTACAAGCATACATGGATGTGTTCTAGGAGCTTAAATGGTTACCACCTAAGAGGGAAGTGGAGCATGAGATCTAGCTATTGCTAGACTCCCCATTGCCAAACATTGGGATGTACAGGAAGTCCATTATAGAAGCAAGTGAGGTGAAGAAACAATTGGAACAACTACTGGAACAAGGTGTCATTCAACCAAGTACATCACCATGTGGGTCACCCATCATCATTATGCCAAAGAAGGACAAGACTTGGTGGATATTTATATATTATAGGGCATTGAAAAAAATAAGCTCAATAATAGGTACCCCTTTCCCAGGATAGATGAATTTCTCGATAAGTTGCAACAAGAAAAATACTTCACCAAGTTGGACTTAAAGTCTGGATATCACCAGGTTTGAGTCAAAGAAAAATATACCTAAAAGACTACCTTCAAAACTAGGCAATGTTTATATGAGTGGTTAGTCATGTCATTTTCCCTATGTAATGCACTAGCTATGCTTATGAGATTAATGAATTATGTACTGCACCCTTTTATAGGTTCATTTGTTATTGTCTTTTTGGATGATATATTGGTATACGTAGCTACATGGGAGGAGCACATCTCAAATTTGAAGCAGGCGTTGGAGACATTAAAGAAGCACCAATTGCTAGCAAATATCAAGAAGTGTGAGTTTTCAAAACAGTGTTTAGGGTATATGGGGTATGTGATAGATGAAGGAGTGTTGAAGATAAATCCTACCAAGATGGAGGCCATCATGAAATGGCCAATGCTTACTAATGTTTCCGAGGTCACGAGTTTCATTGGGGAAACACAGAGGAAATTCGTAGCTTCCTTTTCAACAGTAGCAACACTGCTCCATGCCATAACAACAAGTGGAAAGAGTTTCCAATGAGGAAATGATCAACAAAGAGCTTTCAAGGAACTAAATAAGAATATCAGTTAGGCACCAGTTCTTCCATTACCAAACTTGCAACAACCCTTTGAAGTGGTGAAAAATGTGAGTGGGTATGCAATGGGAGCAATCTTGATGCAGAGAAGAAAGCATGCATGTTACCATTCTAAATTATTTAATGGGGAAGGGTAGAAATTTGAAGTTTTTTTACACTTTTGTAAGAATTTCTCATGAAAAATTTGTGATTGCACCTTTTCTTTCGAACTATTCATTTTTTCGACCGAATTATACAAACTTTTTCGGCCGAAATATATATGTATATATTTTTTCCAGTCAAATAGTTAAAAATAAATTTTGACCAAAAAGGTTAACGTTAAAGTTAATTCCAGCCTCGAATACCATGCAACAAATTTTTGGCCGTTGGGGTGGAAATCTGACCACTAGGTTTTTCGGCCGAAAATTATTTTATATGTATGTGGACCGTGAGCTCCTATCAAAGTTTTGGCTTTGTGTTTTCGTTTCTTCTATTGAATGTTTCACCTGTTTGTTTCGTAGGAGAAGGCATTGCAACTGTTCCTACATTGCAGGTCAATTATTGTTTAAATTGAAGTTTTCAAGTTTTTGGTATTGTTTTTGTATGCATTTTTGTTAATTTTTTTTGTTTTTTTGTTTTTGCGGGTCTGTTGGGCTGGAGGAATTCTATCAATCCGACCCCACAGTAAGTTCAACACTGGAGGAATTCTGTCAACCACTCCACAATAAGTGTCGATGATCTATAAAATGATTTTGGGAAAGATAAAATAAATAAATATTTGAAATGATTTGAAAAAGATGAAGAGACTAGAAATATGCTTTGCATTCTATTTTGTACGATCTATAATGAATTTTATAAATAATATGCATGTTTCTCATATATGATTTAAAATTTTGAATTATTAAATGTAATATTATTTTTTTCGCAAAATTTAAAATTTATTAATACATTTCAAATATAAAAAATAACAATTAGACTCCACCTTTTGTTAGATAATTACTGTCAATTCACAAAGACAAAATCGACAGAGATAATAACTTACGACAATTACTCTCACCGTCACCTGTGCCAACGAGCTCCTTAGATATATCAAGGTTTTCACAATAGTGAGCTGCCATAGAAGCAATCACTAGTTCATTGCTATGGCGAGAAACATATTGTGGTTTCAACTCGGGATGAAGATCAAAATTTTCCCAAACGATTGTCACAACACTTCTATTCTCCTCTAATAATTGCAGGATTCGTTGACAATTTTCAAAATCGCGACTCCATACAATTTTCTGGCACCAAACACCTCCTAAATGACTTTAGTCCATTATATTTTGTAACAAAACAACATTAAAATCTTCAATAGTTTCTTTTTTGACAGTTTTGTGGTTGCTACTGTAATTCTATGGATGCATCTTCATTTCTACACTCTTTTTGAATTATTATTTGTATTCTACTCATAGAGAAAAAGTTATTAATGATTATGACCAATCACCATCGGTAGCACCTTTGGTTTAATTGAGGTGTTCCATGACCATACTTTACTTGTGTATGCGTGTCCTTCCACAACGATATATCCTTACCCCGCGCTACCATACATTATGACAAGGTTAGGGAAAGACTCTAATCCAAATGTGTCACCCTGAACAATAACACTAATAAACTCACATAGGGAAATGTTTGCATCCATCATTGATATCTGCAATCTCTTCGCTTGAGAAATAACTAGTAAGTTCAACAAGGGAACACTCAAATTTTCTATGAACAGGGACAAAAAGACCAAAAGAAAAATGGTAATGAACATTATCAAAATATAGAACTTTCAAAATATCTAAAATATAAAAGAAATAAATATAGATATAAAAATCTATTATAATGAACATTAACTTAGAGTTACATGTAATTTTTACAAAAAATGTTTCTAAAATGAGAAGCATTCTTATAAAAAAACACATATATTGTTTTAAACAAACAAGAATCAACAAATTTAATTTTTGCAACCATTCCTAACTAAACATTCCAAGATACATAAATCAGTCTTAGGTTCCATTAACTTGTGATATATAAAAACACAAAATCACTCGTAGGCTCCATTAACATGTGATATAAAAAAACACAAGGGCAAAGAGAAGACTGAGAGGCGATTCCCTCTCTATTTTACACACATATTGCAATCAATATTTGCAGGCTTATTAACTTGCTTATCTTCATATGCAATAAGAATAGATTACCTGAAAATTGGCCACTCAGGGAACACCCATTAAGGCATTAAATAAGTATGACATTTTCACATAATATTAAGCAACATAGAGTGATGTCTAGATAATAGCATGATAACCCAAGATTTTATAAGCTTTCTTATTTGTACATTCGTGCAGCATTGTGATATGTTTTCTGCAATATTTTCCTAGAAATAATCAACTTTAAGTGATAAAAGCAGTCAATTGAACAATGACATAGGTTTTTTCTTAAAAAAAAATTATTTTTAACTTGCTAGTTATAAAAATTAATATTTTGAATTTAGTTTATTGTCACCACTGCTTTTATTTGATCATAATAGCTAGAAAATCCAATCATGGGTGTAAAAGAAAACAAACAAGTTTACTCAAATTTTATCAGCCTTTTACCTGCTCAATATGCGACAAATACTTCCCATCAAAAGTTACAAGAACACGATCCCTCCCATATATTCCTTTGATTTTATCAACCGAGCAATAAATGTCTATAATTGACATTTACATCACCATAAAGACATAGATAAAATATAGCATTGCAAGAGATTAAATGATTACTTTTAAATCTCCATGAATGATATTCTTTTAATGCAAATACTCCATCCCTTTGGAGACATCAATTGCATATTTTACTAGTGTTGGAAACCTATATGATATATTCTTTTGCTACGATTCCTTAAATATGAAGTATGTGCATAAAGTGCAATGATACCATGCAAAATTACATAGTTTGCACACCTTTACTATAGGAAATGGCCGAACTTACTATGTGTTCGTGTTGATAAAATTCCTCCAGTGCCGAACAGACCAGCGCCGAACTCCTCTAGCCCAACATACCTCCAATTTTTTTTTAAACAAAACTACATACAAAAACAATACCAAAAACTTGAAAACTTGACTTTAAACAACAATAGCTGACCTACAATGTAGGAACAACTGCAATGCCTTCTCCTGCAAAACAAAAAAATGCAACGTTTAACAGAAGAAACGAAAATAGAAAACCAAAACTTTGAAATGGGATCATGGCCCACATATATATAAAAGAATCGATACCATGTAGAATTACATAGTTTGCACACCTTCACTAGTTTGCACTCCATAGTTTCCACAACAATTGAAATGTTTCACAATGAATTGTTGGTTCTATACAACGGAATATTGAAACATTTGTATATTTTAATGTGCAAATGTCTCTCAATTATGATATAACCTGATTTTCCAAATAGAAACCTTCATTCACTTTATAATTATTTTAGCAAAGGATACATCTAATATAACTAAAGAGGCAAGGGCCCTGTTAGATGCTATTAACATAGTTACCAATCAAACGAGAACTATTACCTCAAAACATGAACTCTAACAAAAAAACATCAAAAAACCATGAAAAAAGAACCCGAAAACGAAAAGTTATATTCTCGAATAACTTTTTTATTTATTTTTATTTTTTTCGGAGTAAATTTTCAACATTTAAAAAAAAAAAGTTGTATTCTGGAATATATATATATATATATATATTTGGGGGTAAATTTTCAACATTTAAAAAAATAGAAGTAAAAGCCATTTTATTTAGTGCAAAGAACACCTCGAAAACGAAAAGTATTGAAACAAAAATTTTAGAATAATAAAAAATAATATTAAAAATTAAAAAAAGAAAAAAGAAAAAAACATTTTAAAATATTTGAAAAAAAAAATTAATTATATTTTTTTGGGTAAAAAATTTCAAAAATTAAAAATTAAGAAAAAAAATAAAAAAAATAAAAATAAATAAACAACATTCTTAAAATTAAAATTTAAAAAGTATTTTAAAAATTGGAAAAAAAGAAAAAAAAGAAAAACAAATTTTAAAGAATAAAATAAATTTCAAATACACAAATTAAATTTAAACAATAAAAAAAATTTATTAAATTAAAAACAAAAAAAATTAAACTTTATAATAAAAAATTACATTTAAAAAATATATTAAATTTTAATAAATTAAAAGAATTAAAATTAAAAAAAAAACAATAATAATAATTAAAAATTTAAAATGAAAAAAAAACTATTAAATTAATTTTTTTTTATTAAAAAAACAAATAAATTTTAAATATAAAAATTAAATTAAATATATATATATATATATATATATATATATATATATAATTTTATTAAATAAAAAAATATTAAGATAAAAAATTAAAATAGAAAACAATTAAATTTTAATAAATAAATAAATGAAAAAAAAACTCTTTTAAAATTAAAATTAAAAAAAATAATAATAATTAAAAAATAAAAATGGAAAAATAAATAAATTAAAAATATTAAAAAAAAAATTAATTTAAATAAAAATTTTTAATTTTAAATAAATTTTTTTATTTAATTAATATATATATATATATATATATATATATATATATATATATATATATAAAATTAAAATAAATTAAATAAGTGATTAAATATTATTAAATAAAATAAAAAAATATTAATTTAATTTTAAAATTTCCTGAAATTGGGCTTTCCAAGTGGCGATGAGGACCGACTGTTGGGCAGGTAGGGAGGTTGCAAACAGCCCCCGCCGTCCCCTGGGCGGTCCAATTTCAAATTTATGAAAAATTCAATTTTTTTTTTTTCATTAATTATTATTTATTTATTTATTCAATTTTAATATTTGTTAAAATTTATTATTTGTTTTTTTTTTGTTTTTTTTTAAATTAATTAATTAATTTTTTTAATTCAATTTTATATTTAGAGTTTAAGTTATTTTTTAATTTTTTTAATTTTTAATTTTAATTTTAATTTTTTTTTATTTAATTAATTTGGTATTTTTAGGTATTTTTATTTTTTTTTAGTTTTTAATTTATTTTTAAATTTTAATTTAAAAAATGTTTTTTATTTTTTTATTACTTTTAGTTTAAACTTTTTTTTAATGGTTTAATTTAAAAAAAAATGATATTTTTTATTTTTTTCAATTATTTTAAAATGTTTTTTTTTTAATCTCAGTGTTTTATTTTAATTTTCTTTTTAAATTTTGTGTGTGTGTTTTTTTTTTAATTTATTTTATTATTATTTTAAATATATATTTTTTCTTTTCATATTATTATTATTTTTAATTTTAATTATTTTTCAATTTTAATTATTTTTGAATTTTTTATTAAATTTTTTTTATCAATTTTTTTTAATTATGTGGTTTTTTTTATTAACTAAAAGAAGTTAATTTTTATTTTTATTTTTGTTTTATTTTTGTTTTATTTATTTTTTTTAATTTCAGTTTTTAATTTTTTTTTGAATTTTTTTGGCTTTTTAAATTTATTTTATTATTTATTTATTTGCGTTTAAATTTTTTTATTTTTACAAGTTAATTTCATTTATTTTTACATTTTTATTGTTTTTTTTTAATTATTTTTTTATATTTGATTTTGTTTGTCATGTTTTTTAATTTTATTTTTATGTTTTATTACCAACCACTCTAAAAAAAAATGGTTGATGTTGTATCAAAAGTTTTCAAAATTAGCATGAAAATCGCTAACATTATAAAATAAATGTTCATACTTCATAAATTAAAAAATTTAAAGTGTCAAAAATATGCTAAAAACAAATGGGTGATTTTGCGTCACCACTTTTCAAAATCCGGTGCTTTTTTTGCTACCTCAAAAAAGTAGGTACGAGTGCAGTTACCTATTTGATCGGTAGCTATGTTTATTTTGGAAAATTATTATTTATATGATTGGAATAGTGAAATATTTGTTGATTTTATTTTGCAAATGTATTTTCACTCTAATATAACTTGATTGTCTAAATAGAAAATTTACCCTTGCTTTATGACTATTTAGGAGAGTAATTATTTATGGGAAGATATATATCATTATAAATAAGAAGAATGTTTTGTTTTTTTGTTTGTTTGTTTTTTCTTTTTTCTTTTATAAGGTCAAATATATTATATGACTGCAAAAATCACATTTAGTTAACATTAAATTCATCAATATTCACATAAACCTTAAGACCAACCTCTTTAATCAAGGCTTTATTGACTTTGTCTCAAAGCTTCAGTTATGTTTAACCCAATTCCCAATAGGTGCTTCCTTTGATCACAAGCCAAATACTTACAAATTTAATAAGGAGAGAGGCTAGACATACAATAAAAAATACCATCTCTAAGCTTGAAACACTTCTCCCCTCAACAACTTCAAATGTGTTAAATACATTCCTACAGTGTACTTTGATACATAAGCCTAGAGAAAATAATGGATAGATACAAAGGTGAAATGTTGTTTTATCTAAGATGATAAAATTCTATGACAAAATTAGGGGTGATCATAGAAACCTTTAAGATGATATAACACCAAAACTAACTATTCAGTTATTACACATTTTACAAAGGAGATGAGGAAGTAGTGATAAATCTACCAAAACTAGAACCTGATGGCACTAGCTTACAGTTGAAGAATTTTAATATTATTAATCAATTCTTTCAAGTCTTCAAACAAAATCCATGCCATATAACATAATTATATCATCAAAATAAGCAAGGACATTATCAACTTTACTTCTAGTATATTGTGAGAATTCCTCACATCAAGTAGGAAGGTTAATCCTTAATATTTTCCATATAGACCTTCACAATAAACTAAAGCCAATTCAATTAGAGTTTCTATTTTTTTGTATTCGACACACACATATAACCCACACATGTACTCCCTTTCAAGTATTACCTAGATGCACCAGGTCATTTATCCCTTTCAGGTACTCCCTAGATGCACCAGGTCACCTCTTGTCATTTCAAGAAGATTGCGGGTCAACTCTTTAAGTTTCTTTTAGACTTATAGAAAGTGGACTCCTACCCACTTTTCATGCTAACCATCTACCCAATACTTAGAATGTATTCCATGATAGAATTTGATTTTATATATTTATTTTTCATCATTCTCTCATAAAATTCTTGTTAAAAATTTTTATGGTCAAGGTGTTTGCAAAAAAAAATATATTATTCATTTTATTGATTTTTTTAAAATTTTTTTATAAGGATCAGAAAACACATTTTATAGATTGCTTAGTTAGGTTAGTTGCGTATCATATTCGGTTGTGCCCACCTGATCTCATGGAGTGCTAAGCATGAGATAAACACGATTGGATAATATATTGGTTATTTCATGGTAAGGAATTATATATATATATATATATATATATATATATATATAAAAGACTATATTATGTGAAATGATGTTTGAAATTTATTATATATATAATTATAATTTTATTGTTAATTAGATTTATTTTAATTGGTTAAAAGAAATATGTTGTTTTTTTATAAAATATATTTAAGAATATGTTTAATGTTGAGATTGTCCTGATGGAAGCTATTTTATAAAGGTATGCACTAGGGTGTGGAATGTTTGATCATATAATTTTTATAATTTAATGATATGTATAATTTTTTTGAAATGATATTATATCATTTTAATTTTAATTTGTGATATGATTGAGTATATTTTTTAATACTTTATAAATAATTATAATTTTTTATTTTATTTTATAAATATTTATAATTTTTTTTGGATAATAATAGTTATATTTGTATTAGTATTAAAACGATTTGTTTTAGTTTAATTCAACTAATATTTAAAACATATTATTAATTGGGTAGGTTTGACTCAATAGAAGAGGGGTTTTACATTGTGAGGTTTTTAGTTAAAATTAAAATTATTCTTTTATATTATTGTACATATTGTAGAAATTTTAATACAATTATGTATTGCTTGGATTTTCCTGATCTAACAATTATATGTCACTGTTAAATACATAATTTTTTACTAAATTTTTTGCGGAAATTTAATCGCCAATTGCAAACAATCACACATAACACAGATGTTTTTACTGGGAAAACATAAAGCTACAAACCCCACTATCATATATTATGTATATATCATGGATCATGAAACAATCTCATACAAAAATCTAATCCAAGAGCTCTAAGTACAATATACAATCGTATCACACTGTCATGCAAAAATTGGCAAATACATGCGCCAATTTACTGCCTCCTAACAACCTGCCTCCACTGCACAATCCCTGCTAATTACAATCCCTGAATGAATGAGATCCTGCTTGCCTTGACTGCGCAGTCCTCATGGGCAACTCCAATGTGTGTGTGGTTGCATGAGTGCAACCACTAATGTCACAATTGATAGTCAAACTGTCCCTTTCACCTATCTCTCAACTGGGTCTTCATTGGATTTGACCTACATGTAGTTGACATTAGTAAATCTTCAGTTGCATGTGAGGTCACTCCATGTGAATTAATTTAATATTTAATTCATTGACCTCTCACTAGTGTATCTTTAGTTACAACTAATTACAACTAGCACAACTGAGTTTAACTCACTTAACTAAGTTAAACTACTTTACAACTCACATAACTACACATCCAACTCTGTTACAACTTCGAATCACTCAGTTACAACTAATTCCACTTGCATGTCCCACCAACCAACCTTAGAACTCGAAATTCCTTCAGCTAATCAGTTTTCCACTTCAGTGAACTGAAATAAAGTGCTTCAAGAGAATACATTAATATTTATTCTCCAATTATTATTAAGAGATAATAATAATTGACATGCATTCTATTTTTAGACATGCGATTTAATAATAAACTTCGCACATGCATCTAAAAATAGAACATCATCTATAAATAGAATTTGCTCACCATTCTAAAAATAGACTCCCACTATAAATATAATTTTCTCAACATTCTAAAAATAGACATACACCTAAAAATAGCATGTGGGCCCCACCTAGTGTAGGTGCTTAATTTTCACTAGGATCATCATCTTGTTGAATCTCAACACTCCCTCTCAACAAGAAAGGGATTATCCTTCACCCCGATCCTGTCTCTATGGTATTCTAATTTTCTCCTGGTGAGCACCTTCGTCAAGATATCTGCATCCTGATCTTCCGTAGGAATGTACTGAAGCAACATGATCTTCCACTGCACACAATCTCTAAAATGATGATACCATATATATATATATGCTTAGATCTATCATGAAACACAGGATTAATCGAGAGTTTAATGCAACTTTGATTATTGCAATGAATCACTATAGGATCTAAATGAGAACCAAACAAACCAACCAGGATCTTTCTCATCCAGATAGCCTCACATGCAGCTTGACTTGCTGCCATGTATTCCGCTTCCGCTGAACTGAGTGCCACGCATATTTGTTTCCTGTTGTACCAAGAAACAACTGTAGATACGATACTGAAGACCCCTCCTGATGTGCACTTTCTGTCCGTTGGGCTGCCCGCCCAATCTGTATCAGTGAAGCCATGAAAATTCACCTCATCTGTTTGTATGTACCATAAGCCATACTCAGATGTGCCCCTGAGATATCTCAGAACATGCTTTCCTGCCTTCCAAAAGAGCTTGGTAGGCTTAACCATCGCTTGAATAAGTTGGTTCACCGCATAACATATGTTCGGTCTTGTATTTACTAAATATATTAGCGAACCCACTAACTGTCGATAGACAGTAGCATCCACTACCTCTGCAGATGTAGTGTCCTCTTTCCTCCAGTTTCCTGGAAGAGGAGTATCCATGGGTTTGCAGCCCTCCATGTGAAATTTACTCAGTATCTCCCTTGCATACTTTCCTTGAGACACAAAAAGTTCACCATCTCGCTGCCATATTTCCAATCCAAGGAAATAATGAAGGAGGCCCATATCCTTCATCTCGAACTCCTTTGCAAGGTCCTCCTTGCATGAGTGTATCAACCGATCATCACCAGTTAGCATTAAATAATCAACATAAAGAACAATGATTCAAAGCTTACCCTCCACCATAATTTGGTATAGGTTTGCATCCGCCTCACTCATGGTGAAGCCAAGTCCGATGAAATAGCTATCGATCCGAGTGTTCCAAGCACAAGGTGCTTGCTTCAGCCCATACAACGCTCTTTTGAGTCTGCACACATGTGACTCGCTGCTGAAGATCTCAAATCCTTCAGGTTGTTCAATGTACACTTCTTCCTCAATGATCCCATTTAGAAACACAGTCTTCACATCCATCTGATGAATGTGCCAACCCATCTGCGCTGAGAGAGCAAGGATGGTCCTTATAGAAGAATACCATGCTATAGGTGCAAAGGTTTCTTCATAATCAATCCCCTCGTTCTGTGAGAAGCTCCGGGCCACAAATCTAGCCTTGTATTTCTCAACACTCCCATCAACAACTTGCTTTACCTTGTAGATCCATCTTGAACCTACCACTTATTTATCAACCAGCCTTGGAACAATTTCCCAAGCATTGTTTCTGACAATGGAGTCATAATCCTCCACCATTGCATCTACCCATGTGGGCTCCTACACTACTTCCTGAAAGGAAGACGGCTTAGTCACGATACATTTTCTCATGAGAGAAATGTATCCAGTGAATCGGTAAGGAGACTGTCTATGTTTGTGCTGTGAAGTAGGGACTCCTACATTCTATGCCGCATCAAGCTTCAGCCTCTCAAATTATATGGTACGCCTTCTGCTAGTTCTGATGTTTGGATCTGCGTGAGTGGACTCCTCCACTCCATGAACCTCCTCCTGTGGCTGATCCACATATAGAGACTCATCTTTGGGAACCAAAATTTCCTCCTCTGTATGTAAGTCTAGTTCCCTCTCAAGTGACAACTTCATGGCTTTCTCCTCATTGAATTTTATATCCCGTCGCACCACAGTCATTCGACTGTTTGGAAAATACACATGATAATTATGGGGTGTTTCTATGTACCCCACAAATATCCCAACTTTAGCAGTCGGCTCCAGCTTCTTCCTGGCGTTCTTGGTCACATGCACATAAACAGATGAGCCAAAAATATTAAAGTGAGAAACATTTGGTTTCTTACCAGTAAAGACTTCTTTAGGTGTACTCATGCCAAGTACTTTATGAGGACAACGATTTTGCACATAAACCATAGTTTTGCATGCTTCTTCCCACAAATGCATTGGTAGGCCCTGATCATGCAGCATCGCTTGTGCAACACCCACGATTGTTTTGTTCTTCCTCTTTGTGACCCCATTTTGCAGTGGGTTATGAGGCGCTATGATTTCTCTTCGAATTCCTTCTTTGCTACAGAAGTATTTGAATTCGTTCAAGATGTATTCTCCACCATTATCGCTCCATAGAGCCTTCACTTTCTTCCCCGAATATTTCTCCACTGATTCCTTAAACTCACAGAACTTTGAGAATGTTTGATCCTTCTTCTGCATGAAGAAGATCCAACATTAACGAGAAAATTCATCAACAAAAATAACATAATACTTGTGTTTTGCAGTTGAAGAGACCGAGAATGGTCCACAAACATCTGTGTGAACTCTCTCCAGGATCACCAAAGCACAGTTCTCCTTTTAATGAAAGGTGGACCTTGCATACTTCCCCATGGTGCAACCCTTACACTTACCTAACTGAACAAGTGTTCCCATTGGAAGTCCAGTAGATATTTGCTACATGAATTTCAAAGCTCCATGATGAAGATGGCCCAATCGCATGTGCCATAATTCGCCCTCATCCCAGCTCACCACTTTTTCTGCCTTGCCCATCATGGTAGCACAACCTTCTACCTCCAGCTTGTAGAGATTCTTAACTCGAATCCCTATCCTCTTGGCTTGACCCGTTGTTTTATGTCGCAGGAAAGATTTTCCATCGCTAAAAACAATGTCATAGCCTCTGTCCTCCAACATCGTGACTAAGACCAAGTTTTTCTTCAAACCTGGAACATGCATAACATATTTCAATTGAAATGGTTTACCTGACTCCCTCTCAAAGGTAATGGTACCAATGCCGGTCGCACTGTATCATCCATCGTCACCCATCTCTATACGCATTTGGATATATTTCTCCTCCAAGTCACTAAAAATATCCTTATCTCCTGTCATGTGGAAGGAAGCACCACTATCAAGATACCACACCGATCCCATTGCACTTGATACCAAGCATGCAATCAAAGAGAAATCAAGTTCAAATTGTGAGGCAAGGGCCTCACTAACTGCAACTCCAACAAACTTTTTGTTCTTCTTTTTCTGTGGGTAGTTAGTGGCTAGATGCCCATGTTCATGACAGTGAAAACACTTCACCTTGGACAAATCCAGCTTCTTGCCTTTAGAATCATATTTTTAGTGGAATTTCTTCCCCTTCCCTTTCCTTGCCTTGGTAGCCAAAGCAAAATCCTCTTCATCATCATGCTTTGATGAAGAACCATCTCTGGTGTTTCGCCTGAACTCCTCCTGCACTAGATCCAACCACAGTCGTTCCCAATCTGGCAGTTTTTCCCATCTGTTGACAGAGTCTTGATAACTATGCCAACTCTTAGGAAGTCCCAAGAGAGCCAAGCTCACCAAATCATCATCAGCAACCATGATTCCCACACTCCCCAGTTCATCCCGACATTGGACAAACTTTGTGAGATACTTCGGAATATTGTCGCCCTTCTCCATCTTGATCTTTCTGAGTTTATCCTTTAGCGCTAATTTTCTATGGTCGCTGCTGCTTTGGAAAAGATTCGTCAAATCCTTCCACATATCAAATGGAGTGGCTTTCCCATGAAGGCTTGAGACATTAAGGTCTCGTACACCTTCCAACAAAATCCTCGTCGTCTTCGCTACTTTATTTTTCCATGTGTCAAGTAATGCAGCATCCGTCGAAGTAGGCTTAGGAACATCACTGTTGATGAATTACTTCAAGCCATTATCTTCAAGAACTGCCTCCATCCTGTCCTTCCATGCAATGTAGTTAGATTTTCCCTCGAGTGCATACTCTAGCTGCAAACCATTGAAATCCATTTCGCAGATTTCCTCAACTATCGCACCAAGAAATTTTTGCAGCAAATTAGAATTGTTTCCACCAACAAACTCAGCTACTGCTTCAAAATCGAAATCTTATTTGCTCTGATACCATGTAGAAATTTTAATACAATTATGTATTGCCTGGATTCTCCTGATCTAACAATTATATTCCACTGTTAAATACATAATCCTTCTACTAAAATCTTTGCAGAAATTTAATCGCCAATTGCAAACACATGAAGAAAGATCAATCACACATAACACAAATGTTTTTATCGGGAAAGCATAAAGCTAAAAACCCCACTATCATATATCATGTATATATCATGGATCATGAAACAATATCATACAAACCTCTAATCTAAGAGCTCTCAGTACAATATACAATCGTCTCACACTGTCATGCAAAAATTGGCAAATACATGTGCCAATTTACTGCCTCCTAATAGCTTGCCTCCACTGCACAATCCCTGCTGATTACAATCCCTGAATGAATGAGATCCTGCTTGCCTTGACTGCAAAATCCTCATGGGCATCTCCAATGTGTGTGTGGTTGCATGAGTGCACCCACTAATGTCATAACTGATAGTCAAACTGTCCCTTTCACCTATCTCTCAACTGGGTCTCCACTCGATCTGACATGCATGTAGTTAACAATAGTAAATATTCAGTTGCATGTGAGATCACTCCATGTGAATTAATTTAATATTTAATTCACTGATCTCTCACTAGTGTATCTTTAGTTACAACTAGTTACAACTATCACAACTGAGTTTAACTCACTTAATTGAGTTAAACTATTTTACAACTCACATAACTACACATCCAACTTTGTTACAACTTCAAATCACTCAGTTACAACTAAGTCCACTTGCATGTCCCACCAACCAACCTTAGAACTCAAAATTCCTTCAGCTAACTGGTTTTCCACTTCGGTTAATGGAAACCAAGTGCTTCAAGAGAATAGATTAATATTTATTGCCCAATTATTACTAAGTGTTAACATTGAAAAATCGTACAAGCAGAAGACGACATTATTTAATGTCAGATAGAAGGATTTACAGTTCTGAAAGACATTAGAGAATCTGGAAAGTATTTAAAAATCTCTAAGGTCTGAGGAAAATTAAATTTGAGCAAGTCATAAATTCTTTTGTGCACATAATCCTTCGAGAAGAGCGCCTTTGTGCGCCTTTTAACCCGAAAGGTGCGCAATCCTGGGAGTGGCGAAAGACACTTTCTGGGACCACAAAAAGAACACTCCAGGATAGTGATTTCACACTTGAAGCCGCTTAAGGAAAACCACCAAAGCCTCATTAGACATCAAGGGAGCACACAATGGAATATTGTGGCACACAATGGAATCATCCCCCTCTCTTGGGTCACCATCCACAATGTACCAAGAGAGGGAAGGAGGATTTGAATTCTCCTATATAAGGCCACTAAGAGATTAAGAACTTGTGAGCACATTGTTATGCTGGCCAGAATTTCCCCAAGCAATACCAGTAGTATGTGATCCAGAGTTGAGATAGAGGGGACTCAATTGTTGGCCATCCAACAAGTTCAGTCCACCACAGTAGAGAGAGGGAGACTTTTGACTGAGGCAAGTGTTGGGTGCTGGTTTTGTACATTTTTCCTACACTTATCTTCCTTATTTTGCCTCATAACCATAACCTTACCCATTTTTCCTACCTTTTTAACCTAACTTGTGTTGTTTCACCTTGCGTTTGTTACTTTTCCAATTCACCAATTATTATGATCTATTATAAATTTTTATGACTAATTGATGGTGAATGTTTGGAGAATATCGATGGTCTTTGTGTTGTCTTTTTAGATGTCATTTGTAGCACCAAATATTTCGAATACAAAGTTCATAGGAGCAATTCGGACAGTGCTGTTACATCAAAGCGATGTTGTTACAGACCCGCTGGCAACTGCTATTACAGACTCGTTGGCGAACTGCTGATACAGTTGTACCATTGACTGATCTCATCAATATTGTTTTTGATCTGTCCTCTGGTTGTTGCACTACGACTGTGTTTCCATTATCATTGCTGTAGGAGTTGTTAGCGTTGTATTTTTGGGATAACAGCCTAAGGGCAGTTTCGACTATAATCTTTTATTTTCTAGTCATAACTTTATTAGGAAGTGGTTATAACTGTATGAGTTCTATTTCGATCAGCATGAGAATCATAAGATTCTCATAACTGATCTTTCCCTGGATTTTCTGATGTAACCACTATATAGCTCTCGGCCCTAGAGGTTGAGAGGATTACCGGAGAACAATGTTGTTTTGGCTCTGTAATTGTGTTAAGATTAATACAGATTATCCTGTTATTACTGTTACATGTGTGATTCTACTTAGTTTTCGTTAAATTTCCTTCTCTACCTGCACCCTACTAGGGAGGAAGGGCCCTCATTCTTAGCAAGGATTGCAATGATTCAAATAGTT
Source organism: Pinus albicaulis (assembly GCA_034641835.2). Lineage (NCBI taxonomy): Eukaryota > Viridiplantae > Streptophyta > Pinopsida > Pinales > Pinaceae > Pinus > Pinus albicaulis. The sequence goes on from CM076572.1 coordinate 2,122,715, forward strand.
GTGTGTATGTAATTGTATTTCAGTTTATGTATCAATAGATTGATGTTGCTGCTGTTCAGCTGAGAATATATCTGCTTCAATTTCAATACTTTATATGATGTTACACATGTGATAATAGAAATACCAGCTGGGTACTTATTGTGTGGCGAGCTAGACATATCAATTGAAGTGTGATTTCAATCTTGTAGATTCTTTTATTTCTGAATGAGTGATTTATTTCCAGGATTTACTTCAACAACGATTTATTTTATTTGAAATTATTTCTGGTTGGTGTATCGGCACAGACAATGCAACTGTCATTGGAATAAACAGATGTCCCTGGATTGATAATTAAATGTGTGTTGTTCAGTACTTTAATAAGTGATTTATATAATCCAACATTTTGGCGTCGTTGCTAGGGATGGTAGTGACGATCCAATCAATTAGAGTTGTTTCTAAGAAGTGCAATTTCCGCGTGTTTTCATAGAGTGTCTCCAACAACACGATTGTTGGGCAATAAGACGGGAGGTAAGAACCTGCACAGTGCTTTAACAGGATTGAGCAGCCTCGCCAATGTCTTGCTGGGACACTTAGGAATTGAATTTTGGGTTTTTTTTAGGGTGCCTTAAGCTATACAGTCGTTGGGTGGTAAGACAAGAGGTAAGAACCTGCGCATCACTCTAACAAGCTTGAGTGGGCTCACTGTTGTAGAAACTGAAGCACTTATAGGATGAATTGATACACATAGGGCCCATGTGTGCCGGTAGGACAACATCAACATCTACAAACACCCTCCACTCTACTAACTACAGGAAAGATGGGTCATAAGAAGGAAAAGAAGAGCGAAGATTTTTGAAAGAAAACATTCTTTGGAGATCTGATTTCAAGGGCAGAAAAGGAACAATCCACGTCATAAAGAGATAATAGGAAGACAGGACCACAGAAAGAAGCTACCATGTCAAGGCCTGGACCATCGGTGTCTTCCGTGGTTGGACCTCACCATCCTTCGAACAACATATCCACTCCTGATATCAAAACTCCAGATTCAAAACAAAATTGGAGAGTTATTGATTAGGATTTGAGAATTGAAGGACATAGAGAAGCCCAGTGGGGATCATTAGGGACCTGAGGAACAACAGTTAGTTGATCATCAATTGGACGCTGATAGTGTTTTTAAACAATTGATCCTGGAGTAGCTTGATCCTTCTATTTGTTAATCTCCAGTGCACTCCGAGGCTAGTTCATCCTATCAAGAAGAATTTACCATTGGGGACGAGAATGTCAAAACAGATAGCTCTGTTACTTTTTAATTCCCAATAGTAGTAACACGGGATGAGGATCCTATGAAGAACATCCCTTTATCATCCCTACCATCCTTTCAAGGGATGGTTGTTGAGGATACTGATACCTTTCTGTTCGAATTCGATGTGCTGTGTAGAGCTTATGGCTATACTTTAGACGCCTAGAAGTTGAAATTATTCCCTGCTACTTTGAAAGGAGCAGCATTAAGATGGTTCATGAGATTGGGTGCTGGAACAATTCAAACATGGAATGATATGAGAGAAGCCTTCCTCTTTAAGTATCAGGACTACTGCCAAACCAGGGATTTGAAGGACGAAATTTTTTGAATTGCACAGAAGGAGGAGGAAAGCCTGGAAGAATATTTGGAGTGATTCCAATACAAATTACAAAGGTCTAAGTTTAGTAACTTAGACCCAAAGATTCTAAAGCCAATATTCTTAAGAGGTTTAAGAGATGATTGTTTGGAATATCTGAACATAATAGGAAAAAGAGACATATCGCAAGAAATGTTTGATGAGATAATGAAGCTTTGCCTACATAGCTTAAGAGGATTGGTTAAGGGGAAAGTTTCAGTTCGGGACCCTTCACTTCAGATACAGAAGTCCAAAAGTGGAGGAGTAACTAGAGCAGAGATCGGGAAATTATTTGAGGATTTTAAAACCGATCTCCTTAGCACTCTCTTTGCCCATATCACTACGGTACAAGTCAAGAAGGCACAAGCAGAAGCTGAAGCAACCTTAGCAATATTCTGTCCCCGACGCAAAAAGAAAAATTTCAAAAGAGAATGCAGACTGAATAGTGTCATCGTGTGCAACATCTGTGAGTTGGTGCACTCTACAAATTAGTGTCCTGAGTTTCCCAGACTTAAGGTGGTACTCCAAGAATCAAGAGAGGATGTTTAATATTCTTATTTTATCGGATCAAAGAGACCATGGAAGCCGTGACCTATAGGTATGCCTTCAAATTTTTCTTCTTTTTATCCTCAGAATAATATTTATAACAGTCATCAATACCCATGGCAGTATCCCACTCCTTCCTAAAGACAATTTCCTTCACCATGGAACCAGTGGCCATCTCCTCCATTAATGAAATATCCTCCATCACAACCCAATCCTTGGGGTTAGAACTGGAGAGACAATGGCCAAGGTCTAGTACCCCCTTCAATACTAATGCAACGGCAGCAGTTACAACTACCTTCTATTCAGAATCCTACACCTTCTGTCTGACCCCAATTACCTATACAACCTAACCCCAATCCAAATAATAAGGCAGCCCAGAGCATGGATGCTCCGGTTACCCTCCAGACTTATCTTATTACTCCTATTGGACTTAATGAGTTTCAGCTTCGGTCAAGGAAAGTAATCAGATTTGAACACACTCCCATTATTATCAAAGAAAGTGAATCACCCAAGAAGGATATGGACGATTATGAGGCAGTTGTTACACATGTAACAACTGATACAATACCCACTGTTACATCTGTAACGAACAACTCGGGAAGGTCTTTTGTTCCTACATCAGCCAGTCTAAGTAAGGCTGGTACATCTATGGTAGCTGACTTAGTTGTTAGTATTCAGGAATCCCCCATACCCTCAATGATTAACTGAAACTAGGCTGGTCTTACAACCTGAATCTAAATTCCTTAAGGAGCTGCAAAATTTATATGTGCGGATTCCACTGTTATAATCTCTTAAAAAGTGCCTATCTATGCTAAAAAAGTAAGGGATCTATGTGTCAAAAGACCTGGGAGGAAACCTAAGGACCCTACTACTATCCATGTCATGGGAAAATTGTCTGATCTTATGATTGATCAACCTTTGTTAACCAAATATAATGACCTAGGGAACCCCACAACGACTTTCCATATTGATAATCATCCTATAACGAATACCTTGATTGATCTAGGGGCAGCTATTAACGTTATGACTAAAGATCTCATCATCTCTCTAGGACTTCATGGACTTAGACCTACACCTACAGTGCTTGAGCTAGCAGATAGGTCCCGTGTTAAGCCCGAAGGAATGATTGAAGATGTGGTTATCACTATGGCCTCCTAGAACTATCCAGCTGAATTTCTCATTTTACAAAACAAATCCAATCTGGGGGGTCATCCTTTAATCTTGGGAAGACGGTGGCTACCCACTGCAGATGCATATATCAGATGTAGGTCCGGATCTATGGTGATCTCAGATGGACAAGCCACTCAGAAGCTGAATCTTTATCCCCCAACAAAACCTCATATGGATTCAAATAGTTCCTGGTGGGACGAATTTTCACTTGAATATGATCTTTCCCTACCTCTTTACACGCTTGGAAAAGATCAATTCTTTAAGGATGAAACAAAGGACGATATTATTAATGGTTTTATCAGTAGTTCACTCCATGTTGCCTCCATTAGAGATTTGGGAGAAGAAGATGAGGAAGATAATGTAGTTATTGAACATTTGAAAACAACTCCACTTACTATCAGTAGTCCCGTTGAAATCGAACCTGGAAAATTTTAAACATCAATCCTAACCTGACTGCTGAACAAAACAGATTGCTGATATAACTGTTACAGAAATACAAAAAGGCATTTGCGTGGGACTATACCGATATGAAAGGAATCCATCCTACCCTATGCACTCACCGCATTTACCTTAAAGAAGATTGCAAACCTATTATACAACCTCAGCACCGAATGAACCCCGCACTTAAGGAGATAGTAAAAGAAGAATTGCAGAAAATCCATAAGGCTAATTTAATCTACCCTATTTCTGACAGTCAGTGGGTGTCTCTGCTTGTCATAGTTCCGAAGAAGAATGGAAAATGGAGGGTCTGTGTCGACTATAGAGAACATAACAAGGCCACTCAAAAAGATCATTTTCCCTTACCATTTATTGATCAGGTCTTGGACACTCTTTCTGGAATTTTTTTTTTTCATTTCTAGATGGGTTTAGTGGCTATAATCAAATATAGATTGCTCTAGAAGATCAAGACAAGACAACCTTTACTTGTCCATGGGGTAATTTTGCATACAGAGTCCTCCCCTTTGGTCTCTGCAATGCACCAACAACCTTTCAAAGGGAAATATTAGGTATTTTTTCTGATCTTTTGAATGATTGTCTTGAAATCTTTATGGATGATTTTACACCCTACGGGGATGCCTTTGAGACAACATTAGCTAACTTGGAGAAAGTGTTGGAACGTTGTGAATAAACTAATGTTGCTTTGAGCATGGAAAAATTTCACATGATGATGACCGAGGGAATTATGCTGGGACATTTCATTTCAGCAGATGGAATCAAGGTAGATCCTGAAAAAATTAAGGTAATCTCGAAAATCCCGACCCCTAAGACTCTAAAAGAGGTACGTAGTTTTTTGGGACATGCAAGATACTATAGGAGGTTTATAGAAAATTTTTCAAAGATTGCGTCTCCTCTATTTTCATTACTAATGAAAGATGAAAAATTTGTGTGGACAAAAAAGTGTGAGCAGGCCTTTTTGAAGTTAAAGAAATGTGTAACAACAACACCTGTTTTACGAGGAACAAACTGGGAATTGTCGTTTCATATTGCTATAGACGCATCTAACATGGCTGTGGGTGTTGTTTTGGGGTAGCTGGAGGATAAGAAGCCTTATGCCATTTATTATATCAACAAGAACTTAAATCTAGCAGAAATTAACTACACTGTTACTGAGAAAGAATTCCTAGCAGTAGTGCATGCTATCAACAAATTCTGGCACTACATCACCAGGTGCGAAGTATTTGTACACACTGATCATGCTGCAATTCGATTTTTTAATGAACAAGCCTATTACTAATGGTAGAGTTACATGATGGTTATTGTTGTTACAAGAATTTGACATTACTATTTTAGATAAACCCATAAAAGATAATGTAGTTGTTGATTTCCTTTCTAGATTAACTATAAGTGATGACTGCACTGCTACTGAGGATTCTTTTCTAGATGAGTATCTTTTTTCCATTTCTACTCACTCACCATGGTATGCAGATATAGCCAATTATCTTGCTGTAGGAAAATTCCCACACCAATTGTCTTCCAAGGAAAGAAGGAGGATTATACGACAGAGTGCTACCTACTCCTGGATAGAAGGAAATATCTATCACACCCGGCCAGATCTCTAGATTAGGCGATGTGTTAGAGAAGATGAGGTATTTGAGATCCTAAAGGCTTGTCATGAGGAACCTTGTGGAGGAAATTTTGCTGACAAGAGGACAGGACATAAATTACTCTCAACGAGGTACTACTGGCCAACTATATTCCAAGATGCCAAGAAGTTTGTGAAAGGATGTGATAGTTGCCAAAGGATGGGCCAGCCTCTAAAATAAAATGATATGCCGTTACAGCCTCAGATAGTAATAGAACCATTAGAGAAATGGGCCCTAGACTTTGTGGGGCCAATTAATCCTTCATCAAAGAAAAAAGCATACATATTGGTTTGCACCGATTATGTCACAAAATTGGTTGAAGCAAGGGCACTAACTAGAGCAACAGAGTAGGTTGTTTCAAACTTCCTGTTTCAAGATATTTTTGTTCTCTTCCGGATACCCAGAGAAATAGTGACAGATGGGGGTCCTCAGTTCACATCTTATTTGATCAAGAAGTTGGTTGAAAAGTATGGAATCCATCACAGAATCACCACACCATATCATCCACAAGAAAATGATCAAGTAGAAAGCACCAATAAAGTCATTGAGGGAATCTTAACAAAGACAGTAGCCAACCACCGAAGAAACTAAGCTGAGAAACTTCCAAAGGTACTATGGGCTTACAGGAAAACATGGAGGAATACTACAGGCTTCTCACCATATGAACTGGTGTATGGTAAGAATCCCTTATTACCCATAGAATTTGAAATAGAGACATTAAGAATAGAAGTGCAAGTCGATTTGGATTTGAGTACAACACAGACTCAAAGATTGAACCAGCTCAATGAGTTGGAAGAGAAACAATTGGCTTCCATTCAACATACAAAAATCATTCAACAACAAAGAGTCAGATGGAATGATGGGTTTATTAAGAAGAAAATTTTCTAGAAAGGAGATTGGGCTCTTTTGTATGATTCAAGGTTCAAATATTTCAAAGGCAAGCTCTGCACTAGATGGATAGGTCCTTACGAAGTGGATATGGTCTTTGTCAATGGGACTGTAAAATTGGTCACCATTGACAGTGCTAAGACGTCGTCACTGGTTAATGGGCACCGTCTAATGTTATATCTTCAACCCGCTTCGAAGGAATCATTTGTCAACATTGTCGCGGACTTTGATCTTCATGTTACGATAGAAAGGGAACATTCTCCTTTGCAGCCTTAAAATTTGAAATTCCAATAAGTGCAGCAGTTGAAAACCACCTTTGTGGCAGCTGTTACACCTGTTAAAAAAAGAAAAAAAAAGAAAAAAAAAAGAAAAAGAGAAAAGAAAAAAGAAAAAAGAACATATATATATGTGTGTGTGTGTGTGTGTGTGTGTATATAAGAAAAAATAAAATAAATCTAACTGTGAAAACCCCTTTCTGAGTCACAGTCAGACAACTAGTAACAATTGAAAACCACTCTTGTGGTGGCTGTTACACCCATTTTTTTTCTCCCTGTAATATCATCTTCCCTTTCTGATCTATGTCATAGGATGATGGTATTCATGTAATTTCATTTTCTGTACCAATTTCTTCTGATTATTATTTTTTTTTGAGAATAATTTAAAATTTGTCTTGTCTGTTACACATGTAACATCCGACAACCACGAATACTGTTCTTTGTGATTCATTACATAAACAACAATAACCGTGACAACTAAACACAACAACACGAGCGCTGCAAGTAGGACGCCGTCAATTCAAGTCTTCCTCCACGTCACCTCAGGTATGTCATAAAAAAGATAAATGATTGTCATTTATGATTCGGTGATTAATTGGCAAAGTAATGATGCTCCTATGACGGTCGTGGGCGACTGTCACTATTAAGGTGGGGGAGGGGATATGAATTGAAATCATTTCAAAAAGGCTATAATAATAAATATCTATTAAATTTGCATGCACCTAATCAATAACAGAATTGCTAATGATGACTGAATCCGGTTGGAAAAGAGCGTGTGTACAAAATCCCATTACTTTCCATAATAATCCATTTATGAATATTAGTGTAGGGTATGATTTGGTAAATTCATGAAATTCGTCACCTCCCATCAACCTCCTTGACTAAAACCTTGCATTCTCATTATAAACTCGTCGATTGGGATAAGCAGAGGTGTCGAGCAGCAGCTAGTTCAGAGACACAGTGATGTTACAGCAGGACTGAACAACAAAGAAGTAAACTCAGAAACTCAGTGATATTACAGTGTTTACAAACATTAAGAAGCAAATTTAGAAACAAACAACAGAGATGGGTGGAGCAGCGGTTAGGCATGAGCCAGATTCCATGGATGCTCTGTAGAATTTCCTAGAAGCTTACCATATATTTAGAGATGTTGGATGGGTTGAATTTTTCCAGAAGCTTGACGGCTCAGACGAGGCAGTGAAATTGAATTTTCTCAGAACTTGAACAATAATCAAAGCTGAGTAAGGGGCATGCAAGTGGAGGTGACTGAAGAGGTAATTGCCCGGGTAAATTTATTACCAGTAGAGGGTCGGAGGTGGTTTAACAGAAAAATCAATGACCCCTCCTTGAAAGAGGATTTCCTAGTAGAGGAAGAGAAACTGGAGAAGAAAGGAAGAGGAATTGACAGATTGTCACTTCCTCATCCTTGGGAAGACGTTGCCTTGAGCTTGATCAAATATATCACTTGCGAAGGGAGATCCACGATAGTGTTCAACTATCACTTTCCTCTGCTTAACCACCTTCGGCACCAGCAAAGAATCAATCTTCCATTATATTTGCTAGGGAACATCAAGCATATGGCGATAGCAGTGAAAACAATAGCACACCCAGAGGCATGCGTGACTAATCACGGGCTCATTAAGCTAATTTTGCTAGATTCCCTAGACCAGGAAGGAAAAAATTGGGAAGAATTCAAGAGAAAAAGACCAAGGACAAGCCGAGGGAAACATACCACGACTTCAGGAGAAAGTCAGGCAGAGGTGGAGACCCAGACTCGGCCCGCTGGAGTTAGGATTGGGAAGAAGCCTATTGATGAACCAATTGGGGAAAAATACCGAAACAAAGAGTGAAGGTCAACATACTTGCAAAACCCTTGCCTACGGCCGAGAAGTAGACGGAAGCAGAAGTTTTAGAAGAAGAAAGGCAACCTTCCTCATCAAGTAAGGATGAAACCAATGCCTTGTTTTTAGAAATTGAAAATCTAAGAAAGGAAAACGAGGAATTGAAGTGGAAATTATCAAAGGGGAAGGAAATCCAGGTGTTCGTAAGCATGACTTGTTTTCAAGACATAATAGCAGTGGGATATAAGGCTCGTAGAGAAAATATCAGCACAATGGAAGTAGAAATAGAACAATAGGAGGTTGTTACACAAGAACTTGCTGATGATACTGCTGTTACACAACAAAAAATAGTTAAAGCAGAGCCTCCTATAATAATTGACCTAGAAGCCGACCCAAAAGAACTTGTGGAGGCCACTCCTATTGTAGAAGAAACATCAATAAACACAGAGGCGACTCTAGGTAAGAACAAAGGGGATGACACATAAGAACCCACCGAAGAGGTTGAAGTTACACAAGAACCAACAGTAGAGGTGGAACAACCCCATGAAGCAGAGGCTGGTACACCTATTGTTGATGAAGGTATTGAATGCGGGAGAATGTCGAGTCCCATGTAAAGGTATTGAAGGTATTGAAGGTACACCTATTAATTTTTGAGTTACAAAAATTGAAACAAGAAGTGATCTCCCTTTGGGATGGGATGATTTCGCTAAAGGAACATCAGAGAGAAATATACACTTTACATGAAAGATGGATGAAAGCAGAGTTGAAGAAAGGGTGGGATAATTACAAGAAGAAAGAAGCTCTGAAGAAACAAGAAGAACAACTGTTGCTGTTACAGGAGCAGATTCGAGACCTCACTGTAGATAAGCGGAAAATTCATGACCTCGCCCTCAACTTGCTGGGTTGTAGGCGGCCCTCTCCATCCTATCCTATTTTTCTGTGGGAACGTTGATTCTTGTTTCAATTGAAAGCCATTATGGATGACATACCTTATTCATGTTCCTCCACTCGTATGTTTCCGGATGTTTTCCGTGCCTTTGATTTTGATGAGCAAAGTTTGTTGTGTGAATTATTTTTACACAACATTATTTGTGAACATGTGAGTATACAGATGGTTGTGAAAATATTCTCTTATATGGGATATATTCAATTAAGGGCTTTTGTGTCCTTCATGAGGAATCATATTGAATGGCATCTGGCCATTAAATCTATGGAGACTAATGAGGAGAAGACAATATTGTGGGTTTGGGCAGAACTAGGACGGGCTGCTGAGTTGAGATGAGAATTCAGGAGAATGATGAGTACCCCTAGGATTGAAGAACCAACTGCCACTTATAAAAGAAGAATTGTGAATTTCTGCCTCAATCAATTCACAATGATGAAGAGCTGAGCTTTGACAGGGTGCTTAAAATGCACGGAAGCCAGCAATCCTGAGCTATTGAAGGGAGATCCATTCTCATTCCAGAATTTTGTGGTGGCTGTTACACATGTACCAGCCTACGCACAGATTGTATAATCCCTTGGTGCTTTATGGTTGGGATTGAAGTTCAAGTTTCCTTTGATCTGGTTGCCCATTGAGGATTACTAGATTAATTACGAATTAAGTAAGTATGAGTTAGAATCTTGGTTACGACAGTTGATGGCCAATTAGGGATACATGTCTGCAGACGAGGACACAACTGGTGCTTATGATCTCATTGACCTGCACCAAAGATATTCCCATGAGAGATGAGTTTGCATGAGGACATGCAAGTATTTCAGTTGGGGGGAGATGTTGGGTGTTGGTTTTGTACATTTTTCCTACACTTATCTTCCTTATTTTTCCTCATAACCATAACCAATGGGAGTATATTTACCCCTTTTTCCTACCTTTCTACCCTAACTTGTGTTGTTTCACCTTGCTTTTGTTACTTTTCCAATTCACCAATTATTATGATCTATTATACCTTTTTATGAATAATTGATGGTGAATGTTTGGAGAAGATCAATGGTATTTGTGTTGTCTTTTTAGATGTCATTTGTAGCACCAAAGATCTTGAATACGAAGTTCACAGGAGCAGTTTAGACATTGTTGTTACAGCCAAGCGATGTTGTTACACCTTGTTGTTACAGACCCGTCGGCAACTGCTGTTATAGACTCATTGGCGAACTGCTGATACAGTTGTACCGTTGACTGATCTCGTCAATATTGTTGTTGATCTGTCCTCTGACGGTTGCACTACAGCTGCGTTTCCATTATGATAGTTGTAGGAGTTGTTAGCATTGTATTTTTGGGATAACAGCCTAAGGGCAGTTTCGATTGTAATCTTTTATTTTCTAGTCAGAACTTTATTAGGATGTGGTTATAGCTATATGAGTTCTATTTCGATCAACATGAGAATCATAATATTCTCATGACGATCTATCCCTGGATTTTTTGATGTAACCATTATATAGCTCTTGGCCCTAGAGGTCGAGAGGATTAGCAGAGAACAACATTGTTTTGGCTCTGTAATTGTGTTCAGATTAATACAGATTATCCTATTCTTGTTGTTACATGCGTGATTCTATTTATTTTCCATTAAAGTTCCTTCTCTACCCGCGCCTTGCTAGGGAGGAAGGGCCCTCCTTCTTAGTAGGGATTGCAGTGATTAAAATAGTTGTGTGTATGTAATTGTATTTCAATTTATGTATCAATAGAGTGTTTTTGCTGCTGTTCAGATGAGAATATATCTGCTTCGATTTAAATACTTTATATGCTATTACACATGTGATAATAGAAATACTAGCTGGGTACTTATTGTGTGGAGAGCTAGACAGATCAATTGAAGTGTGATTTCAATCTTGTAGATTCTTTTATTTCTGCATGAGTGATTTATTTCCAACATTTACTTCAGCAACGATTTCTTTTCTTTGAAATTATTTTTGGTTGGTGTATCGGCATAGACAGTGCAACTGTCATTGGAACAAACAGACGTCCCTGTATTGATAATTAAATGTGTGTTGTTCAGTCATTTAATAAGTGATTTATATTGTTCAACAACAAGCTTGGAAGTAAAGACATCCCTGCATTGGGACTTAGAACCCAAGTTCTAAGGGCCCTTTGGCAAGAGGGTTAAAGTTTCATCCTCATTTCCTACCAGCACTCAATAAGAGGGGCCAAAAGAGCCACTGTTTGGATTATTGCAGTTGTTTGACTCTATTCAGAGCTGTTGTTTTAGTTTAGTTTTAGTTTGAATATGCATGCTATTTCTCTATCTAGTATGTTTATGTTCTAGCATGTTCCACTAACTTGCTTGACTCCACTTCTTTTTCTGCCTGTGAAAAATAATTTAAGAGGGTAAACCACACCCCTTAAGTTGGTGTGATTTTGTACATGCATGCACCAAACACACTAACACATTAAGAGATAATAATAATCGACATGCATTCTATTTTTAGACATGCGATCTATAAATAGACTTCGCACATGCATCTAAAAATAGAACATCATCAATAAATAGAATTTTCTCACCATTCTAAAAATAGACTCCCGCTATAAACAGAATTTGCTCAACATTCTAAAAATAGACATACACCTAAAAATAGCCTGTGGGCCCCACCTAGTGTAGGTGCTTAATTTTCACTAGGATCATCATCTTGTTGAATCTCAACACATATAAGGCTATATTATGTGAAATGATATTTGAAATATATATATATATATATATATATATATATATATATATATATATATATATATATATATATATATATATATATATATATATATATATAATTTTATTGTTAATTAGGTTTATTTTAATTGGTTAAAAGAAATGTTTTGTTTTTTCATAAATTATATTTGAGAACATGTTGAGATTGTCAACCATGGAAGCTATTTTATAAAGGTATAAACTAGGGTGTGGACTGTTTGATTATATAAATTCTATAATTTAATGATATGTATAATTTTTTTGAAATGATATTATATCATTTTACTTTAAATTTGTAATATGATCGAGTATATTTTTTAATATCTTATAAATAATTATAATTTTTTTATCTTATAAATATTTATAATTTTTTTTTGGCAACAATAGTTATATTTGTATTAGTATTATAAAATATTAGTTTTGGTTTAACTCGAATAATATTTAAAACATATTACTAACTGGGTAGGTTTGACTCAATAGAAGAGAGGTTCTACATTGTGAAGTTTTTAGTTAAAATTAAAATTATTCTTCTACCCCAAACACTGTAGGTACATTGTTTAACAAACTTATTAGCTAGAAATAGAAATTAACATATGATAGAAACTAATATCTCAATGTTTCAATAACGACATATTCCACTTAGATGTCAGTATATGGTTTTGTCATACACAGGAGCTTGAATAAATTTTCTCTATCATAATCTACCCTAGACATTGGAAATTTGAATGTCCGGGTCTGAAAGAGTTACGATTGGCTATTGCAATTCCATGTTTCTTAAGAAGGTATGCTAGGATGATGCCATTTTCCTTTCTCCCTAACTCAACATCTTATAGTTTTCCCTACATCTACAATTTTCAAGCGTTCATCTTCTCTTTTATAATCCCCAAACAATTCTCCAATTGGAATTTCTTACGACCAATTTACAGAGTATAGTAGTGGACATTCTCCTAGGTATTCTTGAGCTCCTAATTGGATTTTATTAGGGCAAAATTTATGGACTATACTTCTCTAGTAAATACAAAACATTATTAAGAGCATTGACCTCCTTCCATGGTGGTAAAGGGCGGAGAGTCTGATAGTGGGCTAAGGGAATAAGCACTAAAGATGAATGGGGGAGGAGGAGAAGACATGGAAAAAGGTTTAGGGGGCTACGAAGAAATGAGACAAGAAGGGAGGGAGGTGGAATGAGATATGATAGACCACATGATGGAGACAAAAGGGTGGCATCCTTAAGTGGTGAGGAAAATGGATGTGAAAAATAAAATGGTGGGGAGATGAAGGATACCCTCCTCACTTTTGAATCTCCTAAATTCACTCTTGTACACTTATGTAAATGTTTTAACTTGAACGTGGGACATGGATTAAGGATGTTGTATATCCCTCCACTTCCTTCATGATGATTTTTCCCACTCTTAGAATGACCCCTAACATGGCCATAACATCCACTTCCTTGTTTTGATTTTTTTGTTACATGGAATATTTTAGTGCTATTAAATATTTGGAGGAGAGGCTTTATTCTTTGGAGAGTCTAATGTATTTTTTAGGAGGATGATTAAGGCACGGTTCAAAGTGCAAAGAGGATAATGTGGGAATCACTAAGAATGAGGATTGATTGGGCGGTTATAGTGCTCAAAAGTTTGATTCCTTGAATAAAAATTCAATGTTGGTTACTTCTCATATTACCTAAGTAAAAGATAGATTTGCATGTCCATCAAGGCCATGGATGACAAAACCCCACCCATCCTCACCACCAAAACACCCACACACCATATTAGCACCCCTAAATCTTAACTCTATAAAAATATCAATTTTAATATAAGGAAAGTGATTTCCCGTGATGGTGGTGCATTATCATGCTAGGGGGGACACATAACAAGGTGTTAAGTTGAGCACGAGTGGATAGGATCAGACAGTTGGATATTTTTATTCGTATGAGGTTGGATTATGTGATGTTTCCTTGAATTTTTCAGATTGAGAAGAGCTTGTGAATGGCATTTTATTAGCCTCGTGTGAACCTTCATTCGAGTAGTCGATCATATCTTCAATTCACTCTGCAATGAAAGAACTAGAGAAAATGGGCTTTCATTAAAGATAATGTTGATCCAAACATATTATGTGGGAGTTTTAGGACGTGTTCAGGAATGTTATTTTTTTTTGTGGTTGATTTGCACTGAAGGGAATAATATTATTGGAGCACGAGGGGGAATTTTTTTTGCACATTTCCCAACATTAACCATGCAACTTGAAGGATGATGCCCTCCTAGCTTGGTCACTTTACCTCTTTGCATGATGTTTCCATGCCAATAAAATCCTTCCCTTTGCTTCATTAGCCTCTAGAGGAGAATTATTTGTAGTAGAGTTTGCTCAATTATTAGGGAGATTTCTCTCCTCAACACCAGAGATATTCATGTATATTTCTATTCAGTGGATTTTCAATGAGCATGTCACAGTTTTTTTAATTTCTAGCTCTTTGAGTTTGCAGTGTGTTGGGATAGTTGCCCATATTTCATCCTTACTTTCCCTCTGGAGTTTAGCCCTCATGTCCAGGATTTTCCTTTTTGTTCTTTCTCCTCACTCTCAATGCCCTTAGGTTTCCCTATTTGATTGACCATCCTTGCTTCACCTCCTATTCATCAATTGTTAACCCCTAATTTATATTTGGTCATTGTGATATCCTATGATCTATCACTATGCCTAGGGAAAGGGTTCACTCCAGAAGGGGTGTTGAGGTCGTGGTTCCCACAATAACACCTAAGCTCAAGTCCAATTCCATGCTTCAGTTGATGATCGGTACTATGAACACACTCCATTGGTCATTCAACATGAGATTTATGATATTGAGAAAGAACAACTGATCAAAGAAACACCATATTCATGTAATATTCAAAATTTTTCCTTCAATAAATTGGAATATTAATTTTGTCCATTTTCACTTAAGAGATGAACAATTGGGTGAAGAGGCCCATTCATAATAAAAACATGGATAAAATCCCTCTATTATGAAAGGGGATCAGCCTTGGAACTAGATTTCACACCCTCATGTCTGAAAGGGGACATTTTGAAAAGAGGCTTGGTTAATATTGACCAAGTCAAACAGCGCAGGGTATGAGGTGGAAAGCACTACATGGGATAGCGCAGAGATAGAGGAGGGAATATTCCTTTATGGAGGAAACCCTAATGGATGGGGCCCATGGAGAGAGAGCCTTCACTTGCTATATATGGAGAGGAGGAGAGCCATTGTTATTCATTTCATGTCTATTCAGAAATTGTGCATTCTTTTGTTGTTTAGCAAGAACTACCGGGGAATTCCTGTTTAAGATTCCTACTCCTTTCTTGAGAAGCCTCTTGAAGGAGTTGTACTGATTTGTCTCACATCTAGGCTTAAGGCCAAGCATCCTCCTCCAGGACAACGTTATTGCTGCTACAACATAAATCTGTGTTGTAGGGTGTTGCAGTGAGAAGTCACAACACCTCTTCCATTGCTTGTTTTTTAGAGGGAGAATATTTCTTTCCTTTGGATGATTAGCTTGGAAGCTTTGGAGCTTATTTTCAGATCTTGGCACTTGGCCACTTCATTCTATTCCACCTACAATGCAGTTACCCTCTTAAGCTGCGTTATTTTCATGGAGCACTTGAAGTGAGGGGTTGCAGGTTGATTGGAGGGTGAGATCTCAAGTGTAAGGATCAGCCTTCCAATTTGGAGATCCATTGGAGGAGGTCTACTTCAGATTTATTATCATCTTCAACCTTCTCTATTGAGTTCCAGAATTGAGTTGCAGCTGCTTCCCAGCAACTCCGACATTTTTTCCATTTTGTATATTTCAACCAATCCTTTGGAGGATTGATGTTTTATTTCTTCTAAGGGTTAGAGCTTTGCTACCCTATTGCATTTGAGCTATATCGTTTCCATATCCATGTATTGACATTTTATTGTAGCAGTACTCCATAATAGACTGCACTATCATAGCCAAGGGTTTCATTTATGTAACAGTGTTTTGTCATTTCATGTACATGTATTGTTGAGGCTTGCATTGCCTTTCTTGAGAGGTTATTTACTCAAGACATTGTACTCTTTCTACTGCTATAACTACATTTGTTGGCTATTCAGATCTTCATATGCTCATGGTTGTAAAATAACGTTGTATTTCCATTTCTTTCTCAAGAATTGTTGCAGTCCCTCACCGGGCACTTTTTGAGGACATCTAGTAGTGGGAGATCTGTTTAACCACTCTAGAAGGATTTCTTTGGTCCCAACTCTTGGATTTTAGTCTTAAATGTATTGATCTAAGGGATCTAGGTCTTGGTATCAAATCCTGCGGCCTCCATTTCTGGAAAATGCGTTTTCCAGCCATGGATTGCTAGCTATTCCAGATTTGGAACATTATAGTGGTATCAGAGCAAATTTCTTGGCTCAGCCTGTGAGTCTAAGCCCAAGAAGATCAGAATGTTGAAAAAGATGAGTTTATTCTCATCTATTTTCAGATCTAGAGGAGACATCTCCAAGGAGGTCAAGAAGATTGAAGAAATATATGAGGAAGGACCATGCACTTCCTATTCTCATCAAGAAGAAGACATTGAGCATGGAAGATACTTGGATCATCAGATTCTAAGTGATTACCTTGTTGAGTACAGATCTCAACCAAGAGCCTTCAAGGAGACTCTAGATTTCCATCATTTCATCCAGTTAAAGGAAGAGAAGAGACCCTGTAGCAAAAGAGGAATCAGAGGCAATAGATTTCTGTTGTCTACCTTTGATGGGTCATCTACTGCAAGAACTTGGGTGAGAGAGTTGAAGGAATTTTTCCTACTACATCCTGTAGCAGGGAAAGAAGCTGTTGAAATCTCAGCACTGCATTTGGAGGGTGAAGCCTATGATTGGTGGAGCAGCTATTTGAGCCATGCAAGGGTAAAATTTTTTGTAGATTTCATCCAAGGGTTGATAAAAACCTTTGATGGTGAGAGGGCAAAGGAAGAGAAGATCACACCACCAATTGAGGAGACTTGTGATAACACTGTCACACTCATAGAGGAGCAGCCACATGCATCAACAGTTGGAGCAGCCAACACTATGGAGGAGGGAACTCTTGCAGCCCTACAAGAAGTTCCAAATGCACATAAAGGTATGAAAATATTTCCACAATCTATTGTTGCAACAACTTCTTTTGAAAATTGTGGAGATTTTCTTTTGAATGACCAGGGGTCAAATCACACTGCTACCATAGAGAAACTTGGTTGCACTGTGCTGTGCAACATGGGAATATTCGAGGGAGCAAACCATAATTCTCAAGAGCCATTGTTGGATTGTATATCACATTGGAGGATGGGGTTTGAAGCCTTGAAGGATGATAGTAGACATCTTGAAGTGAGAAACCCTTTCTCCTTTCAAGATGACACTTTCTCAATGAGTTCCTCTCAGCTCAAAGAGGAACTTCTACTTTCAGATCCAAGACCTCATTGGTTTTGGAAGACTATTGATGAGAGGGAGGTCTCAAGGAGAGATCTCACTAGAGGTGGACTTCAACACACCTTGGAGTGAAAAGATTTTCTTCCTTTCTCACAAGAGAAGATATAAGATGGAGGACATCTTAGGATGGATAACATCTCTCATGGTTGTGTTGGACATTCCTTGAGCCATAGATATCATGATGGGAGGCTTTTGACTACTACCTATTTGGGTCTTGATAGGGTCTCATTGATCCTTGAGAAGATTTCAGTTCAAAATCCCATGAAGTGCAAAGATAGGAATTTGATTTGGGAGAATGGTAGCTCTCATGGGAGGAGTACCAAGATGAAGAGAAGGAGAAGGCATCCACAAGTGATTGAGTGGATGCGGTTTATGAGAAAGGAGTTGGAATGCTACTTGCATATATATGACACCGGGCAACAGGAGGCTTGGCTGCGCTGGTTACTCTTGAAAGAATTTGGCCATCACTTGGCATACACTCTTCCTAAGAGTAGGAGGATGAAGGAGAGATGGCAGGATACTTGCATCAATGGGAAACATAGAGTATGGATGCATGGTGTTGATGTGATACTCATATCATTCATTGTGTCTTCATCACATGAGTTGAATGATGGAAGTGTAGGGAGGCAAAAAAAGATTTTGTTGCTTGGGATGATCTTGAGAGAGCAAGGGCAGATTTTCTCTCACACTTTGCATGATGTTGCAGGAGGAGGAGATGGCATTATCTCCTTGATCTTTGATGATTACTTGGAAGCACTTACATCTTGGGAAGTATTCCATATTTGTTGCAGCATTATTAGAGGAGTCTTTGACAAGGAGCATGTCAAAGAACAAAGCATTTTATTGACAGGAGCTTGTTTGCATGAGCTCACAACGTTGTCACTTTGGAGCAGATATTTATGGATGGAGGGTCCCCAAGATCACTTCACATTGTATGCACTTGGTGAACAAGGAGGGGGTGATGATGATAGAGTAGTGGATAGAGGCATCTATCACTATGACATATTCTTCTTGACTTGGGTTTCCAAGCATGAGGACGATTATCTTCTTGCAACACATGGTTCATTCTTCTTCATAGCATGCCAAAACACTATGGAGGACTCACTCATGGATCCATGTACCATCTTACTTTCGGCATATGGTAAGAAGTTTGTTTTTACATGCATTGACTTCCATACTCTTACCATTACTTTGCAGTGCATTGCTTCAAAAGAGGGCAAGCTTGTCACATTGCTCCATGATCGTAATTGGGCCAATCTATATGATGGAGGCAACCATCTCTTATGTGGCCTTGGGAAAATGTTTTATCATCACATGTATGTTTAGTTGCTGCACTATAACATGTACCATATGAATACATGCATGATTAACCATGTAAAAAGAAACATTTTTCCTTGTACTTTTCTCAAGCAGTAGCTTGTAAAACTGCACTGTCACTATTGGGAAAACTGTTGTACATTCTTGCAACACATGAAACCTTCAGCATTTTCCTCATTTTATTGCTGATAATGACTTCATTTGCTGATATGGATTAGATTTGTATGAGAAGCATGATTATGAGAAAGACACATGAGTTGGATGTGTCCTTGAGGGGAGAAAATTCCCACATTTTCTGCATTACATGTTCTAATGGGAGCATGGGAGGAGATATGGCCACCACTACTACATATGTGTTCTCTTTTGAGGTGGACCATGGAATTGATAGTCATCCATTTTACAACCATGGGCAAGTGTTTGGTCTTGTATTGTTGTTATATTCAGCCATTTACTATTCCTTAGTAGATGTGATGGATTTTGTATGTCACTTGCCATGTTCCTTTCTAAGATTGCAGTGGATGAAACTGCGATGTATCCTTGTGAGACATTGTTTGTATCATGTATCATCATGTATAACTTGCAGGAAACTTCTCATTGGGATACTCAATGATGATCTTTTCCTATTCATCATGGATGAAACATTTTGGGCCAGCTTGTTCTTCATTGTTGGAGGAGAACTCTTTGGAGGATTTTTCTTCACTTTGCCATTCGAGGGCAATAATTTTGCAACCCAGGATCAGCACACACTCTACACTTATCATGAGTGGAGAGAAGGATAGCATGGGGTGAGCTATGATGCTTGCCAAGTTCATATTTTTAGCTCACCTTCATTTCTAGAGCTTGAGGTGGAAGGAGATTTTCAGGAGTTGCCTTGTTGGGAGGTGGCTCATTTTGTTTGGATGATTGCTTGGGGATGGAGGATCCACATGGGGGAGATGTTCCTCATCACATTTCAGACTCCATGCCTTGAGTGGAGAATTTCCAGTTCTATCCTCACAGTTTCTTGAGGACAAGCAACATTTGGGAGGGGAGGACTGTAATATTCCAAATTTTTCCTTCAATAAATTGGAATATTAATTTTGTCCATTTTCACTTAGGAGATGAATAATTGGGTGAAGAGGCCCATTCATAATAAAAACATGGATAAAATCCCTCTAGTATGAAAGGGGATCAGTCTTGGAACTAGATTTCACACCCTCATGTGTGAAAGGGGACATTTTGGAAAGAGGCTTGGTTAAGTTTGACCAAGTCAAACAGCGCAGGGTATGAGGTGGAAAGCACTACATGGGACAGCACAGAGATAGAGGAGGGAATATTCCTTTATGGAGGAAACCCTAATGGATGGGGCCCATGGAGAGAGAGTCTTCACTTGCTATATATGGAGAGGAGGAGAGCCATTGTTATTCATACTTGTATCATTCATTTCATGTCTATTCAGACATTGTGCATTATTTTACTGTTTAGCAAGAATTGCCCAGGAATTCCTGTTTAATATTCCTCCTCCTTTCTTGAGAAGCCTCTTGAAGGAGTTGTACTGATTTGTCTCACATCTAGGCTTGAGGCCAAGCATCCTCCTCTAGGACAGCATTATTGCTGCAGTAGCATAACTCTGTGTTGTAGGGTGTTGCAGTTAGAAGTCACAACATCTCTTCCATTGCTTTTTTTTCAGAGGGAGACTCTTTCTTTCCTTTGGATGATTAGATTGGAAGCTTTGGAGCTTATTTGCAGATCTTTGCACTTGGCCACTTCATTCTATTCCACCTACAACGCAGTTACTACGTTATTTTCATGGAGCACTTGAAGTGAGGGGTTGCAGGTTGATTGGAGGGTGAGATCTCAAGTGTAAGGATCAACCTTCCACTTTGGAGATCCATTGGAGGAGTTATACTTCAGATTTCTTATCATCTTTAGCCTTCTCTATTGAGTTCCAGAATTGAGTTGCAGCTGCTGCCCAACAACTCCGACATTTTTGCCATTTTGTATATTTCAGCCAATCCTTTGGAGGATTGATGATTTATTGCTTCTAAGGGTTAGAGCTTTGCTCCCCTATTGTATTTGAGATATATCATTGCCATATCCATGTATTGAAATTGTATTGCAGCAGTAATCCATAATAGACTGCGCTGTCATAGCCAAGGGTTTCATTTATGTAGCAGTGTTTTGTCATTTCATGTACATGTATTGTTGAGGCTTGCATTGCCTTTCTTGAGAGGTTATTTTCTCAATATATTGTACTATTTCTACTGCTATAACAAAATTTGTTGGCTATTTAGATCTTCATATGCTCATGGTTGTAAAATAACATTGTCTTTCCATTTCTTGCTCAAGAATTGTTGCAGTCCCTCACTGGGCACTTTTTGAGGACATCTAGTAGTGGGAGATCTGTTTAACCACTCTAGAAGGATTTCTTTGGTCCCAACTCTTGGATTTCAATCTTAGATGTATTGATCAAAGGGATCTAGGTCTTGGTATCAAATCCTGCTGCATCCATTTCTGGAAAATGCATTTTCCAGCCATGGGTTGCTAGCTATTCCAGATTTGGAACATTTGTAGTGGTATCAGAGCAACTTTCTTGGCTCAGCCTGTGAGTCTAAGCCCAAGAAGATCAGAATGTTGAAAAATATGAGTTTATTCTCATCTATTTTCAGATCCAGAGGAGACCTCTCCAAGGAGGTCAAGAATATTGAAGAAATATAAGAGGAAGGACCATGCACTTCCTATTCTCATCAAGAAGAAGACATTGAGCATGGAAGATACTTGGATCATCAGATTCTAAGTGATTACCTTGTTGAGTACAGATCTCAACCTAGAGCCTTCAAGGAGACTCTAGATTTCCCTCATTTCATCCAGCTAGAGGAAGAGAAGAGACCCTGTAGCAAAAGAGGAATCAGAGGCAATAGATTTCTGTTGTCTACCTTTGATGGGTCATCTACTGCAAGAACTTGGGTGAGAGAGTTGGAGGCATTTTTCCTACTACATCCTGTAGCAGGGAAAGAAGTTGTTGAAATCTCAGTGCTGCATTTGGAGGGTGAAGCCTATGATTGGTGGAGCAACTATTTGAGCCATGCAAGGGTAAATTTTTTTGCAGATTTCATCCAAGGGTTGATAAAAACCTTTGATGGTGAGAGGGCAAAGGAAGAGAAGATCACACCACCAATTGAGGAGACTTTTGATAACACTGTCACACTCATAGAGGAGCAGCCACATGCATCAACAGTTGGAGCAACCAACACTTTGGAGTAGGGAACTCTTGCAGCCCTATAAGAAGTTCCAAATGCACATAAAGGTATGAAAAGATTTCCATAATCTATTGTTGCAACAACTTCTTTTGAAAATTGTGGAGATTTTCTTTTGAATGACCAGGGGTCAAATCACACTGCTACCATAGAGCAACTTGGTTGCACTACTCTGTGCAACATGGGAATATTCGAGGGAGAAAACCATCATTCTCAAGAGCCATTGTTGGATTGTATATCACATTGGAGGATGGGGTTTGAAGCCTTGAAGGATGATAGTAGACATCTTGAAGTGAGAAACCCTTTCTCCTTTCAAGATGACACTTTCTCAATGAGTTCCTCTCAGCTCAAAAAGGAAATTATACTTTCAGATCCAAGACCTCATTTGTTTTGGAAGACTATTGATGAGAGGGAGGTCTCAAGGAGATATCTCATTAGAGGTGCACTTCAACAAACCCTGGAGTGCAAAGATTTTCTTCCTTTCTCACAAGAGCAGATAGAAGATGGAGGACATCTTAGGATGGATAAAATCTCTCATGCTTGCGTTGGAAATTCCTTGAGCCATACACATCATGATGGGAGGTTTTTTCCTACCACATATTTTGGTCTTGATAGGGTCTCATTGATCCTTGAGAAGATTTCAGTTCAAAATCCCATGAAGTGCAAAGACAGGAATTTGATTTGGGAGAATGGTAGCCCTCATGGGAGGAGTACCAAGATGAAGAGAAGGAGAAGGCATCCACAAGTGATTGAGTGGATGTGGTTTATGAGCAAGGAGCTGGGAGGCTACTTGCATATATATGACACCGGGCAGCAAGAGGCTTGGCTGCACTGGTTACTCTTAAAAGAGTTTGGCCATCACTTGGCATACACTCTTCCTAAGAGAAAGAAGGATGAAGGAGAGATGGCAGGATACTTGCATCATTGGGCAGCATAGAGTATGGATGCATGGTGTTGATGTGATACTCATATCATTCGTTGTGTCTTCATCACATGAGTTGTATGATGGAAGTGTAGGGAGGCAGCAAAAGATTTTGTTGCTTGGGATGATCTTAAGAAAGCAAGGGCAGATTTGCTCTCACACTTTGCATGATGTTGCAGGAGGAGGAGATGGAATTATCTCCTTGATCTTTGATGATGACTTGGAAGCACTTCCATCTTGGGAAGTATTCTATATTTGTTGCAGCATTATTAGAGGAGTATTTGACAAGGAGCATGTCAAAGAATAGAGCATTTTATTGACAGGAGCTTGTTTGCATGAGCTCACAACGCTGTCACTTTGGAGCAGAGATTTATGGATGGGGGGTCCCCAGGATCACTTCACATTGCATGCACTTGGTGAAAAAGTAGGGGGTGATGATGATAGAGTAGTGGATAGAGGCATCTATCACTATGACATATTCTTCTTGACTTGGGTTTCCAAGCATGAGTAGGACTATCTTCTTGCAGCACATGGTTCATTCTTCTTCATAGCATGCCAAAACACTATGGGGGGTCCCCAGGATCACTTCACTCATGGATCCATGTACCATATTACTTCCGGCATATGGTAAGAATTTTGTTTCTACATGCACTGACTTCCATACTCTTACCATTACTTTGCAGTGCATTGCTTCACAAGAGGGAAAGCTTGTCACATTGCTCCATGATCATAATTGGGCCAATCTATATGATGGAGGTAGCCATCTCTTATGTGGCCTTGGGAAAATGTTTTATCATAACATGTATGTTCAGTTGCTGCACTATAACATGTACCATATGAATACATGCATGATTAACCATGTAAAAATAAACATTTTGCCTTGTAATTTCTCAAGCAGCAGCTTGTAAAATTGCACTGTCACTATTGGGAAAACTGTTGGTACATTATTGAAACACATGAAACCTTCAGAATTTTCCTCATTTTATTGCTGATCATTACTTCATTTTTTGATATGGATCATATTTTTATGAGAAGCATGATTATGA
This sequence comes from Pinus albicaulis, assembly GCA_034641835.2. Taxonomy (NCBI): domain Eukaryota; kingdom Viridiplantae; phylum Streptophyta; class Pinopsida; order Pinales; family Pinaceae; genus Pinus; species Pinus albicaulis. Next base: position 2,146,812 of record CM076572.1, read on the forward strand.
GAAAGACACATGAGTTGGACGTGTCCTTGAGGGGAGAAAATTCCCGCATTTTCTGCATTACATGTTCTAATGGGAGCATGGGAGGAGATATGGCCACCACTACTACATATGTGTTCTCTTTTGAGGTGGACCATGTACTTGATAGTAATCCATTGTACAACCATGGGCAAGTGTTTGTTCTTGTATTGTTGTTATATTCAGCCATTTACTATTCCTTAGTAGATGTGATGGATTTTGTATGTCACTTGCCATGTTCCTTTCTGAGATTGCAGTGCATGAAACTGCGATGTATCCTTGTGAGACATTGTTTGTATCATGTATCATCATGTATAACTTGTAGCAAAATTCTCATTGGGATACTCTATGATGATCTTGTCCTATTCATCATGGATGAAACATTTTGGGCCAGCTTGTTCTTCATTGTTGGAGGAGAACTCTTTGGAGGATTTTTCTTCACTTTGCCATTCGAGGGCAATAATTTTGCAGCCCAGTATTAGCACACACTCTACACTTATCATGATTGGAGAGAAGGACAACATGAGGTGAGCTATGATGCTTTCCAAGTTCATATTTTCAGCCCACCTTCATTTTCGGAGCTTGAGGTGGAAGGAGATTTTCAGGAGTTGCCTTGTTGGGAGGTGGCTCATTTTTTTTAGATGATTGCTTGGGGATGGAGGATCCACATGGGGGAGATGTTCCTCATCACATTTCAGAATCCATGCCTTGAGTGGAGACTTTCCAGTTCTATCCTTGCCGTTGCTTGAGGACAAGCAACATTTGGGAGGGGAGGACTGTAATATTCCAAATTTTTCCTTCAATAAATTGGAATATTAATTTTGTCCATTTTCACTTAGGAGATGAATAATTGGGTGAAGAGGCCCATTCATAATAAAAACATGGATAAAATCCTTCTAGTATGAAAGGGGATCAGCCTTGGAACTAGATTTCACACCCTCATGCGTGAAAGGGGACATTTTGAAAAGAGGCTTGGTTAATATTGACCAAGTCAAACAGCGCAGGGTATGAGGTGGAAAGCACTACATGGGACAACACAAAGATAGAGGAGGGAATATTCATTTATGGAGGAAACCATAATGGATGGGGCCCATGGAGAGAGAGCCTTCACTTGCTATATATGAAGAGGAGGAGAGCCATTGTTATTCATGCTTGTATTATTCATTTCATGTCTATTCAGACATTGTGCATTCTTTTGTTGTTTAGCAAGAATTGTTGGGGAATTCCTGTTTAAGATTCCTCCTCCTTTCTTGAGAAGCCTCTTGAAGGAGTTGTACTGATTTGTCTCACATCTAGGCTTGAGGCCAAGCATCCTCCTCCAGGACAACCTTATTGCTGCAGCAGCATAACTCTGTGTTGTAGGGTGTTGCAGTGAGAAGTCACAACACCTCTTCCATTGCTTGTTTTTCAGAGGGAGACTCTTTCTTTCCTTTGGATGATTAGCTTGGAAGCTCTGGAGCTTATTTGCAGATCTTGGCACTTGGCCACTTCATTCTATTCCACCTACAATGTAGTTACCCTCTTAGACTGCGTTATTTTCATGGAGCACTTGAAGTGAGGGGTTGCAGATTGATTGGAGGGTGAGATCTCAAGTGTAAGGATCAACCTTCCACTTTGGAGATCCATTGGAGGAGGTCTACTTCAGATTGCTTATCATCTTCAGCCTTCTCTATTGAGATCTAGAATTGAGTTGCAGCTGCTGCCCAACAACTCCGACATTTTTTCCATTTTGTATATTTCAGCCAATCCTTTGGAGGATTGATGTTTTATTGCTTCTAAGGGTTAGAGCTTTGCTCCCCTATTGTATTTGAGCTATATCATTACCATATCCATGTATTGACATTGTATTGCAGCAGTACTCCATAATAGACTGCGCTGTCATAGCCAAGGGTTTCATTTATGTAGCAGTGTTTTGTCATTTCTTGTACATGTATTGTTGAGGCTTGCATTGCCTTTCTTGAGAGGTTATTTCCTCAAGAAATTGTAATATTTCTACTTTTATAACAAAATTTGTTGGCTATTCAGATCTTCATATGCTCATGGTTGTAAAATAACGCTGTCTTTCCATTTCTTGCTCAAGAATTGTTGCAGTCCCTCCTAGGCTTTTGCGAGGATATCTAGTAGTGGGAGGTACGTTTCGCTGCTCTCAGAAGGACTGTTTGGCCCCAAATCTGGGATTTTGAAGTCTTGAACACAGTAGTCTGAGGGTATCGAGTCTTAGTGTCAATCTTGGTGCCTCAATTTACGGGAAAATGTGTTTTCCCGGACGCAGATTCTGTTTGCATCCCCGGTTGAGACATGCAACGTGATTAATTTCTCTTCTATCGACAATTCAATCATGAGTCTGAAATCCTAGTGCAAAAATTGAACTAAACTAATGAATTTTTTACACTAGAAAAAAAAAGACAGCTAAGCATGCATGGATTTTGGGCCACTTACTTTGGCTAATTATTTAGGTGTTTTGGTGCTAAAAATTTGAAAACGCAAAGTTAGTTGAACACGGGATTAATTTTTCCTCCTACTTAAAACTACGTGTCATTTTTAAAAATAAAATTGTCCGAAACCCAAACACAAGCCTACCAAAAGTAAATAGAGTGAGAATTTAAAAGATCGGGGACCTCGGCTTGTCAACAGCGGTCGTATGGGCTTCAGGATGCTTTTACAAGCGAGAAGATGGAAATATTGGAAAATTTCAGTTATGTATTTTAGTGAAAAAAGGCTGAAAAATGCGTGATTTTTGCCGTGATTAGCTACGAACGCGCGCCTTGGGACGCATGCACTGTTAAATGTACAAATTCCTACAATGTAATTTTTTGGAGCTCTGCAACGGTATCACGGGGATGAATCGGTAATGAAGGAGAGAAGGGGACAATTTCAACCCAACTCCAGCAAATACGAGGAGGTCTACCATGATGGGGCACAACCACATAAACTTGGAAATAAATATTTAATTGGAGTCGCCAATCCTATGTTAGTGTGTTTGGTGCACGAATGTATGAAATCACACCAACAGAGGTGTGGTTTTACCTCTTGAGTTATTGGTCGCAAGCAATGAGAAAAATAGATGGAGTCAAGCAAGTTAGTGGAACATGATAGAACATAAACATACTAGATATAGATAAATAGAATGCATATTCAAACATAAAAATTAAACTAAAACTAAAACAAATAACACAAAGACTATAAATAGAGTTAAACAAATTCAATAATCCAAACGGTGGCTCTTATGTCCCCTCTTGGCTGAGTCTTTGGTAGGAATAAGGATGAAACTTTAACCAACTTGCCAAGGGGGCCTTAGAACTAGGGGTTCTAGTCTCCATTGCAAGGATATGTTAACTAAGGCTACCTTCGCACCAAAGTCTCCCTCTCTACTGCCTATGGTGGGCCAGGACTTTTGGATGGCCAAAAGCAGGTCCCTCTATCTGCGCGGATCACACATTGTTGGTATTGCTTGGGGCAATTAAGCGAAATAACAATGTTCTCTCCTTGTTCTGTCTCTTGGTGGCTATTACTTGGAGGAATTCCAATCCTCCTTCTTTCTCTTGTTACATTGTGGATAGTGACCCAAGAGAGGAGGGTGGATTCCATTGTGTACCACATTTATTCTTTTATGCTCCCTTGATGTCCTAATGAGGTTTTGGGCAAATTGTCCTTAGGTGAAAGCCTGAGTGTGAATCAATGTGCAGGTGTGTGCCTTGTGGTCCGGAAAGTGGCTTACGCCACTCTTAAGTTGCGCACATTTGGATAAAAAAGCGCGCAAGATCGGTTGCCTCGAAGACTTTTGCATGCAAGAGCACATTTGACTAGTCCTTCTTGTACGTAATTTGATTTTTCCTCGGACGTTCGAATGATATTTTTAAATGCTTTCCGATTATGTAATGTCTACGGCCATAATAAATCCATACGCCGGCATTAAATAATGCTCACCTTTTCTTGTACGATTTTCTAGTGATAACAAACATGAGGAGGTCATGGCAGAGTTTTCAAAGGATGTAAAGAGAAGAATAAGAATGCGGGAGTTGAATGAATTTGAGGTGATAAGGACTAGATAAAGTGAGCGAGATCATAGGGAAGAATATATAAAATCTGAAGGAAATATAGAGGAAAGAGAAAGATTGAGAGTCACATCTTTGAAATTTTGTTGCTATGCCATTTGAAGAACTCTCACTATTCATGAGCTCTCTCTCTCTATCTCTTTGACTTACATTATGTAACTTTGATCCAATAAGGATTGATTCTCTTTCTTGATATGAAGATCTTGTTATGATGAAATGATGAAATGTTACGGTTTTAATGGAAATTAGTTGTGGGAATTCATTGTGTGCTTGAATTGTGATGGAATGTTTATCCCCCTTTTAAAATTTTAAAGTATAAGTTGGAATGTTCTGCGATATTTCTATTTATGTTGTAGTTCTATTCTTCTGAATATTAGATAGATGTAGATGAGATACTTATAATATGATTGCATGAAATGGGATATCTATTGTGTTGTCTTTTATGTCATTTCGCGATCCCTTATTTGCGCATTTTGACATGCCTCACACGTGAGACACCTATATTTCTCATCAAGTGAGGTGAAATGCAGTGTAATGCTAAAATATGATGAACTATTTTGTTTGCATTTATACACAATGTGTGAATCGAGATCTATCTCTTTAAAAATTTATTAACAAATGATGTTGTTATTGGGACCACGAGTATTTTCAAGGGATTTGGATCACGGTATTGAAGATCCTTAGAGAATATATCCAAGATTAGTGGCATGAGCAAGTTGATCGATTTATTTTACGGCAAAGCCTTGATTACACAAAATTTAGTTAGAGTGGGTAAACGAGTTTTATATGAAGAACCTATTGGTGACCAATATGAAATATTATAGTACACGTTCCTAAAAAACTTGATAATTAGTTTGCATCGATTTGTAGATAAAAGAAACGGTATAAATCACCATGGATCTCCTCGTACAGACTACAATGATTTAGCTAAGTACATAGGCTAGATACCATTAGGCACATTTTGAGGTCTAAAATGGGTCTTCTAAGGAAAATTGTAAAACAATAGTGGAAATAATAAAATAATATTTGATTTTACATCATCAAATTTTTGGAAAAAAGAAAAAAACTACCTTTTCAACTCATATTTTCAACTTATCTCTCTATGGGTTTACTCATTTCAAATGGGAATACTCATTGGATGCAAAATTTGATTCTACGTACAAGAAGTGCCATGTTACATAATTTTTATGGACCATACTAAATGAAAAATAGTAATCATGAAAAAATGATTGCAATCACGTTTTTCATGTATTTCTCATTTTGTGTAGTAGGGTCCATCGAAAATGGGCAACATGGGTAAATCCTTGGATGAAAAAATAAATTCTACATCAAACGTACTCTCGCTTGGGGGTGGTAAAACCTTGGGAGAAATTAGTTGAAAACACAAGATGAAAAAGTAGTTTTATTTATTTATTATTTTTTAATCTTTTTTTAAATTTTGCCCGAAAATGGTGAGTATCCCCCATGATTTGACATATCATCTACCGAATCATATTGGTTCTTATAAATTTTATTTTGTTTGTAAATTTTTTTTTTTTCTTAGGAGGCCCAATTTAGACCTCAAAATTTCTCTAATGATAATACGACAAGAGCTATTTATTTATGGGTACAAAACCTGAGTTATATTATTGAATTCACCATAGAAGATTATTTATCATTTTCCAAATGCGGTGTGTTTAGGTACGAGTTGCGAGAGAAAAGGTTTTGAAGGAAATATCGCTATAGATTAAATTTTGAAGGTGGAAGAGAATTTACGGTCATTTCGGAAGGACATATGGCGACTTAAAACCTTAAGTATTGGGGGTTGGATATAGGGAGGTGATGCTACTTGATTTGTAGAAGATGAAGATGCTATTGTGATTGATGCAAATGAGTTGAGTAGGGCTTGAGATTTGAGGGAAAAAAAGAGGTCACATATAACCAATGAATGATGGGAGAAGTTTTGGAGTGCTTTATAAAGGCAACAAAGGAATTACACCAAATAGGGGAGGTGTGGAGTAGTCCAAGGTTGTGGATAAGACGACCAAATATTTTGTAGTGCCGTATGGGGGTAGTGATAATGCACGTTTTGACCCAAAATTGGAGGTTTAGGAGCCCCTTCAGGGGCCCTTTTTGAGAGAAGTAGTGGAAGTCCATATGTACGGAGAAGGAGTAAAGACACCAAATGGATCGGGGCCCTCGATTGGAATAGTAAACAAGGATATCCTCTTGACTAGAAAATGAATTTTATGATGAGAAACTATTTTTCAAAGATGATATGTCTCATATAAGTAATAAATAATTACCTAGAAGCATAGGTAGCACCTTCCCTAACCTCCCCCTGGTACCTTATTAATATCCTACTCATTTTTATTTCAAAGCTAGCTAAAGTCATAAATGTTTGGAGGGTTTATAGTATATATAAGCGGTACTTATAGTGGTGGTGGTAGTAGTTTCAATTAGGTCCATGCAGGTCTTCACAACCTAATTTGTAGGTTTATATTCATATCCCTGGTTAATCTATAATGGTAGGTAACATAACAAGTTCATTCACTCGATACACAGTGCCAGGACAAGGGAACGAATATGTTGAACAACACTATTATTTGTGTGAAGCAATATGGAGGGCTAGATAAATGCTTGGCCTCTTTATAAATATATGGTTCAGGACTAGCTTTTGAGGAGAGAGGACACTCGGATGGTTTGGTACATGGTATGCTATGCATTAAAATCCTATTTAAAAAATGATGAGGGTTTGAAGTGAGAATTTGTTCGGGAGTTAAACTTCAACAAATCAACAAGGATTATACAGGTTGTGGGATATTCACAAACAGCATGGGAAAATACATGGTATATGATGTAGTAGTTCAAATATTTTATTTGTAAGTTAAGTTATCCTATTGATCCCAACCACAGTCGAGGAGCCCATCCTTATTCTGAGCCTTGTTGTATTAACTAGACACCCCAACACAACGAGAAGATTCAATACATTACGAAGATGCCATGAGAAAGCTACGAAATATTGAATTTTTGGTGAGGTATCCTCATGAGCACAAAGTAGGAGTTTCTTAACAATGATCTTTTCCTTATTCATTACACCATCAGATTGTTAACTTGACAAAGAAACTAAAATAATTCACATTCTATAAAACCTTTATGTCCTCAAATATGGTGTACTAATTTTCATGTCGAGGGCCACACTTTCCACAAAATGTATGAGGCTATGAGGTCTGGGACCATCCTCCATGCATATGAGACAGTGCACGCACCCTGTGCGGGTTTCACAAGTTGGCATGAACCACCTTCATATCAAGGTGGTCTACTCAATTCCATGCTTTGCATAATAAGAAAAGGGTATTCTCAGATTGAGTATTGGGATACTTTTCGTACGTATGGAAGCCTACCCCACCTCTATCGTGTCTTGAACATATTCAGAATTTACAAATAATGTTTTCGGCGGGTACTGTGGGTCACTGAATCATCATACAAATCAATGTGAGCTCACAGATGATTTGGTTGGTATCTTTCAGTATTCATATTCAGAGAGTGAACAAAACTCCTCGAGGGCGAGGATGTGGAGGAAAAAGGGAAGGGTGGAGAGAGAAGTTTGAAATCGTTTCTCATTTGTGAGTCAAGAGAAGTATTTCTAGGAGACTGTATACTGTATCTAGAAAGCCTTGATGTTCTCAACGTAGAATGACACATGCAACATGCTACAGAACATCTCGTTGATTGCCAGATGGGAGGAGCATAATCAACGGAGAGGAGAAAATTAACTAACGTAGATCCTTGGGAATTTGAGGCGGTTCAATGTCAATTATTAACCATAGTTACTATGGGATGAAAGAGAATGGACGAAACTCCGGTGTCCTTGAAAAACTAGAAATTGAAAATCATACTTGCATCTTGAACATGTGCTGACTTTAACTAGAAGAAATAGTATTATAAAGATGGCAGATATTTTTGAAAGTAGATGACACCACCATATACTCTAATGGGACAAACGGAACAATCAAAGTTAGAAGAGCTTGAGGTTATCTCAAGACATACCCAAGTATGTAAGCCAGGAATTGTTTAATTTTTTATATTGTAGCAGAGTGATGAGCGACTATTGAACAATGTTGTTGCTCTGCAAACACATTATTTTGTCAATAGGACCCTTAAAAATAATGTGGAAATTCATTTTATTTAATTTTTTAGCTTAAGTAAAAAACTTTAGGAAATAAAAGTTTCTTTTTTTCTTATAAAACTCATTCAACAGTACATCCAGAGAATTTTCATAACTTACAAAGCAAAAACGGCTTTAAATCCACTAGTCCCACACGAGTTTGCGATATGCCGCTAAGTTATTTCCAAATCCCTTATAGAAATCTTGTTACAATCACTACAATCTTTAGCTAATTCCATTTTATTGCATCGCGCCTCATTTAAACGATCACATTATATGCAATTTGGTAAAAGTTGCGATTACACGGAACCCCGACGAGCTAATATAGTAATAAAAATAAAGCTCGGGTTCGATAGAGTGCGAGCATGATTTATTAATGTACTTAGCATTGTAGATATAAATAAAATCATATTCCATTTACCACATAAAAGTTGCAATGTGCGATTTGTGCGGATCACATTTCACACACCTTTTATGGGTAACATCATAAATGAAATAGTTATAAGTTACGATACCGTATAAATGAATCATGTCAAGTCAAGCCGAAATACGAGATCCAACACCTTAAATTGATCGATATGCACTTCACGGTGTAGAATATTTAGTTTAAAAAGATTATTGGTGATTAATAACATTTAATAAAAATAAGGTTTTGATAATTCATATCTACTCAGAGCATGCTATTGAATGATGCATTTGTTTTAAATTATGTCTTCCTCCATGTTATCTATATTTTTAATGTTTTCTCTTGTTCGCTTGAAATCGAGGGAGACACTTAGTAAGGTGAGAAAATTTAAATGAATGAGAAAGACAAAGAAATTGAAAAAGCATCATCTACGAAGACTAGATATGTCTGTTCTGAACCTACACCTTAGAGTGTGACATTTAATCATGGGAAGAAATGTATTAGTTATTTGAAGATGAAAATCCAAGGGTAATGAGGTACTACAACGAGCATGTCGGCTACTTGAGGAATGAGCTTATTTCGACGTTATGTTCATTATCCATAAATTTCATGAAGACCAAATATTATTCCCTATACGGACATGGATGGTGAGTAATCAACCACTTAATCATAGAAGAAAAATGTTCAAGGATTCAAAGGAAAGATATTGGGTCATTCGGGGCAAAAGACTTATAGGAAATGTACCATCTACCCTTCGCATATTTGAAAATATGACAAAGCTTTGTCCAAAGCGCTGAACAAAAAATCAAATACGATGAAGGTCATAAAGGAATGGAAAGAAGACCAAGGAAAAATTAGCGATATAAACTAAGTACAGCATTTAATTGTGCAATTCCTTCCCCCTCATTATCTTCTTGTTATGTTGTGAATTATTTTAGAAACTTTGATACCACTATATTTTCTATAGATTGGGTCCCAGTAAATTGACACAAATAGTAAATTATTAATTACGAGATTGGGAAAATATATTATACGATAATTTATTAAAACATCGTATAGTATAGGAATAAAAGGAGTGTTTCATCTAGAAATACATACTTTACACGAGTGCATATGTCATGGATGAAATTTGCGTTTCTTCTAGTTTTTCTACCACGGATGGAAATGGTCTGCCAAGGCCTATCCCAATCCATATTATCACAGAGCCTTTGGGATTAGACTTCCATTTAAATTTTTGCAAAGGTACTTACATAGTTCATCTTCCTATGCACCAAATGATATTCAATGAGAGCCCCTAGGGTTTCTAAAGAAGCTAATCAGATAATCTTTTTGTTGCATAGATGGTTTGGAAGATTTTTACATATGTCGAGTATTTGGGAGTTATTCTTCTCCCCAAGTCCTACCATATTATGTTCCTGATAAGTTACTTTAGAGAGATACCCTACTGACTTGTTAATGGTATTTCTAAATAATGTGAGTATGCTAAGAAGGTTGTTTGGCTAATTTTCCTTTTATAGTGTGTACTTTCCTTTGATGTTAGGCAATGCACTGCAAGGAAGTTTCAAATATTAATCTGTGAATTGCTTGACAATTCAGCGTGTATGATCCAAATGACGTAATTAAAAACTACATCATGAGCTTAAAATGAAGCCTTTTGAAAGAAATAAAATGGGGAATTTGATGATTTCTTTCAAGGCATGCAGAGAAAAGTTTTAAGATATAGTGGATTGCATCTGGATAACTCAACAGATGATTTGGAAGCCTTCAAAACATACATAAATAAGATACTAGAGAATTCCTCTTAACTTGTTAACTATTGAAGATATCATTGAACCAACTCCAAGTATTAGCTTGGACAATGAAATTAAGGACATGTACGAATAAGTGAGAACAATCGGAGCATCTATCTCACAATTCGGATCATTCTTAAAGTGAATCCGAAAATAGAAAGGAAAACCCGAGAAAGATAATTAATCGATAAATCCAAGAGATTGAGATGTGGAGAAAAAAGGAAGCAATGGAATAGAATTAAACTATAAAGAAGTTGACAGAGTCAAGATACACTAGGTACGAGTCTGATGCAACCAAAGAATTTAATTCAGTAGATGGATGAGTTTTCCTAAAGTAATAAAAACTCAAAAACAAATCCCAATATTGATCAAGGATACTGGTTTCGGTTCTTTGAACATTCCAGAAGATTGAGTAGGCTGACACACCACTACAACAAGTTCCGGCTCATGATCGAGATCATTTGAAAACTATGTTAAGTATATAAGTATTTAGAATTGAGAAATTCTTCACTAGATTTCTTCTACGGTCCTAGCCATAGGTTGTGATCAGAAATAAAGGAGAAGAATTGGTGAAATAAGTCTCAAATATTAAACTAGATCAATAGTTTTATGGAAGGATCTGATCCTACTAAAAATTTAACCAAACTATCAGTTTGCGGGGAGATATGCTACTACTTATTGTTGATAAGACCAAGGTTAAAATTTTAAAAGCCAGAAGGAAGATAGAATACAAGAATTGGGGGAAGATACTTTGACTCAGAAAAGTCTAATTGAGGTGAGAAAATCAAATTGTTAGAAGATGTAGAAATTTTAGAAAAGTATTTTGAAGTCTTCTTCTACTTACTCAAAGTGACTCACAAAACAAACACAACCAGAAGAAATAATGCCATACAAAGCCGACCAGTTGAAAGTTATGAAAGTGAAATTGGATGTAAATGTAATTAAAAAGCAACACAAGTATTTTGTAGCTTGTGTCTGCGGCTCTTATTGTGACTCAAGTGAAATATTAATCCAACAAGTAGCTATCCAAAAAATTGAATGTGAGAAGATCGAGAAGAAAATCAATGAACACATTCAATGGAAATCATCGGAATTAGGCAAGGAAGCTAATTTACCCCAAGTATATAGAGTTCACAAGGAAATCTTATTCAAATATTGGAAGCAGGATATAAACAAAGCAAAGAAAATGAGCGAAAACGATCAGGCATACTTAAAGAAATTCTGGATACGTATGCCAGACGACTTGACGAAATAAGAAATTATCCAAAAGAGTGCATGTATGAAGTGCTCTCACAGAATTCAAACAATGGAAACACTGAAATTGGAAACAAAGAGCGGAGAAAAGCGGGACGAAACAATTAAAAAACTAATCTAGTTTGATCCAGAAAATTATTGGAATTTTCGATCAAACCTTATCATCAATACACTAGATCATGGTATTTGAAAAATTCGATATTCAAGGACATGTTAGATCACAGTTTTTGCAGCCGACTCGGCTCAAGCCCATGCTAGATATTTTCAACTTGGGAGGAAATACAAAAGAAGATCGAACTCTTAAGTCATATTGTTACTTTATTTTCCTAGATTGCTTAGTTAGGGTTAATCCATGAGGATGGATTTTTTGAAACCTCACTACGGCCACTATAATAACCTATTTATAACATAGTATAGTTGTATTTATTTTCTGTACATTCTAGAGAGGTCTAGAAATGCGCGAAAACATTTGCAAAGAATGCACTATTGTAAGTTTGTAGATAGCTTTGATGAATTAATGGGACACGGTCTTGTTATCTTTTGACAATTAGCTAACTGATGATGTTGCCCTCTTGTATATATTAAATTTCTTGAAAGTGAAAAGTACCATATCAATCCTTACAATAGGTTACATGAGTCACAGACTTCATACATATGGCGCATATTACTTGTATTAGGTATTACTTTATAGATTGAAAGTCATCTTTTATTTTTATTCATTATATATTTGAAACATTATTATAGATGAATATTACATGCATATGTTCTAATATTTGTACGTGATTTCTTATTGAATATATAATCACACACATATGAATACGATATATTTTCACAATACTTCTAATCAAACTACTTTGTTATAAGAATCATCTTGCAATTTCATCTCTTTCCAAACTTGTTAAATGATCTATATTACTTATAGTTGAGATATACTGAATGTATAAAGGAAGAAACATCTTGGGTATATAATGAAATAGATATTTTAGATAAATGCATGTGATAGATTAGAATCATTTTCCATTGCATGTTGTATAATCAAAACACCCCAAAATCATCCTTATTGGGAAATAGTCCCATTATCCCAGTCGAACCACTACACCAAATGCAAAAGGAGGTACCTTTAAAAGATTAGGATCAGATCAGTTTTCCCCCATCAACTTTGGTAGCGAATTTTGGTCTCATGGATAGTTCGTAAGAAACTAAAGAATTTTATTTTAAGTGAGGAGTTTTTGGAGGGACCTATCTCCCCCAAACTAGTGAGAGGAATTCCATATGTGTTGAGCGAAACAAGGAGAACAAAGAAGAGAATTTATGTGTCAATGCTCGGTTAGCGGGGTTCCGGATCCAGGATTGTATGCTAGACTTGGGCTTTGATGTCAACATCCTACGAGAGAAAAGAAGACTTGAAATATCTCAAAAAACAAAAACTAGAATTCTACCCAATCAGACCATTTGACCGATCACTGTTATGGCCCTAGCTTCCTTCAGGATGTTTTGGTGGATGTTGAAGGCTGCTATTGTCAAAGTAAATACCTATACGATTTTAAAATTAATATTATGGGAGATAAGGACCCCTATTCCATACTATTTGGGATAGATTGGGATCTTGAAGTCACATTGTTATTGATATTAAATGGTAGACATTGAATTTTGAGGTAGATGGAATCGGGTGATCAACCACTAGTCCTTACCAAGGTCCTAGATTTATAGAAGTTATGTGAAGATAACGAGAGAAGGCCTAGTCTCTGGGACTAAATATATCAAAATCACTGAGAAGAAATTATATTAAATGTTAGGCCAATGGTTCTATTAGTTGGAGGAGTGTTCAAATAAAAAGTTGGTTCAAAGATGTGTGGGATGATTAAAACATGGATATGTGGATTAAATTCTAGACAATGCGCAATTATTTATTTGTGCTCATTGGATTGGTATGGAAGTACAAATTTTCTACTTTCAATGGTATAGGTTTTTCTATTAATTTTGTTAATGAAGTTGATGTGAAAGTTGAGGAGGCATAAAAATATCACCCTATTGGATGTTTCCCTTCCAAGAAAAACCGATGAGGGTGGTGGGGATCTCATCATAACCATATTCAGGCGGGGTGACAGTGCAGCTGCTATGTCGATTTGGTGCCCAAAGGAATTATTCAACTAACATTCCTAAATATGAGTGGTACTGCGATCTACATAAACATACTAATAATTTCATAATTAAGTGGAATAAATAAGGACTTCTTAAAACACTATGGGTACATTAATTTATTCATACTTTAGGAACATTCCCGGAGGCCTAGTATGTAAAAGAGGAAATGAAAAGACAAACAGTACAGCAGAACCAATGAGCATTATTTTCCGGAGGTGAATTTTTTATTTTTTTCGAGTGAATATGAAAAGATTACGAGAGATTTGAAAGTGATTAAGAGGGTTGTGTTCACTAAAGGAAAGAATGTTGAGGACTATAAATACCTAGATATCTCTAGACATTTTATGTGAATTAGTATTCCATGAGTTTGTTGCTTGCGGGGAAGATGATAGGACCCCTATGATGATGATTTGGAATGATTGAGGCACTAGCGTTCTAATCGGTCTAAAAGGAGCGAATATAAAGGATGAACCTATTACATATACTTCACATCTATAGAAATTGAAGTTGCATAAACATAATATTGGCCTTTGAGGAGAAGCCTAGCTATCTTCTATTGGTGATTATTTGAGATGAAAGACTACAAAAAGATTTTTTTTACTTGCTAAAAGGAAAATGAAGATATTTTTTCCGCCTCGGTCATAGAACTTAAGGGGATTAAAGGATACTGAGATAAATGAAATTTTTTTTTAAGGCGGATGCAAGGCCTACATAAAACATTATTTTATAGATTGAATCCTAGAGTAAAGGAGAAAATGTAGAAGGAAATAGACAATATGTTAACAAGCGAATATCATTTTTACGGTGGATGAAGTTGAATGGATCGGTCACACTATAGGCTAGAGGAAAATAAATACTAAGATGGAATTCAAGTGTAGAAATTATATTGTAGATTCAAACTTCTCATGAAATTTCCTAAAACATAAGACTAAATCTACTCTACCAATATGTGGAATTAAATTCAATATCGAGAACACAAATCAATAACATGCGTCAAGATTCAACACACATACACATAGATATATATAGGGGAAAGAAAATTCTCAAAACCCTTACTATTTGTATTGCATTAATCGAATAATGCGGATTAATACAATACTCTACTTGCTCAATCTTGAGCTCAAATTGCACACCAGCCACCTTCTATCCTGCACATTGACTCACCTTGGCAATACTTAGCCAATTTTCCAAGCCTCAAGCCCCTATTTCATTAGTGCTGTAATTGTATTCCCTATTAAATAGGAAATTCCTCGATAAGGAATTACGCAATTCATAGGCCTTCCTTTGACGACATGCACATGACGCTGTACAATTTGGAATATTCTACAACTGATAGTAAACTTCCATTGAACCCCAATACTCTGTTTAGGTAACTCAAATTTTATGCATGCATGAGTTAATTTAGGTTGATTGATTAGTTGGTTAAAAATTGAAGATGCACCTCACTTCTATACCTACCACTAGTTCCTCCGATAGTTGGAACTAGTTTAACTTACTGTAACTCCAATTTAATTGAATTAAATTGTTACAACTGAAATTAAATCCAATCCGGGCTCCTAAAATTTATGAATCAACGTACACAATTCAATTTCACCCTCCAACTTGAATAAACTAAACTAGCTAATTGAACGTGTGGAATTTCGATTTGCTCCTCATTTACTCAAAGGAAAAATTAAATTAGGCATTTCTTCTTTGCATTTTCAACACTCCCTCTCAACAAGAAAGGGATGCATGCCCCAATCCAAAACCTTTGAATGTATTTCATGCAACAATTATACTTTTTTTTTATTGCTATTCACATTATATGCTTTGAAAAGCATCCAAAAAACATATGAATAAATTGTGTCTTTTAGCGTCTCTTTTGGGGGAAGAAAAATTGAATTTGTTGTTATTTCTGCTACTAAGACTACTCATATGTTTCCAACTGTACTCATGCCCTCCCTCGGTATATGAATGAAACTAATCCTCCCACTATTGAATAATGTGAGCCTCGTAACAAGATAATGATCTGTAAATAAAAACACCTCAATGGACCTGCCAGGATTCTGCACTCTTTGGACTATTGCTTCACATCACCCCACCACTCACCTAGGTATATTTGCATGTGCTCCTCTTCCCACTTGGCTCTAAATTTAACCTTGCTAGAGGTCTTTTCTTTAGTATATTTATCCACTCTACCTCTTCTATTCTTCTCCATTTGTGGCTACTCCACAACTTCACACGAGATTGCTTACGAGGTTGCGGGTTGAGAGGTCGATCATGCTCCCTCTCAACCACAAGTCTACCTTTTCCTTGCTCCTCAAGGATTTCCATGCATATTATACCTCAAGTGCATATGGGTTCTTGACTCACACCTATACGCTTCCATGTCCCATGGCAATGTGTCATATAAATGCATTTCCTTGTTGAATATTCACATTAGCCACAATGTTGAATAACAGAAAAAAATCAAGTTATTAACAGACACGGAAAAAACATTACATGCTTGAGCCTAAAAGGAGGGCATGACTTCTTTGAAAAATAATTTTATCGATGTTTGGTCGCACTATACCTCCATCATCTCTAAACTCAATGTTTTGCTTAAATTATTTAATATCTGAAAATCACTTTGAAAATCTCTGGCCCCATCATGCTAGAACAAGACCGTATTGTCAATATACCACATGGAGTTAATTTCGTCCCTTGAAAGTACATATGGCAAAGTTAAATCCAAACTCAAATTATGAAGCTAGAGCTTCTTTGATCATCCTCTTTGTGGGCTCTAATTGCTTGCCTTCATCTGTGGACATTTCATGGCATAATTCTTTGGTCATGACAATGAAAGAAATTTATTTTGGAAAAGTCTTTCTACTTTCCCGTGGGATGAATTCAACACTCCACCTTGCAGGACTTCTTCCCCTTGGACTTACTTCCCTTTGACATTATTTGAAATTATTCTTCCTCATCTTTGGATACAATTCCATCTCTGTTTCTCCTGTATTGTTTCTTTTCAGTTGGGTTCTGTACTCTAACTTGGTAGTTTATTTCCACCATTTATCGAATCTTGACTATGACGTCTCTTGCAAAGGAATAAGAGGGATAGAGTTACCGAGATCTTATTTGGGGACAATAAAGGTGTTATTTGACCAGTTCATCACGACCTTGTGTAAACTTGCTGAGGTACTACAGAATTGATTAGGTCTTTCATATTGATGCTTCAGCTTGTCATGGTGGCAGAAACTGTGGTCTTCCTTGTTAAAAATCTTGAGTGTTTTCCCACTCTTAGAACAAAGTCTCTTTCCCATGGAAGTTAAGACAATATGAAGTCTACAACTTCCCTCAATATGATTCTCTCAGTTTAGCCACATTCTTCTTCACTAAGCAAGATATTGGGCATCAAATCTTTGGGGTTTTTGCTACATTTGTCTTGATTTATTCTAAAGCCATTGGCATCAGTGCCTTCACTCCATGTAGATATTCTAATATACAAAATATTTGGTTCCTTCTAAAAAAGCATACTTGACCTGAAGATTGATGAAAGCCATCTTCTCAATCACAGAAAAACCCCAACATTGATCTTGAAATTCAAGCCCTCTTGCTGTGAAAATTTTGAATTCTCTTCTCTAATGAATCCTAGCTTGCCCTTTTACTAGCTTTCATTGTAGATTCAAACTACTCATGAAATTGCTAAACAAGAGCCTAAATCTACTCTACCAATACGACGGAATTCATTCATTCATTAACACAAATCAATACTTATGCATCGGGACCAACACACATACAAAAAGATATATCTGGGAAAAAACTTCTCAAAACCCCTTAATATCTATATTTATTTAATAAAATAATCTAGACCAATTTATGCTCTCCTCAGCCTTGGGCTCCAACACCTGTGTCTTCTCTCGCCCTTTATTTGATTTGACCTTAGCCAATACTTAGCCCGTTTTAATCCTCCAGTCTTATTTCCTTTTCTTTTATTTTCATGAGGTGTTTCCCTATTAGTTAGGAAATTCCCAATGAGAATTATGAAATTCTATAGGCCTTCCTTTTATTGCATGCATATTATATATACAATTTGGAATATTCTATAGCGGTGGTACCTTCCTTGAACTCGATATCAATTGGCTAACTCCAAATTTATTGCATAAGTTAATTGAGTTGATCAGTTCAGTGTTAAACGTTGAAAGATTCACCCCATTTATAAGACCCCAGTAGTTCTACTACAATTGGAACTAGTTTAATAGTATACTCAATTTAACTGAATTAAATTGTTTACAACCAATTAACTCATCCTGAAATTTTTATAAAATTTAGGAATAATTGTACCTGACTCAATTTCACCTCCAAATATAATTAACAAAGCTAATTGGTGGTAATAACTCAATTAACTCATTCAAGTTGTGTTGATGTGGAATTTCATTTTTTCTCCTAATTTAATCAATAGAAAAATAAATTAGGAATTTTATTTGTAGCATTTTCAACATTGAGTTTGTGTGGATTATTAGACATAACATTCCTATCATACATGATCCATTTATAAATACTGAATGATAGTTATTTATGAGTTTTACTAGGAATGAGTCATATTCCTTTGTATAGTTTTTAAAGGGATAATCTCACAGTACATTGTGAAGGATAGCTAGATACATTTCATGGCTGAGTGGGGGTTCCTATGTCTATTATCACGATGTGTTGCGACTCATTGTCAAGCTTGTATTCTCAGAAATTTTAGTATTGAAAAATTAAGATGTCATTTCATAAATATTATAAGTTTATACCTTGGACCATTAGACAATCTACAACCTATTGAAAAATCATTCGAGTCTTTTGTGGGTAATGTTTTATCATTGTTGTGATTCTGGGGTACAACAGAATTTGAAAAAGTGTATTTTGTTGTCCCTTTCAATACTTTTCTTGGACATGTCATTTTCAAGGATTGAATAATGTGTAGACCCGAACAAAGTTGTAGTTATTATAAATATGCCCTGCCTACTAGTGTCAAGCCGGTTGCATTCAACTACAGGACATGCGATTATTATTGCTAATTTATTCACAACTAGGCTTTGATCATTGCTCCTCTAGAAAAATTTACGAAGAAAGTGAAACACTTTGTGTGGAGTGATGAATGTAATTGCAATTTGATACCTTGAAGGAAAAATTGCGGTGCTCTACTATTGGCCTATCATTGGAGACAAGGAATTCCATGTGAGATAGATGTTTATGGGAATTGTGCTGGGTTCCATTCTAACTTAGCTAGGTGAAGGAAATTAGATCATCATATATAATTATACCACCACAAAGAGGGAGGCTCTTGCTATGGGTATTCTTATGAAGGTTCTATATACTATCTACTTGAAGGTCTTTTAAATTCTTTACGCTTGTTTGCACTAAAATATTTGGTAAATAAAATTATTTTGGAAGGAAGGATATATGCATATGGCTTAAGTTGCACCACAAATTCATCTTCAGAACATTTTCCAAACTGAAAGTGGGCTAATGTAGTTTGAGATGATATTTATTAGTTACAATCGAGAGAAGAGGAGGATCAATGGATGACCGGTTTCACGATGCATATATATTTGAGTTGAAGCCATTATACGATTATCTAGAAGATGCCACTATATTCCTTTCTACTAGTAAATTCCATGATGATTATACAACAACTCGGAAAACACATATGGTAGGTCATGTTGTAGATTACCAACTCATTCCGGGGAGATTATATAAAATTGGGTAGAATCATATTTTACGGTGATGTGTTTTGGACCATGAGAATGTAGATGTTCTATGGGAGTTTCATTAAATTGTTATGGGAGTTCGTGTAGGGAGGAAAATCCACCACCATGAAAGGTGTAATATTCCAAAATGCGAAAAGCGAGGGAATATAGAACAAAATTTTGGAATAACGATGTAAAAAATCACATAAGTATGGGACCAATATGGATCCTTTCCATTCATCATAACAGCAACATATATGTATAAAATAATGGGCCACAAACCATAAAACAAGATACAGCAAACCTCCAATAGATAAGAACCTCAATAATGAGGTGTTTATTACTATATCAAAATAGTGGAAGGCCCTTTCTGGCGCTAGTCATAGGTGCAATGCTACAACAAATGAATGCACAAAATATATATGGCTGTTATATGCCTCAAAAGATACAACAAATATATCTGAAACCTATACAACCCCCAACAAGGAACCCAAAAGGAGTTTTAAGAAATATACTATACGATATATGGAGTCAAAGCCCTAGAGATAAAGATTCTTTGCAACAATAAAGCTGAAGGAGTGTGGTTGATCTGATATGCCAAAGAATGCCCAACCTGCTCAATGGATCCTCTAGATGAAAGGTTGATCCCCCTCACTGAAAACCTCCCTCTCTCCAAATGGTGTCTGGAAACCACCTTTCACAACTCCTTCTAAAATAACGCGATCCAAGATAGAAATTCTTATTTTGTAGGGGAAAATAGAAAGTAAAGTGGATTGATGCCAAATGATGAAATAAGGCTCCAGAGGCCTTCCTACTTGACATCACAATGAAAGGAAACCTTCCTCCTTTGAAAAATAGATCGAACACCCAAATATATTCTCCACTACTACACCTTGCAACTCAACACATTTCTCAACGAAATTGCATTGTACCACAAGACTAAAAAGCTTTGGCTTGATGAATGATTATTGAATGATGGTAAATACTATTATTTTTAGGCTCCTCAAGGATAGAGGTGGGATTCCCGGTTGAGGAACGCCTGTGCTAAACAACATTGCAATCTTAGCTAAACAAGCGAAGAAAGCTATATGTCTAAATAGACCATATAATCAAAATATCATATCATAAACTAATTTCTATAGGTTGCCATCCTCTTCCTTATATAAGTGATAGCTTCCTCACCCTTAGCCCCACTCATTAAAGCCACTATCTCTCCATGCATGAGATCTCCCTCCAAAAACAATAAATGTCCACTCCTCCCGCACAACAACGTTGTTGATTTGGTCAAAGTTGACCCGATCTTCATGCTCCAACCCCTTTTCACACACAAGGTGTAGTGTAAATTTGCTAAGATGTCCTCCTTTCACATTGGCATTGATTTTATTTCTAAGGAGTATTTATGGGTCTCCATACCCTCTTATTCATCAAACAAGGAAGTAAAAAAAAATTCTAATATTCCAACTAGCTCATGGTTACTTGGGAATATTATAGTCCTCCCCCTCCCAAATGTTGCTTGTCCTCAAGCAACCGAAAAGAGTAGTCATTGCAACTCTTCTCCTCCTCCATTAAGTGACAACTCCATGCGATAAGCTCTCCTATCCCAATCAATCCCACTCCGCCGGCTGCTCCTCCCAAGTTCACATGAGATGAAAATGACTCATCCCGGAGAAGGAAGCAAAAGATCGATAGTAACTTAATGGTTTTAATGTGCTCACGGAAACATGTAGCATAAGAAACATGGAGAGTCTCTCTCCTAAAGGGCACATCCAATCCTCCCATCCTTCCTCCATTCATTCCCATAATAAGATTAATAACATCATTAATGTATGGGGATCAAAACCAAGTACATATAAGTAACCATAATAAAAAATGGAAGTGGATCATAGTCCCATGTGGAACCGGTCTCGGTATATCTCTTGTTGCATCGGATGATATGGTAAGTGGTTTTCCACCACTTGCCTTTTCCACCATAGTCTCAAGAATTTTTTGAGAAGGTGAGAAATGTCTGGTGCCTTTGAGTACTGAATGAATATATCATCTCCCTATATCCTCCTAGGGAGTGGCCATGCTCAACATACTTCTGGCCCAAAGTTCACCATGAAATTTACAAGGAAGAATGCTCCTACTTGGAGCAATGGCTTACACTATATGAGTATCGAATGGAAATAATCATCAAGTAAATCATTATGCACATACATTTGTTCCTTACAATAAACCCTTCTCATACAAATGGAGTGGCTCATGGTCTGATCCCCTCTCATTCCCAAAGAGGAAAGAGGTGGCTATGATAAATATACCAAAGAGTTATGTATCTCCTCCATCACCACATGGTCCATGCATCTCTTGAAATGCTGATATATCTCCTCTTCAAAGCCTTCCCAAGTGTATCCCTCCATGATAGTGTGACATGCTCTCATGGAATGAAGTATGAAGTGAAAGATAAAATATTCATGTGTTGCATGTTGTAACTTATCCTTGGTTTGAGCTCTAGATAAGAAGATCATACCATGATATTAGATGAACTCATCTCTGGCCAGATACCCCTCTCCTCTTGTAAATTTTGGTCATCGAGTATCTGTACAAGTAAAAATATCCTTGGAAAAATCCACCAATAAGTGGGATTTCCAATATGGATATATCTTCCAAAGTGACAACGTTGATGATCTATCACATGAAGCATGCAATCACTATGGTTGTCCTCCTCTTTGACATCTCCCATGACAAAGTCACATAATGGAAAGGCTGTTATCCTTCCTCTGCTTTGCTCCTTTCCCGGTACAATATTAGAAATGAGTGGGTAATGATGATGTTAGGAGAATGTCTCCCTCCTCCATGAGTCTGCAAGACTCTCTTTCATGATGTACTATGACCTCCCAATGCTCCACTCCTTTTAGATCCTATGGTGGTGCTCCATGTTGTGGGGCCTTTCTCACGAAATTTTGATACGGAGGTGGCCTCTCGGGTGGTTTTGCCCACCAAAACAATAATGTCCCATGGGCCAAAGTCATGTGCATAATAGATGGGATTATTGCAGGTCCTTGCTTCCATGTGAAAATCCATCTAAATTTTTTTGTGGAATTTTTTTTTGTGAGGGATATGTGTGCATGCCTCTAATCATCTAACTTTTCCACTCTTTTTATCCACCTATTCCATACGCAAAGTCTCCCAATCTGTGGTGACCTTCCCCAAAGTAATCAGCCACTACACACAATATCACATTGGGTATCGGGTATGTCAACCACAAAGAAGTGATCAACCAATGTATATTCCCCCATGGTGATAGATAAAGATGGAACATAATGCATGCACTACATGGTTATGGCTCACAGAATTCCACGTAGAAAATCCCTCGAAATCATCGGTGGGTATTGCCCTCCCTTTTCACTAGTTGGGTATCAATAAAATTGTGGGTAACCCTGTCAATCAAAACTAAACCCTCTAATCTAAGATGGAGCAGTCAGACCCTAAAAATGTCAGAGATAGCAGGTACTCCTCCTCAG
Organism: Pinus albicaulis; assembly: GCA_034641835.2. Taxonomy (NCBI): domain Eukaryota; kingdom Viridiplantae; phylum Streptophyta; class Pinopsida; order Pinales; family Pinaceae; genus Pinus; species Pinus albicaulis. The sequence goes on from CM076572.1 coordinate 2,169,817, forward strand.
CAATTACAAGGAAGCCCCTCCAATTGGAGAAAATGCACCATCACTTCTGGCGTGGTGGTGGATCATCTCCTACTATGCTAGAAATGTGACCTCTTTGCGGTTCTTATTCTTATTCCTCATCATCATATGAGAGAACCTATATATAGTGTGCCTTTCCTTGTGCACATCTGTGTTCGGTGCCCATGATTCTTGGCATATGAAGCAAATATTCCTTCTCCTCAAATCTCTTGAGACATCATCACTAGGAGGTATTTTACTTTGGCTCTTTTTTGAAAAAAAAAGAGCCTTCTCTTATTTTCCCTTTGATGGAAAAGTGGCTTTTCTTTGAAATGAATTGTCTTTGCTTTGGCAAGGCATCTTGTGAATGTTTTGCGCCCTTTCGTGGCATCTTGAAGGGTAGTGGGCTTGGTAGATTTAACCAACCCCGCGGTGCTAACCCATCGAAATAAACACCATAGATCCTCCTTATTGCGGTCATTAGGAACCATAACATAAGTTTTAGGGGTCGAAATGTGGTTCTAGATTATTTGATTGTTTGAGCTTTACTAGCCCCATTAGAGGTGCCTCCCGGTCTCTATGATCAAACCTCCTCTTAACCTCCTTGTGAGCTGCGAATATGCGGTCACATTGGCAGCCCCGGTGTAGGCGAGCCATGAAACCACCCATCTATGCTGCCTCACCCTCAAGGTGCAACCACCACTATCTTGGCCGGCCCTCTCCATCTCCGGTACCCAAAGTTTCGGTGAGTAGATGTGTGGCTTCTCTACCCATTGTTTGGGAGTGCTTTTAGATGACCCATCAAAGTTAGGTAAGAAAAATGTCCCATAGTCTAGTGTAGATCTGGGTCCAGATTAGTTCTCCACCTGTTAGTCTTTTGGGTCTCCTATTGTCCTTGATATGAAAAAATTCTTGAAAACTCAAATGATCCTTGAATCTCTAATATTGAGACTCATACTCTATGAAATAGTATTTAAAATTTTCTTATTCTTGAATCCCTCAATTTCCCATGTTAAGAATGTAGGCATTGTAGAGCGTTGGGAAACTTGTTCTTGTGGTTAATCACTCTAGTGATGAGAAATGCTGAGCCTTTACCCGCTTAAAAACCCTTTAGGGGATTCCTTGTATCTATCCATCTTCATCTCCTTTATTTCTCTAAAAATGTCTTGCATAGTTTGAAGAAGAAGCTTCCAGGCCTCCTTCTCTCATATCCTTGATAAAGGGGTTTATCCTTGTTTTATTTATCATCACAATATAATAAAACTTCCGGTTTCTTCTTCGAGATACCTCTTCTCTCTATCTATGAGAGGATCTCCTTCTTATATTAAAGCATAATGTTAATATGCACATATTTGAGCCAAGATTATGCTACGTCTCACATAATATCCCAAATGGGAAAAGCGAGAATATAGAACAAAATCTTTGGAATAGCAATGTAAAACATCACATAAAAGTATGAGACCAATATGGAGCCTTTCCATTCATCTATGTAACATTATATATGTATAAATAGTGGCCACAAACCATAAAACAAGATACAACAAGTTTCCAATAGATAAAACCCTCGATATTGAGGTCTTGCTACTATATCAAAATGCGGAAGACTACTACGGTAGCAATCATAGGTGCCTTTGCTACGGAAAATGAATACAAAGAAGATAGATGGCTGTTATATGCCTCGAAAGATATAATAAATGTATATCTAGGCTCTATACCAACCTCCAATAAGGAACCAAAAGGTTTCAAATACACCACTATATACAATATGAGTCAGAAGCCCTGGTGAAGATTCTTGCTGTGATAAAAATGGAAAGGTGTGGCTGATCTGATATTCCAAATAATTTAGCCTCCTCCGTGAGTCCTCTAGATGAAAGGATGGTCCCCTCACTAGAAAAACCTCCTCTCCAAATGTTGTGCCAGAGCTTACCCTACAACTCCTCCTAAAATAACGCAGTCCAAGACGGCCTTTATGACTGTAGGGAAAATGGTAAGTACGTGCAAAATGCTGAAATAAGGCTCGGAGCCTTCCTCTGACCTCCCATTGAAAGGAAACCTTCCTCCTTTGAAAAATGAATCCAAAAAGCACCAAATGTATTCTCCTTGCTACCTTTGCAACTCAACACATTTCTCCATTGAGCCTTTTACTTTACCCACAAAATGCAAAACTTTGACGATGCTGATTGTGGAGCCATAGTGAAATACTCTTCCTTTGAGGCTCCTCAAGGACAGAGAGTGGGATTCCCGCTCGGGAACCTGCAACGTGATAAATAGCACTACAATCTTAGCTAAACAACTGAAGAAAGATATATGTCTAAACAAACCATAATCAAAGTATCATATCATAAAATGATTTCTATGGTTGCCATCCTCTTCCTTACTAGTGGTGAGCTTCCTAACCCTTGGCCCCACTCATTAAAGCCACTATCTCCCTGTGCATGAGATCTCCCTCCAAAACTATGTTGTCCCTCAATAAATTTCCACTCCTCATAATATTGTTGTTGATTTGGTCAAATTTGACACTAGGTCTTCATGCTCCAACCTTTTCACACACAAGGGTGCTCATTTAAAGCTACTAAGATGTCCTCCTTTCACATTAGCATTGATTTTATTCCTACTAAGGAGATTTATGGGTCTCCATACCCTCTTATTCATCAAACAAGGAAGAAAAACAAAATTTAATGTTCAACTAGCTCATGGCTAATTGGGAATATTATAAAAGTACTACATGTTGGGTTGTGGTGGCCCACTCTATTCACGAATGCAAAGAGTATGCCAAGAAGTGTTATTTTTAGTGGGTTTGTCGATCATCACGGTGAGATGATATTCCACTACATCATGTTCACACACTTAAAAATTTTGAAGAGTGAGTTGTGATTTTGTTTAAGCTATCAATCCTCTTGCACAACATTCTCATGCCCAATATATTATCACAACAACAAAATAATTAACTTCCTTTGTCAAGGATTGTACTATTGAAATTCTTTACTTACGGTTTATTTTTGAGAATATTATTACCATATTTGGGTGTCTTAGGATCCTTACCGGCGATTAGAGTCACATTTAATTAATGAGATTGTTGATGCGTTGTTGTATAATTTTATGATTCAACACCATAAGAGCAACCCTCATCATCCACAAGAAAATGGTATAGTTGAATCTTTTAATGAGTTTTGGAGAAAGTACTTAATAAATGTATTACGCAAATAGGGATGATTAAAACAGTACAAATACATTGTGGGCCTCTCATACTCTTTTTGTGAAGAAACTATACAATTATACTTCTTTACATCTTGTTTATTTAATAGGGAATTTGTAGTGTCGACTCAATTTATTTTCATTAATATCTTTATTACATAAGCCATATAAGCCACTAAGGTATTGAGGATGAATCACTTGTGGAGAAAGATTCTGAAGGGCTACTAGAATTGGATGAAGCAAAGGTTTTACGGTAGATTCACCATCAAAGCTGTTGAAAATGAATGATAGAAGGCGACATGATCGACACATAAAGAATAAGTCATTATTTGTTGGCAATTAGGTATTTCTCTATGAAAATAAATATTTGAAGCATCAATTAATTCTAGAATGCACTATTCAGGTCCTTTCTTAAACAAAGATACAATATTTAGGGTATGTAAAACTTGTGTAAAAAGCTGCATGAAATTATTTTTCTAGGGTGGGTGAATAGCGCACGCACAAGCCTACATGGCTAATACAACTTTCAAATAATTATTTAGATATGAAGGAGGAGGTCATAGTTAGGTTTAGGATTGATCAGTAATGTACATTTATCTTTTTAATCAATTGCGATAATAAGTGTACTTGTGTAATAATTAGTAGATTATTTTCAAGTTATTATTACAAATTTCCCTTAATTCTGTGACAAATTTTGGTTGTCCTTTTTTCAGCTATGCATCATTCCTCATTAATTGGACATAATTATAACCCACTATTCGACTTATGTCATTGCAAAATTCCACATCACAATCCCCATCAACTGTTACCTTGATTCAAATGAGTTTTGGGAAGTTACCATATTTATTAGTTAATGGTCCAATCACCCTACGTCTTGTCATTTTTCTATATGAATGCACGTCGTTGTTGTTCTTCATTGTAAGTGGTTAGTTTGTCTCAAAATTTTCACCCTTTTTGGCTACGGTGTCAAGTTCTTCCCATCTCTCAATCTAAATCTGACCTCTTGTACTTTGTTTTATAGTCATGGAGCTACAACCATGACCCATGTATATATTCTGTTGTTTCTTCGAGTGCCTCGATTCCCCGCATTATGGAAATGGAGATATATTCTTGGTAAATATGAAAAAGTATCGCTAGAAGATAATGACGTCCCAGTGGCCATTTTAACAATTTCTTGCACAAGACCAATTTGTTTATGGATTCCTCGGCGAATCAAAGTGGCAATGTTTATTCCTCGGTAAAATTATAGTTTTAGACTGGGAGGTCCGGGTTAATGACTCTATGAAACATTATTTTCTTCGATACCACAAGAGAAGTTATGACATGCACGAAATCCCTTATCGAGGTGACTACATGGTGGGTCTTTGTGGCTTGAACAAGAACCTATCCATGATAATGACATATATATTGGTTGATAGGATTATTGGATGTTGGTGCATATGTCTATACCTTTTCGAGAATACCTCAGGGGAGTGAAGAAGGGTTATGATAATTTATACACGAAGTATGGTACTTAATGAGGGGGGCAAGGAGATATTATCAAAGTAATTAGGCAAACCTAAGATAAATCTTGCATGTTACGTTATATACGAAATATTATGTTCCATTACACCAAGGGTGAGTGTACCTTGGATGTCATCTTCCTTCATGGCTTGTGACAGGTGGCTTGGAAGTTGAATTGGTGTAGCTACTTTCTAAATGAATGATTTGAAGTACGGTAGGAAATCTATAAGCAAGATACATATTTTATATGAATACTTGGTAATATCTATTTCGAAGTAAAATGGTGCACCCCCGAAGGGAGACAACCAACTCCTGTATCGAGATGATAAGCCATTGGCCCTTACTTATGTCCTATGGAGACCATCGGGGATCCCAACAATAAGAAAATTAATGAAGAATACTTCCCCCATTGTTGGTATACCAATATGGTGAGAATTACAAAGAATATCACTTGAGTACGCGGGCGATTTTGAATGAATACTCTCGGTTTATTTAGTTTGGCATTTCCATGTCACTATCTATATTTGGCCCAAATTTTCAGAAAATAAAACCTTCCATATGATTGATTACCTTCATTTCAGAAGAAGCCTTTCACAATGAGGTATTATTACGGCCAGCAATCCTTTGTGAAATCCAAGATAGAAAAAATATTTATTCATTTGAAGGAATTTTGCCGCATCCACCTCCCAGGGAAGGTCTGTATCATCTATGAAACACATAGGAGATGAGGTGCTTAATCTCATTTTAATTAATTTGAAGAATACATTTTCTCCCTCGAAGCACTATGCAAGATTTTAGTCCTTTAGTGGATTCCATACCTTCTTCTTTTGATGTTCACATTGGTGTTCCTCTTAGCACTCATATAGACCGTTACCCATTTATTTTACCACCATGGACCCTACTTCTATTTCCCAATGACAATACCCGAGATAATTTTAATTTTTCTACCATTTTTTCCCATCTATGGCTCCAAACAAATATGTCCCCATTTCATTCCCATATTTTAGATCTCACAGAGATGAAGATGTTGACATTTTAGAATTGATGCACGAAAAAGGAGAGCAGCATAGAAAAATCAGACCAAGTTCATTTTGCTATGTTGTCACGGTTGAAATAAAAAAAAATTGATGAAGCAAGTAAAGACAAAAATGGATAGATGCTATGAATGAGAAGTTAGAAAAAATAAAAAAACAGAAGACTTGGAAAATAACACTAAGACCGATTTGGAAAGAATAATCGACAACACAAAATGGGTATTCAAAAACAAGAAAGATTGAACATGAGTGAAATTTTTATAAACAAAGCCAAGCTGGTGTGCAAGGGTACTCACAAGTAGAAGGTCTTGAATATGAATAAAATTTTGCACTAGTTGAGAGGTGGAGGCAATCGGGATGTTTGTGGCATTTTCTTGCTACAAGGATTTCAAAGTATACCAAATGGACGTGAAGTGTGCCTTTAAATGAATAACTTGAGGAAGAGGTTTATATGGAACAAGCTGAAGGGTTTTTATTATTAGATAGCCTAACTATGTTTGAAAGTTAAATAAGGAATTGTATGGTATTAAACAAGCACCACGTGCATGGTACTCTAGACTAGACAAGTACCTTCAAAAATAGGGTTTCAGAGAGGAAGCGAAAACATTAATTTGTACGTAAAGGTCTATGGAGATGAATTACTAATTGTGGTTTTGTATGTGGATGAATTCATGTTTCTAAAAACAATAAAAAGATCATATATTAAAATGGTTTGTTGAAGAGATGATATGATTTCAAGATGCCAATGATTGGAGAACACAAGTTTGCACAGGGCTACAAATACTTCACAAAAGACTAGAGGCATATTAATTTATCAAGAAAAATACCTAAGAGATATGTTGAAAAAGTTCCAAATGGACGATTGTGAACTTTGTCTCAACTCTGGCAAATTGGATGCGAAGCTATGAAGATGAATCTCCGGCGATCGAAAACTTTGCAGATCTGATAGGAATCTTTCTATACCTAACATCTTCTAGACCGAGGATATAATGTTGGCAGGTCAAAATAGTGGCAAGATATCAATCCACACCTAACATAAATAATCTATTAGGAATAAATAGATTATTCATATACTTGAAAGGGACTATAGACTATGGGTATGGTGCCCAAAAGTGAATGAATTTACATTGAAAACATACACATATGTGAAGTTTGGGCTAGTTGTATGGATGAATAAAACTATCTGGTAGCGATGCATTCTACCTAAGAGAGTCTACGGTTGCATTGTTAAGAAAAACAATCATCGGTTTCTTTATCTAACCCCATCAAACCAAATACATAAAGGAAAATTTTAACTGCACTTGTTGCACATAAGTATTATGGACGAAACAAAATCTACAAGATACGGTAATTTTAGTGAAACTATATCTCATTGGTAACAATACGGAGTGCTATAATAATTTAAAAATGTTGTGCTTCATTAAAAACTAAACATATCCTTATAAAGTATCACTGAGAGAACAAGTGGTATAAGAGAAATCGTGCATCGAGTTCGAAACTACTTAAATTGCATTGGGGGGGATATTGTTGGACGTTGAATTCAAACTCCCCATGTGTTTTCCGACATGGACTAATTGCTTCTTGTGGATCCTAACTGCGGCGATTGTAGCGGGGCCCCAATGCCTATGGGTTTGAGTAATGACAATCTTGATTCCAATATAAGAGCCTGATTTATTTCCAATACACATACTATTGAAGAACCCTCTCATTCTCACATTCAACTCTCCTATCCACAATGACTTACATACAACATCCCCTTCCGCCACCATCTACGAAATTCATACAAAAAACCCCTCCTACTAATGAGACCGTAATGGAAGTTGACTCGGTTATTCATGGTATTGCGAGAAAACCCTTGATGTATCGGATGTGCATACCACTCCTGGTGTTACTTTTCTATATTTACCCAATACCTTGCCTGCGGTATCGTGTCTAGATTTTTTGCGACTCATATTGTGAATCTCGGTCAAAACCTTGACCATTATTGCAAAATCTTGGGCATTGTGGCACCAAACTTGCAATCTTGTTCCCGCTATTACCATAGCGAGTTTTTGATGAGATTCATGCTCGGAGTTCTGACGAGCGAGAGACACGAATAAGGGCCTCCCCAAGGGTCACTTTTAGAAGTATATGGAAAGTGGCCAACCTATGTAGAGCTTGGTTCCCTTTGTTCGATATTATTTCATGAAGTGATATTCAAAGCGGCCTTCTTCGCTTGCTTGCTCAATTTGATTAAGGTTGTTGCTTGACATGTGGAAGTTCCAACACAATTCTTTGGTAGACAATGAACTAACCTTCAACAAAACCCTTGCTATTACAACCAAGTGGGATCGGTTGCTCCATGAAAAAGAAGAATTAGAGTCTTAAGGAGTTGAAGATATTAGCGATAAATTTGAGAATTTATGGCCTACCATCAACGATGTTGTCCTAATGCACCAAATGAGTTTTCCCTTTGTTCCCTATCTGAATGTTGTGATCACATTGGAGTGATTGTACTCAGATTACCCTGTCAATTGAAGACAAGTAAATATGTTGCAAGCGCTTTCCTAGAATTTGCGGACATGACACTCAATACACTATTGATATTGAGAAAAACAATTAATGGTAGCTATGAGACTCTACGCGGCTGTGAGATTAACAAAAGTCTTGACAAGTTCAGGCGGTCAAATTTCTTGCAAAGAAGAACCAATACATTATATGAGTTTCACTGTAAACACAACAATTTTCAATCAATCCATAGTTACTAAATACTTTAACCAACAACGAAGAACTACTTTCGATGTTGATGCACGCAGAAAAATAGATTGGTCAGCTAAGACCAGGACTCAGATGCCTCGAAAAATATGTTGCGAGACGTTCGACCACATTCCAAAATCACTTTTTTCTCTCTTAATTGCGAGATAGACAGTCAATGGAAAATTGCTTAGGCCCAGTGCATGACAGAGAACCCTATTTTTGGCTTCTCAATTTCTAGATTGGAATTCTTTCTTTTGGGTTCCTGGAAGTGCTACCTTAGATGAATATTATGGGTTTAAATTTTATGTTATATAGTCGATTGCCGAGTTGGGTCATTCATTTGGGAAGCAAGCTTGCCGACTTTGTATGATAAGAAGGAGAGGCACAAGCGGAGAGATGCCACAACAACAAGCATAAGCAAAAGTGCCAAAGTATCCAGAAGAAGAAGAAGCAGTGGTAAGGTGGTTGAGGATGAGTCAATAGATTGTGGTGGGGCCTTGTTGGGTCCTTTGTTTTGGTGTACATAGTTTTGGAAAATTTTGGTCGAGGTTTTGGCTAAATGGACTAGCAAGATATTGTTGGGTGCATGAATTACACTTAAGCAAACTCCTCAACACTTAATTTGTCAACCGGGGGATACGTAAACTTAGAGACGAAGCACATGAAATTCCGAGGAGATGGTATTAATCTTTCTAATGTAAATCCCTACTTTCTTTAAAGGAAAGATTGCGGAATCAAATTAAAAAGAGAAAAAGGAAACTTGAACCATCAAAACAATCCAAGACTTGTAACAAGGAAGAATGCATTTGCAAGAGGGAATTAGGAAATCACTCCAACTAGTAGTTGTTTAATCTCGAGTGTGTGTGTTTTCTTTAGCGGAGACACTTTAGCAAACTTATCGAGATAGGTCCTTAAACTTTGCTTCTTTAGAGATTTCAAATTGCACTAATATGTCTTGCACTAGTGCGAGGGCATAGATTTATATGAGGTATAAATGGTGTCTTTAATAAAGGATTTTTACTTCATGCAAGGGCTTGAACTTTTCAAGGTTCAAAGCACTCGGATCTCGTGGCAATAAACTAGTTTTGAGATCAGAGCTTCACAACACTAGCATTTAATTCTTAAAGCGAGTGTTTAATTATTGCAAGTGTGATATATTGTTAAATCAAGCGCACACATAAAAGTCGATTTTTACGTCTTAACGAGTGCGGGAATAAAGAAACAATCAATATACATTTATCCTGTCATAAGCATTTAATGAAAGAAAAGAAGATTGCGAGGAAGTAGACTAAGGAAGCTTGCTTTGCACTTCACCAACGTGCATTGGTGCAAGTTCATTTCTCCACCTTGAACCGGTAGAAACTAATAAAAAAAATTGTAGAGAAAATATCACACCAACATGCAACGTTGCGGGGTTAGCCTATTACCTTAGACCGAACGGAGAAAGGAAACCAATATGAAATAAAGTGCAAGAAAGAGGTGCGGAAAAGGAAATTTATCTACTTCACACAATGGATCCGCTTTCACTCATACGGGAATGCATGTGCTTGAAATTAAATCATGACAATATAAACAAAAATTACGGAAAACGAGGAAATGGGGTAAACGTCTTTGGGTTGGATGGGCCCTAGCCAACCAACGCATTTTCCCTTTTACAACGAAAACGATGCTCGATGGCGAATCAATTCATCAACAGAGACGAAACACAATTTTTGAAACATGAGGCGGAGCTCCCTTTCAGTAATTCTGAAACTGAGGAAAATACATGCATGAATACATTGTCTAGCCGGATTAGGGTGATAACAAAATAACTTGTTACGCCTCTACATTCTATTTCTGCTATCAAAATTTACTCCCCAAACTTCTGCCTCCTAGTCTATTTAAATTTTACACTATATAGATCTGCGGCCAAGGCAAAAATGAATTGTTTAGCGATTCATGACAAAATACGGTGGTTGTTAAACCTTCAAAAATAACAGCACATTTTGCAAAAATAGCCGTAGCCAATCTCCGACTTTCGTCCTACATGATTCGGTCCACGAGCGCATGAAATTAAATCTTCTTTGTCGTGGTAGTACTAAACACGAGGCGATGATCAAGGAGGTTTGGATCAGTACAAAGTTTACGTGCGCGATGGTGCAGATCCGATCCGCCACTAGGATCAGGTAGTCACGACAGTACTCATCTGCCATGAATGGAATGTCGATGAATTGCAAAGGGTGATTTAAAAAGTAAGAAATAATGTAATAAATATTTAATTAAAGCTAAGTTGAATTGACAATATGAAGAATAAAGTTTATACGAAATATGTCACCGTGCTTAGTTGGTGCAAGATGAGGGTGCATAAAAGAGGTAAAACGAGTAAATGGTTATGATTTAGGAAGGGAAAATGGTAAAAGAAGGAAAAATTAAAGGGGGCTGCTCCTCAGGTCTATTATTGTGTGTCCTCACACAACTCTTTACCTTTGCAAAAAACGAAACTTTGGAAGCATTCCAGCTCAATCTTTCTTTGTGTCAATAACGACATCGACACCGCAATGTTTCGAGACTTCTTCTTTATGATTTTCTTCAATTTCTTTGTCACCTTTCTAAGTCCATAGCTCTGCGTAGCTCGGTACTTTATGAAACTCGACTTCTCCTTTCTTTTACGGAATCTCCACCATTAATTTTCTTCTTTACTCTATTCTTTTTCCTCTGCACTTTAAATACGAGCCGAGCTAAGTTACGCAAGCTCAGGGTTCTACTACCCGAGTAGCGAGGTTACCAAATCTTCTTCTTCTTCTATCTCGACGAGCTGTGTCTTCCTCGGGGACCTCGGTATCCCCTCGGGTTTCGACGGACACTTCTTCCTCTTCTTCTTCTTCGGTTTTGTTCTTCTTCTCCTTCTTCTCCTTCTTCTTCGGTTCATCTTCTTCTTCTTCTTGCTGCTTGGTGGAGGAGAGATTCAACATTCTATGGGGACTTTGGTTCCGCATCGGGTTCTTTATTCTTTTTACGGGCCTTTTTAATGAAATCGGTAACGGAGCATCATCTTTGACCTCTACGATTTTGCTGCATCCGCAGAGGCCCCGAAGAAGTCATCTTCTTCGAAGTGCCATTCATGTATGCGAGCAGGCGTAGAACAATATGGGTCTGCCCGGCCGTCTTTTTATTCGGAGAGATGGGGCCCTTTCTTTTGTTAATTTTACGATTCATTTCCTTTTTGCACTAGTGCGAAGGACTCCTTTACCTCGGACCCTTGCTTGTGCGTGAGGTTCTATGTTTTCTTTTCGACATCTATCTTCTTATGCGAAAATTTTGTTTTTAATAGTGCCTCTAAAGGTATCATACCTTTAATTTAACTACTTTTGAACCGAAATATTTATCGAAATTTGTGGTGATACTGACTTTACTTATCGGCTTGGTACGCAATCATGCTGCACACTCTTGACCATTTTTTCCAAGCTCTTAAAAAAGAAAAAAAAATAAGGAAATCTATCCTCACAAAGAACGTGCCGATCGGCTTAAAATATAACATCCTAAAATGATACAAAAGTGAGGGAATATCTCCCTTCATGAGTTACGAATTTAAAAGCCCAGGATGAAAAGGAAGGTCTTTAACCACTATCCCCGATGGGAGCCTTAACGCGGAATTCCTTTCTTCAATCTACCTTCATGTCATGTCAGTAATGGCTTGTTGCCATCACTTCCTTTCTAGCTTACACTTGTTTAAAATACTTCTCCCCGGTATTTTCCCAAGCTCTATCCGATCTTGCTATAAGCTCTCATTAACCTTAAATTTTAAAGGCAAATTTTACTTGTATTTTGAAACACGGTGACTGACAAGGCCACTTCACTACTATACCCAAGTCAAATTTTTCAAAAATTGAAGAATGGATTGAGTCTCGTAATAGTGCAAGACTATTGTGAAACTCAACGGTCATCTACCTCCGCGAAGACGAAGGTTCACTTCGAGCAATTGGCATACATTTGTAAGCGAGCAGTCAAAAGATTACATGCAACATCCAAAAAACTAGTTCTTATAGATAAGAGTTAACCATCCACCATCCCTTCCATATTACCACCCACTTATTCATGAAATGATGAAATTGGATGTGCGGCATCTTGGGAGATAAATGGGAATGGTGCTTACGGCGCGTTTTTAACGGCTAGGTGAGGTAATCATTATGAGTGAAGGACTTCTAGGATCATGGAGAAAAGGGGGTAATTGTATATTCTGAAAACAACGGTTAAACATTTCCGCACTGCCTTTTAATTAAAAAAAGTCATTTTAAATTTATTAAAAAATGATCATGATTTCTTAACTTAAAAACACGTTGTACTTTAAATAATTTTCTCCTAGTTAATATGATAGCACAAGTACTCATCGAATAAGTGAAAAGGCTTCTTGTAAACTTTCATGATGACCACTTTCCTATGACATATGCTTATGAAAAGAAAAAAAAAATTGTACTATGTACATGACAAGGTGCATGTTTGCACCGATACATTTACACCACTTAAACTATGTTATTCTGCTTTGGTACCATTCTTCTTGAATTGTTATATAAGACAAAAAGCTATGCTTTACCACTAAATATGAGCATATTGTTGAAAAAATAAGGAATTTTAAGTAAAATGTAGGTTGGACTTTCAACATGGCTCCCTCAACTAGTCTTGAAATTTTCTTCGCCGTTTCTTGATGCTTCAGGAGCATATCCTTTTGCTCTTTATCCGTGAGATCCTGTAATGAAGATTTCATAAAAGGGAACAAAGAAGTGGGAAAAGGGAAAATTTTAGAATGTGAAGGAATGCAGTTCTGATTCCGGAATATTACCACAAGAGGGGATAAATAGAAGTGGGGATAGGGAAAAAAATTTCAAGGGTAAAGTGGGGTTTTACGAAGCGGATAGGGTAAATTGAGAGAATGTGGGAACGTTAATCATTAAGTTAGAAGAAGAAATTGAGGGTATTACGAAGTGGGATGAAAAGGTTGAAATTTTGGAAGATGCCTTGCCGATCTTGAAAAATATTGCGGTGAGAACAATCGTTACTTGAAATAAAAATATCCATGCTAATTACTAGCAGTGTATAAGAAATGTTGATTTCTGTTGAACTGCTTTTATAGTGGTTTCTAACATATCTAAATATCAAGCAACATTCTTTTTTTATTAGAAATTTTTTGATCTTCCTACCAACAAAGCTAGATTTCGGGTTGATCCTTTGCAATCATGTGGCCAAGTTTTCACTTAACTACGAGGCATGTTACCTTTCTTTTACTTTTTGTTTAAATATATTTTTCTTTCTTTGAGAAGAAGAAAAGGAATTCATGTTTTCAAAAGGTTGACATTACTATTCATATTACCATCACAGTTGTTGTTGGACTTGCTATATAAGAAATCTTTCTACGGCAAGTGGTAGAAAATATACTTCTTTAATGTGTCCATTTACAAAGAATACTAAATTTTCCATCAATAGTTTTAACCTTTAGTTAACCATTATCGAATACTCGGATCACTTCATAAGGTCCCGTAGCATTATGGAACTTCCTTTAAAAAAAATCTAAATCTAGAATCGTAAAGGAGTACCCAATCACTTGGTTAGGGTGATTTTCTGAATAGACTTGTCATGCCACCTTTTGCGTTCTTTCTTTGGGTATTATGTTCTTGAACATAAAAAATCTTTTATGAAATTCATCTAATTCATTTAATTGGAGAATATCATGCATTTGTTGTGCATAGAGATCTAGTCTAAGCTAATTTGTGGTTACAGTTTTAATCTGGGAACTCAATTAGTAGCAGAACAGTTTTGGCTACATACTGACTCATATGGTGTGTGTCCCATCTGCTATTTCTCAAGTGGATACCTTGTCTTTTAATGGTAATCTTTGTAGCTAATATGTACAATGCATGTTCTTTGTCTTTGTAAGAATGGACTGAATCCCTTTGTTTTGGATTCCACCGGCCATTTTCTTGCGGGTGATATGGCATGGATTTCCTATGCCGGATCTGTATTTCTCCATCTGCTTGACACGGATTAGAAATAAGCTGAGACCATTATTGGAAGAAAAATTTCTCTAGGCACACCAAATCTAGTAAAGATTTGAGTAAAGAAAATCAACATAACTTTCTTTGTATGAAAGTAAACTTCAGCTTCTACACCATTTTGTAACAAAGTCCGTACAAACCAATGTGCTTTATGTGATGTTGGATTTATTATTTTTTATAAAATCAATAGCCCATTTTTCAAATGACTTAATCATAACTTGGGGGGCATAAAGGAATTTCATTGGTTTGATTAGGTGGCCATTAGATTGTGACTATCACATCACTTTGACACACCATTCGGCATCCTTAAAAAAGGAGGGCCAAAAGTAACAAGCACTACAGTGCTTTATATGCGGTCCGCTTATCGGCGAAGTGGCCTCCACAAGGTTCATCATGAGCGAGATGTCAATATGTCCAAACCGCCTCCTCCTTCCACATCTCAGATAATCGGATCTGAATGGGTTCCGAGGTCTATAGAATCCGGGAGTATACCTTTTACGAATAATATTCCGCTTTTCACGGCTTGGAACCAAGTGAGGTGGTGTTTTGTTAACCAAGTAGTTAGCAATGTCGAGAGAAAACCACGAAGAATGTATTGACATAGCAAAATATGTGCTGTCAAGGAAAAGTGTGGTAACGGGGTTATGTAGGTCTCTAATCTAGAAAATGCGCTGTAACTGTAGATTTCCCCAGGATATCAACAAAAATAACATTAAGCTCACAATAACAAACACCTGATCACTCTACTTATGTTGGTTTGTTCATCAAGTATTTATTGAAGATGATCAGTATGTAAAAATAATTCATATCATGTATAGTGTGTACAATTCACTAATTGCAAAAAATTATAAACTAAAAACTCTTTCTCTCCTTAATTGTATAATTCAATTGGGCGAAGACAAATTCTTCTTTGATATAATAAATAGCATGGTTATTATTTTTCCTCTTGTCTGAGAGGCACTGTGATGGAAAAGCATCGAGAGGAAATGTGAAAAGGCGAGACCCAGTTGGATTCCTACTTAAATACAGTGCTTGCCGACTTTCATCTCAATGTTTCAAGGCCCGGCCATGAGATTGTGGACAGAAAATTCATTATCCTTAGCTAGAAGTCGGAAAAGAGGAAATGACTATCTTGAAAAATTTTCAATGAATCTTCTATAGTAACTTGACATGTCTAAGAAAAACCTCTGCTTCCCTTTGAGTTTTGGGTGGAAGATGTAGAATGATTTCAATCTTTTACGGATCCAACACAGATACCTTTACTAGAAATCAAATGACAAGTACCACTCTGCTTTGCACATTAATCTATAGTTTTTGTCACTCAAGGTGAGATGGGATTCTCGACAACAGAGAAATAAGTACTTTCTCCATATTTTTGAGAGCTTCTTAAAAATCACTAAACACACTGAGAAAAAGTCATCCATATAGAAAATTTCTACAAATTCCGGATCAACAAAAATGGCCAAATTTGCTCTTTGAAGAGTGATTGGGAATTACATAAACCAAGGAAGCACTTTATAAGAAAATTTACCCCATGGACATGTAAAAATAGTTTATCTGATCTTCGGGTGCAATGTATCTAGTTACTGTAACCATGAAGCCATCCAAAAGGAAAAATATTTCTTTCACCCTTAAAGGGTATCAAGCACACGATCAATGAAAGGGAGAGGGAAGTAATATTTGAGAGTGGATTTTTCAGTCTCGATAATCAATACAAATACACCATCTTCCATCTTTATTAGGTACAAGCAGAGACCCCTTGTGTCGGAAATAGATTAGATAAAACCGGCATCCAAGAGTTTACGTACTTCTTACTTCACAATATCTCTTAAAGGTAGTTCATTCACCTTTGGGGTTGTTAGGCAATTACGGTTCCTTCCACGAATATAGATATGATGTGTACAAGATTCGAGAGGGATACCCTTCATATCTTCATAGCTAGCGCAAAGGCTAAGATGGTTTTGCAACAAATTCCTGTTTGCTCCCGGCTAGTGAGTCCAAATCTAAACTAATAGGATCTACCGGAGGCTAATCTAATAAAGGTAGTGTTGGGCTCGAGTACTCAGGGAGTGGTCAAATACAGTAATTAAGAAGAATGAAAGTCATGATTATCTTGAAAATCTAGGCTGAAAATGTGGCTCAATGGCTCATAATTAGGCATAGTGTCTAGATTATTAGGGAAATCTTGGAGCTCTGTCTACAGTGAACCAGTATAATGATGGATAAGGGAAGTAGGAATGAGTCTCCTCATCACTACTTTGATCCAACCATAAAGTGTCTCGAAGGTCTGAATGGATGTTGGCCAAGGGGGTATCAGGTAACTTTCTTCTAGAATCTCCATGTGTAAATATACATATCACCGGAACAAAATCCAATATATGCATCGGCCGTAGCAAGCCATGGTACGACCCAAGATCAAGGGATGTCCTCCTACTAGGTTCTTTGGCTGGGCTCTGATAAGGAAAATCCATACAGACATTTCCCAAGAATCTAATGAGATGATCACATCATCCAATACTCCTTAAAGCAAATTTATATCTATTTTCTAATTCAAGCACGGTGGGAGTAAGGCGAAGATGAAATAACCAAAGTTGATCCATGGTTTGCTTAGTCATGACATTAATGGATGCCCCCGGAGTTATAATAACAATAGAACACGGACATTACCATTAAGGCGAGACAACGGGAGTTTCCAAGATGGGTATATTTTTCCATAGACACACATCCCGTCATCAACTCTCTTGCCCTACCAACAAAGTGAATGGTTTGGGGTTCCAATCTCTTCCTCTGGGTTTCTTAGAGACGAAGTTCCTTAATAATATTGGTACGAGATAAGGATCTCGTTGATAGCTTGAAGCAAGGTATCTTAATGAAAATACCGAAGCTCGGATGGCGGAGTCTCGGGGAAATGAGCTCACTTCTTTCCATTACTAGCCTCTGCGGGAAGAGAAGAGAAGTTTGGTTGGAAAAAGATAGCGAGATTCGGAAGGTAAGGGGCTACTTAGTGAAAGCTTTCGGAGAGTGGTTAAGAGTTTCCTCTTCTCCTTTCTCTTCAACGATCACTGTAAGGACCTTCTGTTTTTGATGTTACGGTCCTTCTAGATCTTAATTGGTATCATGAACCCCAGCGGGAATTAGTAGTACTCGAATGGTAAAGGTGGGTTGTTACATGGATGTTTACACTACTTTATTATTAGGAATGGGCATAGGTTGAGCGAGGTAATTGAGGGAGTTGAAGAGGGTGGAGGTAGAAACAACAATGGAATGGAATGACTCGGGGTGAACGCTGAATAATGTGTATGCGTAGATGGATGTATTATTCACATGGGTGGTACAGGTGGGAATATGGAAAATGGGTTGGCCTTTCCAACCCTTGTGCCATGGTTGAGAAGGTTTCCCATCTTTAAAATCTTTGGTTATCACTTGCTTCTTTGGTAGGAAGTTGGATAAGAATATGCATGTGAATTATAACCAAAATAGTGTGGAGAAAATTCGATACATACTGTGCCTACAGAGGCCAATTCACTTCTTGCTCCTGCTGCCAGTAATAAGCTCGAAGTACATCTTTGTAAATACGGCTTTAAGTCACAGTATGGAAGGACATTTTTCTATAGCATGGTCTTATTTGCTAAATATCACACTTATTGGTTTCTTTCAAATTAAGAGGACACTCTTTAGGAGGATACTGTCTCTACATTTAGGGACGAGAAAATACATAATGACTCTTGTTCCTTCATGAGTTTACCATGAAATTTAAAGAGTCTAGCTGTTTGGTAACAATGTTCATTATATCATTTTCATGTTTTCCATTTTATTTTCTACTCCAATAATCATAACATTAGGTAGATTGATTTTTCTATTTCAGGGTTCCTCTACCGGATCTATCTTTGATTTCTTGAAAATTTCTGCACAATTCACAAATTTGGTTAAAATTTTTAGAAATATAATATTTGTCTCTTTCGTTCAAATTATTTCTAGCATTATCAGTACAGTCCTCTTAAGAACAAGGTTCTAGTCTTTTTTTGGGGGGATCAAGCTTAAGTTTTGACCTTGTAAAATATACATAAATCTTTCCTGAGTAATCTTGAAGTTTCATCATCATCTTGTATGATTGTAAAAAATTTTATCTGTATGTCCCTAGTTTTGCAATATTCTTGATATTTAAACCAAAAAAACTCTCTTCATTTGATCCCAAGGGTTAGTGTTTCATCCTAACCCCACCAAACCAACGTGAAAGTAGGAGTCCTTGAGTAACATGAAATAATCTTAACTTACGAGCATCATTTGCATAATCATAACTTCTACACGAATATCAAACTCGAATAGAAAGGAGTTAGGATCTTCTGCTGAAATTTACCATGGAAATGAGGGAGTACGTGGGCAGAATATTCTTCATTTGTGCCACGGTATCAAAATCCACCATTGGAAACACAAAAGTGGATTGTTCCTCACTTACACAGTTTGTCACCCAGTCCCTTCCAAATGATCTTCTTGAGTCCACCATTGTTTCCTTTTACACTTGTGCTACTCTCAGCAGGTGATCCACACTGTGTTTGTTGTCCTGAGAATCCGAGTGGATTGTTCCTATGTGATGGGTTTGAATTTAATTGGAGCTGCAGCATTTGGGTTCCCATGTTTGTGATTAGCAAGACCAAGATGATACAACATCGAGACACTTTAGGGTCTAGAGGATACAACCCTTTGGGACCGGAGAGGGATCTCTCCATTAAAGCAAAGAATGATATATCTTTGAAGCTCAAAATGAGGTGTTAGGCTAGGTATGAAGCACAAAGGGGTTAAAAGGCGGTTGGTTGGTTGTTGGGTTGAGTCATGAGATCCATGGGCGAGAAAGGTAATGGAAAGCAAGGAGCGAGGAAGACGACGGGGATGTTTCGGTAAAAGGGATGGGTGGTCAGAGTACGTGCCATCCATTGGGCTATGGAGTCAAGAAAAGTTACTACAAACGGCTAGCCAAGGCTTTCATAGGAGCAAGTCATC
Source organism: Pinus albicaulis (assembly GCA_034641835.2). NCBI lineage: Eukaryota > Viridiplantae > Streptophyta > Pinopsida > Pinales > Pinaceae > Pinus > Pinus albicaulis. The sequence continues at coordinate 2,189,306 of CM076572.1, forward strand.
TATACTAAAGGATCTTTGAGATAGATGATGGAGTGGAACATTAAGGAGAGAAAGGGTGAAACACAAGCAGCGCTTGAGATCGGACCGGTCATTTAACTCCGGATACGCCGGCGTACTCTCAAAGGGGAAACACATAAGATTAAACATAGAACTAGGCTTTGAGATCATAGAAGGACTTTTAACCTTCAATGCTTTGACACCAGCTCACGGGATCTTGGAAAGGCCGATACATTGAGCAAGGACTGATGGACGGGGCTTTACCGCCCAAATCCTCGATGCTCCCATTCCTCTAGCTTGAACCCAAGCAAGGGAACAACTAGCGACCGACCCTAAATTCACATCGAGATGAGTGAATAACAACTACTACCATGGATTGGTACATGACTTTTCTCTGGATTCACTATCGAAGAAAACATCAAAGGTATGGAGCCAGAAACATAAGGTGCCATGCGAGAAAATTCTATGCTATATTTATTTTGATGCGTACGGAAGGGACCAATGAACAACATGGAAAATGTAAATAGACAATGAAATGAGAGAAACATCACCCGTAATAATAGACAGGATCTGCCCATGAAATATGCTTGATTAATTGATGCAAGAGCAGGTCACATACCTTTGAGCTCATTGTTTGATTACATCCCAAACCTTTCTCCTCCTAGCCTACTACATTACAAACTACTACTGTCTCTCTCCCAAAGCTTGTTCTAACGGTTAAAAATGAATCCCTATAACAACAATACAACAATTTGTTAACCATTGCAATACGTTCTTGGGGATTCTTATAGGAAAAATGGATAGAAGGAGTAGGTGATACACATTAAATCGATCCATTAGATGAGTGGAGGAGGTGTTCATGCCCACTCTTTGTTTAATAGCTACTGCTTGTGTACTTTGTGGTCTAGTTGGAATATAATGGGTGATATTTGACCTCGATGTTCTTGGTCTTTGTAATTTTGTAAGGCATACGATGCGTATCACAGAAACAATGGTGGTAGAAGGTCTTAAATGCTTCCATACCTCATTATTGTTGTTACGGCCGGTCACGGAAGTTTTCCTGTCAGAGGTGAGATGGCCTTTTATGGGAGCTGGGGAAAGGCATGGAGATTTCTGTCGGTGTACATGCAGGAAAATGTACGTGATGATGAGAGAAGATATGGCTTGTTTCATGTGCTCTTTTAATCTTCAAAGCGCATCTTTTCCTTTGATCACGGGATTAAAGTATCAAATTTTAGTACGGACTTTAACCTCAATCCTTCTTTCTTGTTATGCGGCATTAGCTGCTTTGTAGTGACGTCTCTATATTTACGAATGCGGTGGTAACGTTACGGAGCGAGAGTGAATTTCATCACCATGTGTACCTGTAATGGAAATAAACCAATTATAAAAACCAAGGGTGACGGAAGAAAGTCTTGTGAGCTTGGAATGGTGGCGCAACTTTGAAAACGATCATTTTGTGTGGGAAAAACGGTGAAAAATACGGTGAAACGGAGAGGTTTAATGGAGAGGGAAGCATGGGGATTGTTCGATGGACGGGGGTGATGATCAACGTAGAGTTAAATTAACAAATGACATTGGGCAATTGGGCGAAATGAAAAACTTTAATATAAAAGCATTAAATCTTCCCAATGTTGGGCGAAGAAACATGATTTCCAATATAAGCAATTAAATTTTGACCATAGGCGGAAATACAAAAGGGAATCGATGGAAAACACATAGAAATGAGCTTATGGTGGGTTGAGTAAATGGCGAGCAATATAACACGGATCGTCGGATCAGGAGATCGCTTGACTGCCGATGACAGTGGGCTCAATGGTCACGCGATGAGAAAATGTGAATGAACTAGGCCTGGCATGGACCGTTGATCTGGTTGAGATGGATGGCTGCAATTAGATATGGAGGGCGGCGGGGACTCGGGGGAAAGTGGAGTTTCGGGATTAAAACTAACGGTTTCGCCGTCCAAAGGTTGAAGCGATTTCACTTTTCAACGTCTGTGGGTCTTTAGTTGACAGCTTGGAAAAGCTGCCTGTAACGCAATTTCATGGTCAAAGCTTCGGAAGTGGAATTTGCACGATATTGATACAGGCCATTGGATGCGGGCCCCGCTGGATGCGACGGCGAGAGTGAACACCGATGCGAGAGACACACGAGCAATAGGGGTGGGGTCGAATGGACAACGATTTTGTTGTGCGTCGATACGGACGAACGGTGAGATCGGTGGAGATACACGAGCGAGAAAATGGCTGGTGGGCGAGAGGGTCCCGGCGGTTAGTCATCAGAAGTGGGTGGCTATGATCTAATCGGAGGAGCGATGGGTGGGCCCAAAACTACGATGAGCGATGGTGCGATTGGCTTCGGCCGTCGGTTGTCCCAGAGGTAGCGGCTAACGTTGGATGGGAGGAGCCCAATCGGGGGGACACATGGCGGAATGAGGGCGAATCTGGTGGTTCTTGTGGTTAATGGCAGGATCATGTCAGAGGTCGCAATCGCGGGGAGGGACGGAGGATGGCACGGATTTAAACTTTGCGATGCCGATCGAGGAGCGAGGATGCGAGAGGCGTCGGATTGGAGATGAATAGACGGTGGGGAAGGTCATTGGAGGTTTGCAACGGAGTGTGATTGGGGCGTGGAGTCTGAGCGCGGACCATCAGATCTCTATTTAGATCCCAGCAGCGGGAATTATTTCAAAGCGGAGCAAACCAATACACTGTGCGTGGAAGTTTGTTTTACGAAGAAAAGGAGGCATGTCCGCTCAGGATTCTGCGATGCGGTGCTTTTGCGGGCTAGAACTTGGTTTTAGTGCCAGAACCTTGGAGGGAAGTGGTTAGGGGTGGCCGGAAAGGGCCTAGGCATGTAGATAAAAAGTGGGTTTTTGAGCCTATTTTAATGCATTTAAGGCAAAATATGGTAACGGTAGGGGAAATACAAGGTTTTAAAGCCAAATAAAGGATATTATAAGGCTTAAAGGGATGGGGATAATTCCAAGGTTAATGAGGGACTAAGGGAGGGAAAGGAGGAAAACGGATGCTCAGAGATGAATAAGAAGGAGAAAGGAGGCTTTTGGGCATTCTTCATAGAAACGAAGGATTTTAAGCTGGGATCGGCAATGAGGTTATCGGAAGACAAAGGCACATGGAGGCTTCAAGGATGATGTGTTTCGGAGATGCATTCCTTGAGGCTCAAAAACATTTTAGCCCCTTGTTTTGCTTGTAAAAAAAAAAAAATTCATGAGGTAACACGCCTGAGAGAGTCCAGTAGAAATTGTTTTAATTATTTTATTTTGGCCCTTAGTGTGATTCGGAACACTTACATTTCCTAGGCAGTGGCTAGAGGTAGAAAAAGAAATAAAAAATAACAAACAACTTCTAAAAATCTTTATTAAATCAATTAACACCACTAAAATTCCTTCAAAGAGCTTTTTCCAACAATCTTCGCAAAACCAAGGAAAAATTACCTCAACATATAATCATAAATTCTTACAGATGAAATACGCCTCCACGGCAAAAACTGCAAAAATGTTGGGTACAGGGAATTACACTTAAGAAAACTATAACACTTGTTTGTCAACACGAGGATGCAGCAAACTTGAGACGAAGCATGATAAATGCAGTGTTATGAATATTTCTAATGTAAATCCCTACTTTCTTTAAAGAAAAGATTACTGGAAGATAATTAAAGAAAAGGAAACTAGTTATCAAAACAATCCAAGACTTGGAACAAGGAAGAATGTATTTGCAAGAGAATTAAAAATCACTCCAAATAATGGTACATTTTAATCTACGAGTGTGTGTATTTCTTTAGCGAGGAGACACTTTAACAATCTTATCAGATGGGCCCTTAAACCTACTTCTTTATAGATTCACTTCTTGCACTAATACATCCTGCTGGTGGGGATAAGCATATTTATGTAGAGAGTATAAATGGTGTCTTTACTAAAGGATTTTTCCACTTATTACAAGGGCTTGAAATTTTCAAGGTTCAAAGCACTCGAGTTCTCGTGGCAAGAAACTAGTTCTTGCACCGGATACGACTTCTTTTAGCATTTAAATTCTTAAAGCAGTGTTTTAATTATTGCAAGTGCTTGTTATATTATTTAAATCAAATTGCACAAATAAAAAGTGAATGTTTTTGATCTTAACGAGTGCGAGAATAAATAAAATCAATATACATTTATCCTATCATAAGCATTTAATGAAATAAAGAAGATTGTGGGAAGTAGACTAAGGAAGTTTGTTGCATCACACCAACATGCTGTGGATGCGAGTTCATTTCTCTGTAGCAGAACAGTGAAATAGCCAAAAAAATTACGAAAGGAAATTTCACATCAACATGCACCGGTGAGTTATTTCTGCGCGGACTAGGTGGAGGAAAACCAATCTGAAATAAAGTGCAAGAAAGGAAAGTGCGAAGAAATTCATACCACTTCACAATGGATCCGCTTTCCTCGGATATGGTACGCCAACGCGGTAAATCACACTTGACAATATAAACACAAATTACAAGAAAACATGAAATGGGGTAAATGTCTTTGGGTTGGGTACAGCTAACCAACCGGCGCATTTTCCATTTTTAAATAAAAACAGCATTCATTAACTTAATCAATTCATCGGCAAGCAAGCTTACAATTTTGAAACATGAGCGGAGCTCCATTTTATTAATTACGAGCTTGTCTCTTGTAAAGGCTATGTTTGTTTAGATGATCAATATTTCCAGTTCATATACGATAGTCAACATGAAATAGGCTTTCACTACTCTGTTCGCCATTGGAGAGGATAGTGGTTGTTACCCCCTCATTTCAATCTAAAGACATCCATTCTTTATTAAGGAGGAGGCAGGTCTCCTTTGACATTGAGGCAAATACATGCGTGAATACATTGTCCAACTCGGATTCGGCCGATAACAAAATACTTTGTTACCACCTCTTGTTCTCTTTACGCTATCAAACTTTTACTCTCCAAAATTTTTGCCTCCTGATATATTTACATTTACATTATATAGATCTCGACCAAATGCCAAAATATATCGTTCAACCGATTCATATTAAAATGCGAATTTAGTTTGTTCGGCCTTCAAAAAATAGGCGGTTTTGGCACGTAGACAATCTCTGACTTTCGTCCTTCACCCCCGGTCGGTCATGTTTGCCTTTGAGTCGATCTTCTTCATCATGCATTGCAAAGTGATCAACACGGTGATCAAGGAGGTTCGAATCTTGCTACAATATTTTTCTATCTTGGCAATGGTGCAAGATCGATCTGCTAAGATCGACGGTCACGGTAAGTACTCTATCTACCAAATAACCATTGGAGATATCGATAAGTTAAGGAAATTGATTTAAGTAGAAATCATGTAATAAATATTTAATTAATTCTAGAGTTGAATTTAAAAATATGAAGAATAAAGTTTATACGAAATATGTCACAGTAGTTGGAATTTTAGTGCAGATGAGGGTGCATAAAGAAAGTGGAAATAGAGGTAAATGGTTATGATTTAAGAAGGGAAAATGGTAAAAAGAGAGCAAATTAGGGGGCTAACATATATTGTGGGAACAAAGGAGACGAATGTCAAAAACAACCAAATTCCAAGGATTATTGGGAAAAGGTGCATAAAGGAAATGAAAAGAAATTACGGTGGATTTTACAAATACTTCCAAAGAAAGATAACGCACGAGAGGGCAATCATCACAAAGTTTACAAGGACTCCAAAGAAGAATGTACGTTATATTTGAAGGAATATAAGCGATAATGACCAAATCAAGTGAGCAAGATCACGAAGACAAAATATATAAAATCCAAAGGAAATATAGTGGAAAAGAAGATTTAAGTCTATACTGGAAAATAATGTATGTTGTATTGTTCAAAAAGAACTCCTCACTCTTCACGATCTCTCTGTCTATGTATTTGAATTCTATTATGTCGATCCAATAAGGATTGATACTCTAGCTTGATATGAAGAGCACTACTATGATGCAACAATGTAATGATCTGGTTTTAATGAAAATGAGTTAAATTCTCTATTTTCATAAATTGTGATGGAACGTTTAGCCCCCCTTTTTAAAATTTTTAGAAATGTCAGTGGAAAGTTCTCTCTTCTATTTATGTTGTGGTTCCTTTATTTCTTAATATTAAATGTATGTAGATGAGATACTTATAATATGACTACATGAAATGGAATATATCTTTGTGTTGTTCTTTGATGCCATGTCAATGATCTCTTATTTCGCTAAGTCTCGACACGCCTCGAGTGAGACACCTATATTTCTCATTAAATGAGCGGAAAAATATCGACGTAATGCTAGACTATGATGAACTATTTTATTTAGCTGTAATGTCCGAACCCATAGTCTATCTGTTTGTTAAATTTTAAGCCAATTGGCAAAGTACAGAGCCGAGAAACACTTCATTAAAAATTACTCAACCATATTATGTTGAGATTGTCACAAAACTATTATTTGTTATCCATGTTGTAATTAAAAACAAAATTATTTTCATAAATTATAGTTTAATCATGAAAGTTACATAGGTATGTGACAAACCCATCCATGCCTCATGTTTGAACTACAACTACGATATCGTGTAATATTCCCATCCTCTTAAGCACCATTAAGAGAGGTGGGATATCCACATTTTTCCTCTTATACACTTAACTCTAAAGTGACTTATAAGTTCATCAATACATTCTCTTGACTTATGTGATGCTTTCTAGTGAATGGACTCTAGATAAATTTTGAAATACAGGCATAAAGTTCTATGTGAACTATTCAAGCTCATAGGAGATAGGTCATAATTAAATGAATTCAAACTTTTTAAATTGCAAGGCATTATATTTCTCAATCCATAAATTTTTGTAAATATGTTCTTAGATAAATTTATTTTGTAGCTGCAGACTTTTAAGGTACAGTAATATCACAAACACTTTTTTTTTATGTGCATTAATACGAGTGTATCAAAATGATGTAGATTTTGAAATAAGACTTCATGTAAATATAAATGCATTTCTTAAATATATATAGTTAAATAATAATGAGTGTTAAGTGCATTATTTAGACTTATTATAAATAGTTATACTTAAATAATGGAGAAATAGATGGTTGTTTGGCTATTTTGTTGTAATTAGGGATTAGTTCTTGATTTGAATTAGTTATAACTATCCTTGTGCAGTCTGACATCAAATCGAGCATTGTTGTTTTGTCACCGAAGAAGACAAACACTTGTAAAATTGAGCATTGTTGTTTATGCTGTCACCAGAGAATATTTGTACCAGTCCTTTCGTCACCACTGGAGTGTTTCTCTGTATCACTTTGAACTGTAGCTGTTTCTCCGTGATATTGATTGTAAGCATGGATCTACACAGCGGAAGCATGGAGTTTGCGTAGGAGAAGGAAGCCTTCAGTAGAGAGTGTGAAAGTGTGGATCGACCCAGAACGTGGGGATGCTCCCAGAGGTTTGAAGGCTTTTTGTTCGCTCGGATCAAGCCTCAGATCTGCGATCTGACATTTGAAGCGTGGAAGCTCTCTCATAGGGAAACATTTCTCATGAGAGATCATGAGGGCTCGAGCAGCTATCCAATCGTTATGATATAACACCCCGACAGTTAACGGTCCAACGAAAAGTACTGTTCATATAAGTCTTGTTTTGGTTACGACCAACGCTTTCTCCAAACTATAGAGTTCCCTGCGTTGATAGAGGTACAAAGGTACCCTTACGAAATACAATTTTTGTTAGTGTAATACCTAGCTACGAAAAGTGCGGTGGTAGAAATGAAATATTTGGGTACTAGCTGAAACTATTTGAATTTAAATTTATTTGGAGCCATTGAAAGTGTTCTTGAAAAGTATTGGAAGATGGTGATCATCTCGCAGAGACATACCGGATAGAAGGCAATAAGTTAGGTGGAACAAACTATGTCAACTAGAAATTGAAGTTGGAGACACTCTGAAGGCTTTGGCACCTGGAACGTACCGATGGGGATGAAAGCTTTGATATGAGCAAACAAGCGCAACAATTCAAGACTGGGAGAGACGAAGAGAAAATGAAAGCAAGGTACTTCTTAGAGTGTTTGTGAAAAATGTACAATTCCTCATATTTGTGATTGTAAGACTTACGCTGAAACTTGGAATACTGCCGAAGGAATTATGATACTAAAAACACAAATTATGAGTTCTCTTCTTGAAAGTAAGCTCTTGTACGATGGAAATGGAGAAACTGAATCACAGTAAATGCCTTTATTTCCGGAATTAAAGAATTGAAAGACAAGTTGGGAGACATAGGGAGTCGATGCAGTGCGATATGGTGAAAATCACGTTAAATGGAATGTCGGAAGATTACCATATGTTCCTTGTGACAAGTTTCGCGGCAAGGGAAAAGTGCAAAATTGAGGCAATGACCGGTATCCGATAGAATAATAGAATTGCAAGAACTTGAAGCCTCATAATTCAGATTTGTAACTTTTGTCGTAGAAAGAAATTCTTCAAAGGGAAGCAGGCAAAGAAAGGTGGAAGCTCATATCGAGAAAAGGCCATTTACGAGATCTAATCAAGGTATGTCATCTAAGATAAAATGTTATTCTTGTGGTATAAGTGGGCATCTTTCAAGGAGACTACTATAAGAAGAAAAGTGATGAATCTAGGCATAAACATAGAATACAACCAGAACCATTTTGTGGAGAATCTACTGAATTATGATCAAAAATATCAAGCTATTTGTCTAATGTTGTGTTATACTGTGAAATGAATGATGCTAACGGTTTATGGACTTTGGGATCTCACATCCAATTCACATGTAATACAATAAGGACTATTACAAAAACTTCAAGGAAATAAAAAATGGCATAAACATCTACCTTGGAGATGATGTTGTGCCTAAGATCATGGGTTATGGAAATATACTTGTGACTTTGCCAAACGATGACCAGTGCATCCATAATGTCATGTATGTTCCTCAAGATGAAGAGAAAAATTTGATGTATGCGTACGATTACGGACAAAAATCTAAGGTTGAATTATTCAAATCATATTGTATAATTAAATATTTGGTGAATAGCACTGTAAACATGTTGCTTCGAGTCGAGTTGGAAGCCTATGCAAGCTTGATGTTGCTAGAAAAAGTAATCAAGCACTAGCTATACAACCACGTCCTTGAAAGTCCTTGGCATCAAGGTATGGTGATGGAAGGCTCGGTATTTAGCTCAAAAATGGAGGTCTCCAAAAATGCTTATGGTTACTATGTGCAGAGCTCATCGCGGGATTTTGGCGCAATTCGTTTCGTCAAATGCGACTCACGGATGAAGAAGTTGTGACCTGTTGTCCATTTTCCCAAACGGGTAAAAATAAACACAATAGTGACGGACGATGACATTGCGATCCGTTATCACTCCAGATATCCGGGGAACATTCTTCAATTTTGTCACAATGACATTGTGACAAGTGTCTGATCGGATGCAGTGAACTTTGGAAGTGAATTTTTTTTTACATCTATTTCTAAAGTTGAATGAGAATTTGTTTTTAGGTTGGAGTAGTCAGCCATAGCTAGACATGTGGTGCAGCTGAAAGGCTGCCCTGCGTGCTTACACCATCCAACCTTGGATAATTTTGAATTCATTTATATTTTCTAAGGTTCAATATAAAATTTCTAGTATAAACTGAACTATCGGATTGTTGTACAAACATATTTGTGGGTGAATATATTGTTATTTCCTAAGTCTAAACCTTATGATATTAGGAGTGGAGGTAGTAACTAGCGGACATACACAATTTATATGTGGATAGACTCTAAACTAGGCGAGAATGGACATAATCTACTAAACATGGTGGACGGGCTATTTGTATGTGGAAGCGAGCATCTACATATCATGGGAGACCACTACATGTAACAAAGGCCTCATATGGTGAAAAAGTGTATGGAAATGGCGGGAGGAATAGAATTAATGTTAAACTATAGTTTTCAACCTATGGTTTTAATCGGCATGGAATAACAAATGGTCTTCCCGGGGGTTGAGGTCGAACCCTTGACCACCCACTTTTTAATCTTGTAATATTCCCAAATGGGGGAAAAGCGAGGAATATAGTGCAAAATGCGGGAACAATAGTGTTAATCATCATATAAAAGCAAGAGGCCAATGTGGAGACCTTCTAATCATTAAAACAACAACAAAAATATATGTAATAAATGGGCCATGTGAATGTACAATAAGATAAGACAAACCTCCAATGGGAAAAAACCCTCAAAAGAGGTGCGCTACTATGTCAAAATGCGGGGAAGAATTGCTACAACATTGTTTTAAAGGCACTTCTACAACAAATGAAGATACAAAATAACACGAGGTGATATATGCCACAAAAGATAGATCTATTAAGGATCTGGGCACTATACAATCTCCAATGAAGGCCTAGGAGGTTTGACAAAACACCATATACAAGATAGGAATCAAAGCCACAGGGTTGAGGAGATTCAACTTGCAACATATAGATGGAAAGTGTGGCTAAGGCGATCCCTATAAGAAATAGTGTTAGCCTCCTCTAATAGATCTCCTAGATGAAAGGTTGATCCATTCTAGCAAATCTCCTACTCTCCAAATGGTGTCACCGAAACCACCCAAGCTCTTCCACTCAAAATAACGCGATTTGGAAAGAAAGCTGTCTTTGTAAGGGAAAATAAATAAGTGGCACGATGCCAAGATCTGAAAATATGCACAGGCCTTCCTTACTATCCTCCCGATGGAAAGGAACCCTTATCCCTTTGAAAATAAGTATTGAAGTGACCCCAAAGATGGTCTCCCATGTTGCCAACTTGCAAAAAAACTCAACCCTCGATAGGATGCGCTATAGATGTGAGATGAAGCTTTGGCCAAATGCTTGATGGTGAGTAGTACAAGACTCCTCCAAGAGCTTTTAAATGGAAGAGGTGGGATTCCCGATCGGGGACACCTAGTCTTCAAACAACGCACGATGCCAGCCTAACCCCGACGAAAAGCTATAATGCTAAGCAAACATATATTCAGAAATATAATCACCAATACATAATGAATGCGAGCATCCTCTTCCTTTTATAAGATATGAGCTTCCCAAACCCTGAGCCCATTCATTTATGACCCTACTTCCATGCAAGGTGTCTCCATCTCAGCCAATAATTGTCCCTCATTGATTGCCACTCCTCATGTGTATACTTGTTGATTTGGTCAAAATTTATTCGGTGAAGATGTTCTAGCCCCTTTTCACATCTAAGGGTGCTTAATTAATTTACTTACATGATGTTTTCCTTTTACTTTGGCATTGATTTATTCATATTTAAGGAGAATTATGGACCTCCATTGTCCTCTTATTCATTAAACATAATGAAAAAGCAAAATTTAATATTCCCAACTAGCTCATGGCTAATTGGGAATATTCTGAATCCTCTACTCTCACAATGTTTAACGCATCGCCAAGCAACTATAGAATATTCTTTAAACTCCTTCTCCTCCACCATTGGTGACACTATCATGTGATAAGCTTCCCTGTAAACTAAGTGTCCCCAATATCCATCCTCATGGAAATGTATCAAGTTCTCATGAAGATGCCAAATGATTCATCCCACAAGGAAACCAACTGATCAATGAAATAATCTGGTTTTCCCAATGTTCTCCTGAAACATGCAACATAAAAACATGGAAGAATTTCCTCTCCAAAGAAGACATACAATCACCTCCCATCCTTCCTCATTCATTCCCATAAAAAGTATAAGTACCACACCATCAATGTGGCCAACACAGGATAAAACTAAGTACATATAAATAGAAATATGCAAAAATGGAGATGGGTCATTGTCCCATGTGGAATGGCCATCTCCACATTTCTTCTCAGATAATGATACTGGTAGTAGGTTTCCCCACCACTGCCTAAGCTACCCAAGTCTTCTCACAATGGCTGAAAATGTGAGATATGTTTGGTGCCTTTGGAGTGCACCCATAGTGATGGCATCTCCTATATCTTCAAGGTGGCCATGTTCCTCAAATGTTTATATGGCCAATTTTGGCCATAAAGTTTATGGAAGAATGCTCTTCTTGAACCAGCTATTTCATATACATAGTGAGAATTCAAATATTATAAATAAAACACATTATGTACATAAGCATGTTCTCTTAAATTTTCTGCTCATACAAATGGAGTGGTCACAGATAGATCCCCTCTCATTCCAAATAGGAAATAGGTGGCTGTGATAACTACTTGTTGAATTTTCCATACACCCAGCCAACTCCACATAGTTTCATGCATGTTGAAAATGATGATATAGTTCCTCTTCAAAGCCTTCCCCAGTGTATCTCGATAGTGTTTAGGCTCTCATGGAGCCGTATGGAAGAAGTCTTCTTGAGCTCTTTGTATCAACTTCTCCTTGAGCTTGGAGGCTCTAGATAAGAAGATCCTACCATGATAATAGATGACTTCATCTTGGACTGAATAACCCTCTTCATCTATCTAGTCATCAAGTATCATGCATGTAAAAATATCCTTGGAATAATCCACCAACAACTCGGATTTCAATATGGATCAATATTCCATAGTGATAGTCTTGATGATCTATCACAAAGAACATCTATCATATGTGCCCTTCTCCTTGACATCTCTCATGCCAAAGGTATATGTTGGAAAGGCTACTATCCTTCCCATGCTTCTCCTCCCACATCACGAGTCTAAAATGAGGGTGGGTAATGATGATGTTGGGAGAATGTCTCCCTCCTCCTTGAGTCTGCCAAGAATCTCGACCTTGTATCTTGGCCTTCTAATGCTCCCATTTCGCTTGGGATCTATGGTGGTGCATCATGATGTGAGACATCTCTCACGATATACGCTCGAGGTGGCCTCTGAAGTGGTTTTCCCTTGGTATGTCCCATGGGCCAAAGTCATGTGCATAATAGATGGGACTATCATGCTCTGCTTCTCTTTGTGTAAAGTCAACTCTTTTCTTGTTGGAAGTTTCATGATATTTGGGTACCACTCTTAATGATGCAAAGGTCCTTTAATTGGAGAAATTTCCCCATCCTCACCTCTTGGTGGTGGTGGATCATCTCCTTCTATTCGGCAGTGTGACCCCCTCTCTTGTTCTTCTTCTTACTTCCTCCTCATCATTTGAAGACCTCTATGTAGTGTGCCTTTCTACGCACATTTATGTACGAGGTTCCCAAGATTCTTGGCATGTGAAGCAAAGCTTCCTCCTCCTCAAATCTCTTCGGACATCTTCATCAGGGATTTTTTTTTGTATTGGCTCTCCTTTGAAAGAGGATCCTTCTCATATTTTTCCCTTTGATGGAAAAAGAGGGGCTTATGTCTTTGAAATGTTGCCTTTGCTTTGTGGTATCTTGAAGATATCTAGCCCTTTCAAAGAGCATATGAAGGTAGTGGGCTTGGTAGACTTAACCAACCCATGAAGAGGTTATCTAACCCATCAATGAACATATAAACCCTTCTTGTTGCGGATAAATCGGGAACCATAACAAAAAGTCTTAAAAATTTAAAAATGTAAGTTTTGGACCACGATTGTTTGAGTTTTGCAAGCCCCATGAATGGTGCTTCGGGATATCTTATATCAAACCTCTCCGCCAACCTCCTTGTGAACTACGAATATGCGGAGTCCATTGGCATGACCCAATGCAGACAGCCATGGAACCACCAATCATGTGCTTCACCCTCGAGGTGAAGTCTTGCTATCTTAATGGCCTCCATCTGCGGAACTTTGTTCAGGCTAAGAGTAGATGTCAAGCTTCTCTACCCATGATTTGGTAGTGCATTTAGATGATCCTTCAAGTTTGGTAAGAAAAATCTGCCCATAGTGCGGTGTAGATCATGATTCGAATGAATCCTCCCTCTATTGTGATGCAGGTCTCTATTGTCCTTGATTTGACAAAATTCTTTGAAAAATCAATTGGTCCTTGAATCTTTGAGTTTGAGACTCATATATGAAATAGTCTTCAAGGGATTCTTGTTCTCATTCAGCAAAAAAAAGAATGAGGAATTGTAGAGCGTTGGGAAACTTGTTGTTGCCACATTTGATTTGATCACTCAATTCATTTAAAGAGAAATGTCGAGCCTTCACCATGTTGAAATCCTTTAGGGATTCCTTGTATCTATCAACCTCATACTTGTTCTCTAGCAATGTCTTGCATACCTTTGAGAATAATCTTCGGAAACTCTTTCTCTTCATCTTCTCCTGGGATAAAGGGTTTTACCCTTGTCTTCTTTGTAATTTTTATAATCAAACTTGGGTGTCTTCTTCTTTGATACCTCTTCTCTCTATGAGTGGTCTCCTTCTTCGGATGACATATTGGCTTTTTCAAGATGCATGTTGTGCCAATGCCAATAACAAATCTGCCTTAATATTCCCAAATGGGAATAGCGGGAATATAGTGCAAAATCTTTGGAACAATAGTGTTAATCATCATATAAAATCGAGCCAATATGGATACCTTCTAATCATTAAAAAAAAAAAACAAAATATACATAGTAAATGGGCCATAAGATGTAAAATAAGATAAAACAAGCCTCCAATGTACAAAACCCTCAAAGAGTCTTTGCTACTATATTTCAAAATACCGGAAGAAGTTTGCTACGGTGATGTTTTAAAAACCTTGCCAAAAATAGAGAACACCAATACATAACATAGGCTGATATATGCTACAAAATATAGATCTATTATAGATATGAGCACTATACAACCTCAATGAAGAACCCCTAAAGGGTTTTCAACACAACACCATATACAAGATAGGAATCAAAGCCACAGAAATTTGAAGATTCCTTGTATTATATATATCTAGAAAGTATGGCTGATATGAAAGTCTAAGAAATAATTACTGACACTCCTCCAATATATCTCCTAGATGAAAGGTTCAGTCCACTTCACTAGAAAATATCCTCTCCAAATGGTGTCTTGAAACCACCCAACAACTCTTCCCTAAAAATAACGCGAGATCTAGAAAGAAGCGTAACATGAGGAAAATAAATAAGTGGCCTGATGCCAAGATCAGAAAATATGCACAAGGGCCTTCCTTCTTGTCCTCCTAATGGAAAGGAACCCTTATCCTTGAAAATAAGTAATGAAGTGACCCAAATATGGTCTCCTTTGCTGAAACTGCAAAACAACTCAACCCTCAACATGATACGCATTGTAGATGTAGATGAAGCTTTGGCCAAATGCTGATTGTGGAGATGAGATACAAGAATCCTCCAAGAGCTTCTCAATGGAAGAGGTGGGATTCACGATCGAGAAAACCCGAGTGCTAAACAACACTTTAAATCACGGCCTAAACTACTAGAAAACTATATGTCTATACGGAGACCATATATTCAAAAATATAATCACCAATACATAATGAATATGGCTTCCATCCTCTTCCTTTTATAAGATATGAGCTTCCAAACCTAAGCCCAATTCATTTATGACCTAATTCCATGCAAGGTGTCTCCATCTAAAAGCATGTTGTCCCTCATTGATTGCCACTCGTCCATGACAACGCTATTGATTTGATCAAAGTTGGCCAGAAAGTCAAGATGTTCCAACCCCTTTTCACCAAGGGTGCTTAATTAAGCGCAATATTTTTTCCTTTTACATTGGAATGATTTATTCATATTTAAGGAGAATTATGGACTTCCATTGTCCTCTTATTCATTAAACAAAAATCAAAAGAAAAAATTTAATATTCCAACTAGCTCATGGCTAATTGGGAATATTACAAATCCTCCACCTTACCGTTGTTCCATCCAATGTGTCTTAACCCTTATAGTCCACCACTTCTATTTGAATTATATTAGCGAGCGCTCAACGGGGTTTGAAGGGAGCCAACCCCGCGGGCCATCCCCCCTTCCATGTGATCGATGATAGAGCGTGGTGCAAGGGCTCAACAACCGGTGGGATTTATGAACCTAAACATGTCTTATTAAACAACTGTCAAACTGATGAGTTAACACTAATCTAATCCACCCATAAACCAATGGATAAAACATAGTAATTGATGCGCTTATTCAACTAAGTTGTCATTAAGCGTATTTTAATCCGCTCTTAAGCGGCGGAGGCACCTTTTAAGGCGAAATTCTGAATTTGCGAGGTTAGTTGGATATTTCCGGATTTGGAGGAGAAATAATAGGGAAATTGGTTTTTTTCCATAGCGAGCCAATTTTCGACCAATTTTGGCTCGGGAAGAGTCATTCTTGGTAGATTTTTATGTTTTGGAGCCATTGGAGCAGTTTTGTAGAGAAGCAGACGTAAACACCGTTTTTGCACAATTTAAGAAGCTAGTACGAGCCCATGCCATGGAAGTTGGACGAGGAGATGAAGCCCGGAGGGTAAACTCCTTCATCAAAACAATGTGTTATCAATTCGGTTGTCATGGTTTGTTGTGTGTTTATATGTTGATGTTCAACATTTAGTTCCATTCTTGTATGTTCATGAAATCAACTTAATCTCCACAAGTTTGTTTGTTTATCAATCATAAGCACTTCCATAAACCTTTGTACGGAAGAAAAAATAAAGAATTTTTATTATAAATGCGAGAGCGGCATTAGAAACAAAAATATTACTTGATCAAATTAGGATCATATGGTCACATCAATTATCATGATTTATTGTTGTTGCGGAAACAAAGTATGGTCGAAGGTATCCTTATGTTAAAGAATGAATACGCTTCTTGTGAAGGCTATGCATTAAGTAAAATTCACAAAGATGGGCCCTCTAACTTAGATAGAAGAAGAAGAGATGTGTTAGAACTTTGGCGTTACGTGTTTGTGGACCTATGCAGAGACCAAATATTTAGGAGGGAGCCTATTATATTTATTTTTTTATTGATGATTTCACAAGGTAAACTTGGGGGTACTTCATCGGGAAAAATAGTGATGTTTTTAGTATTTAAAAGAATTCAAAAACATGGCAGAAAAGTAGACGGGGAAGTTTGTAAAATTCTTCGTTCACATCAAGGGGGAGAGCGTAGATTGGGAAGTTCTTCAGAAATCTTGCCAATTGTTATGCGGAATTATGAATTATGGATAAAACACATTCCCTAAATGTGGTTCGCCATTTAGAACAACGAGATCAAAGAATTTGCAGACGCTTTTCCTAAGAGTAAATATACACACACATAAATATGGAGAAAATTACTTGGAGTCCAAGCGCTTCCAATTATCCTTCTATCACTCTTCTTTGTAACTTCCAATCTAACTTTGATCGCTAGACTAGTTCTGCAAGTATGAACACTAAATAGCAAAGATATTGCAATATACATATGGCTATTTACCTTAATCGGTTAAATAAATGAAACATGAAACATATACATCGGCTAAGAATCCATGATATGAAAGGTAGAAACATATACGAGATACATATGTGGGAAAATGGCCGGCAATATTTATTAATGGATAGAAGGGGAGGTTACAACCGATTGATTTGATGTCACCAACTCCAACATCATCCCAACCTCATCAAAATGAACATCTCTCTGACAACATATCACTCAGAATCAAATACTCAATTGATAATTCAACATCATTTATCTACCAAATTTCTTCCTTCTCAAGCACTAGGATCTATGCTCAATTTATAGAATAGCTTAAGGTAGTTTCTCAATCAATGACTTTCTAATAATAGGCAAGAAATGTTCCCAAGATCAAAGGTGTTAGATGGACATGGATTCAAATTTTGACACATATGGACTCTTAGAAGGCAACGGCCATGTGGATATTCGAGAACAATGAGAATTTCGTTCCTAATTGACCAATACTCTTGAATGTTGGGAAGTGCTTTTCGGGAGGCACCCATGAATGGAAGTAACCATGGCAAAGCGATTAGTCCCTTGAGAGGCTGCGTTGGTGAGTTCATAGGTGATATAACATGTACTTCAAATATTTGAAACCTTGTAATGGAAGTCGGGGATGATTTGTTCTTGTTCTTTGTCTTAGGGAATGTAGCACTTGAATTGATGAGGATGATAGACTAATTTCATTGGTTCTAGGGATGATGTCCGATTTAACGGTCATTGGTAATGATGCCAAAATTGACCTATAACAATTGACCCTAAAACATGAAGTCAAAATAATAATAAAAATATTTTTGAATGAGATGCTTTGTGATGGTGGGCAGGCGAGTGAGCACATCAATCTTACAATACATTACATCATGATATATCACTTGATTAGTAATTGCCGAGGGAAGAAATTCCCATGCTTAGCACATAAACTATCTAATAGCATGTACATAGGCCTATGTTCGGATGATGATACGTATGTAAAGGTCTTGTACGGATGATGTGTATAAAAAATTCTGAAATCGCGGCCGAATAGGTAGGAAACTAGATCTAAGGTCTTCTTATCTCGTTCACTCGATCATTCGGGTACAAGTCTAGCCATGAAAATATATGATTTGTAGTTGAACATGGTAAGACATCATTTGATTACTGACTAATGATGTGGTACATTAACAAATGCGAGAGAACCACGGTGGAAATGTTAATGGCCCTCAAGGTCTTGCGGTACATCTTGTAAGGCGTGAATAGATGATTTGATGTCGAATGCCAAACAAAATCTTTCGGTCAAAAGTACGGAAGCGAGGATCTTGTCGATGTTGTAACAAGCCTTATGGTACTGGAAGATGATGTTTCTATGTAGACTTCCTAAATGATCATTTGACGTTGAAAGAAGTCACTTTATTGTGAAATAGGAGTTACGATTTCGAAGGAGATAAAATGTGACTTGATATAGCGATGTTGAGGGATGACTTGTCATGAGAATGAAGGTTTATGAGTATTGAAAAAGGATGAGTATTCAGTTTGGATGACTTCTCTTGAACATATTGGCGACACTAAGATGAGTTAGCGACGTATTAAAAGCGAATTGAAGGTATGATGAATCACGGGTATGAATGAATCGTCGGGAATATTACCCAACCCAAACGGTCATAGTGATGGAGTGAAGTGTCATGTTCAGAAGCGACCTTGTTGGGTATGTGTTATATTCTTTCCACGACTAGCCCCACTTGTTTGTACGTTGCGTAGGGCGCGGTAGGGGGGTCACAAGGGGGAGGCGGCCCACTTGTTGGGAGTCGGGGTAGCGCCCGTAGCAATTTGTTTGGTGTGTGAGCCCCACTCATGGCGGACCACCCATGTTTTGTGCATGATTTTTGCGCATGGTTTTGGGGTACGATGGTTTTCGGCCCTTGGTATTTTGTAGATCCGGTCAAGGGAACTACGGTTATGTTCTAATCGAGTTAATGGATTGGGGTTTATGTATGCTTCGACATGTATATATATGTGTTGTAACACTAAAAGGAATATAATGAAAAATCAAAATTTGGTTGTCCCAATTTGAGATCCGAGGGGAAAAAAATCTGTGTTTATACATTTTTTTATGTTTCATGCTCTCGCTATTGTTATTTTATGTTATAAGATTCGTGTGTAGATAATAATTTACGTTCGGGGGTTAAAACCTACATTTGGTATCGGTACATTTCGGCTTCAGGGACACCTTTCTTTCTTGAGGTTTTTTGGGCACGAGGTAGACACGGTGATGGGAGATCTGCGAGATCGATTCTTGCGGTGAAAGAATATGGAGGGCGGTGGGGAAGATATAGATCGAGAAATTTAATGGTCGAGGAGTTTTGGAGTTAGCAAGCTCGAATCGGAGGATCTTACGGTGGATAAAGATCGGTGGATTCGCGGTAGATCCGGTACTAAAAAACCAATGGAAATGTCGGATAAAGAAGGCGGAAGAAAGCTGGATCGGAAGGCTAAGAGCGTAATACGGTTGTGTGTCTCGAGATTCAATATTGTTGAATGTATGGGGAAGCTACGACGAAGAATTTGTGGGAAAAACTTGGGACTTTGTACCAATCTAAGTCTGGTGAATAAGTTGTTCTTGCGGAAAAAAGGCTGGCCATAACACGAGGATGAAGGATGGAGACTCGGTGAACATGCGAACGCCTTCAATATCTTGTGGTAAGTCAGCTGTCATCTATTGATATTAAAATATCGAGATGAAGATAAGTGCATCGATTTGTTGTGTTCTCTACTTGATTAGTGGGACAGGTTTGGTTATTGCAATAGGTAGCAATACAACTACCCCAATTTTGATGACATTGTCTCGACCTTGTCGTCGAATGGGAACGCGGAGAAATATGGAGGGCCATAATTGAGATGCCTTATACGTACGAGGAGGTCCCAAAATAGAAACAAGAATAAGGTTTCGAGTGGGAGATCCAAATCTAGAGGGAGATCTAAATCTCTTGGAAAGTTTGTAAGGTATGCGGAAATACGGAAAGGAAGGGCACTTCAAAAATTTCTTCGAATCTAAAGCTCTTGAGAAAGGAAAGGGATGCGATGATGCTCATACACGGAGGAAAAAACCACCTCGGATGAAGGTGGGGATGTGTATTTGGCTTCTTCTTCAAATACACGTAGATCATGAGTCATGGTTGATTGACTCAAGTGCATCCTTCCACTTCACTCCCCATCGGGAGTAGTTCGCAGTACGAGAAATATGATGGTGGTGATATCTTCCTGGGGGATGATAGGAAGGACGGAGATCGTCGGATGTGGAAAGTTCAAGGCTGAAGGTACATGAGTGGAAGGATTAGAACACTAAATTGTTCGCATATTCCTCCATTGGCCGAAATCTGATTTACGTAAGCCAAGATGGATGATGTAGGTGTAAAAACGAGTGTTTGAGAAAGATGCTGCCAAGATGGTTCGGGGTACTTGGTATTAATGCGGGGAGTTGATGGAACTGCAGCCCTGAAAGCTACAAAATATGCTTGTTATTGATGGGTGTAATAGTTAGCATGTGGTTCTTGAAAGTGGAGCGAAGCCTAGCTATCTGCAGGAGAAAAGACCATGTTATGGCATCAAGGCTTGGACATATTGGAGAGAAGGGCCTTCGGATCTTGCATAGAAATGGTATGGTAGAAGGTATGTCTAATTGTTCTCTAGATTTCGATTTAACGTGAACATTGTGTATATGGGAAGCGGAATCGGGTGAGTTTTCCTTACGGTGCTAAGAGGGCGAAACAGATATTAGAACTTGTGCATAGTGATGTGTTTGGACCTGTGTCGGTTCCATCCTTTGGGAAAGTCTATGTACTATGTTTCATACATAGATGAATTCTCAAGGAATACATGGATATATTTCTTGAGGAAGAAATCTAAAGTCTTTGATTTGAAATTTAAGGATACGGTGGAAAACTAGACAAAGAAGAAGATAAAGGTGCTAAGGACGGATAATGGTGGGGAGTTAGAAGAATTTGAAGAGTTACGCTAAGAAGTGTGGTATAGCACGGCCAGAAGAATACTCCATACACGGCTCAACAAAATGGAGTTGCGAGAAAGAATGAACGAACGGCGATGGAAAAGGCAAGAAGCATGCTCGGTGTGGTGCGGGTCCCAGGACAAGAATTACGGTAGAGGCGGTGGAGAGCGCATGTTACTTAGTTAACATATCACCTTCATCGGCGTTGGAGGATAAGACTCCACATGAGGTATGGGCCCCGGTAGAAACCCTCTCTTTCACATCTAAGAGTATTTTGATGCGATGCATGTATACATGTTCCAAAGGAGAAAGGACCAAGTTGGATACTAAATGCGAAAGGTGCATCTTTATTGGGTACAAGGATGGTTTTAAAAGGTTACAAGATTTGGAACCCGGAAACAAGGAAAGGTTGTGTACGGCGAGATGTGGTGTTTAGAGGGTGAAAGATGTTTTTAAACATGAAATCATACCAAAGGAGCACGAGAAGATAGAGTTTGAGCTAAGGGAGTATGAATCGGACTCTACAACGAGAAGAAGATTCAAAGAGGAAGAGCCACAAACTCCGGCTTTGAGAAAGATCGATTCGAGAAAGAAGGAAACTAGAAAATTATGAATCCATCACTTTCTATTCGAGTTTCCTTAACCATATTGATGATGATCCCAGAGAAATATCGGGGAGGCGGTAGAGTTAGGAGGATGGAAAACTCTGAAGGAGGCCATGGTTGATGAAATGGCATCCTTGCACAAAAAATGAGGCATGGGATCTGGTGGAGTTGCAGTGGAAGGAATCCCATCGGGATAAAATGGGTGTTTAAAGAAGAAGATGAATGTAGAAGGCAAGGTGGAGAAATACAAAGCTCGGTTGGTAGCAAAGGTTATTCCCGGGTGACGGGAATTGATTTTGGTGATATTTTTCTCTTTTGTTGCCCAGAGTTACTTCTAGTAGATTACTTTTATCTGTTGGTCTTTGCATTTATTTTGAGATAGAAAAGATGGATGTGAAGACGACATTTCTTTACGAGGATCTAGAGAGATCTACATGAAGCAACTTTGAGCTTTATGGTGAAGGGTAAGAAAAGAGAAATGGTATGGAGGTTGAAGAAGTCTACTGTATGGGTTAAAACGGTCACCAGGATGTGGCATCGGAAATTTGATACCTATATACGGGGACTTGGCTTCACCCCGAAGCAAGGAGGATCAACGTGTTTATTTTAAATTAATTGGTGACCGTGTTATTTATTTGGTCTTGTATGTGGATGATATGTTGTTGATTGGAAATAGCGAAGAAATTATCCAATATTTGAACCAAAGCTTGTTCTCCATATTCGAAATGAAGGATCTTGGTCTTACGAACTATATTTTGGGCATGGAAATTAAGAGATATCGGAAGCGAAAAGAGGAAGCTCGGGTTAAACTGAGGAGGAAGTATGTCGAGACTATATTATAGAGTTCAATATGCGGGATATTAAACCGCCGGTGAATGTTCTATTCACGTAGGTGTAAAGCTATCTGGCAAGGCAGAGTGTCCCAAGTCACAAGAAGAAGAGGAGGATATGTCCGTGTTCCATATCACAGTGCGATGGGTAGCACGATGCATGCAATGGTTTGTGCCTAGACCAGAAATTGCACATGCGGTGGGAGTGAGCGAGGTTTATATCCAAACCCGGGGAAGGAGCATTGAACCATGATGAATCGGGTTTTCGGATATTTACGTATGCTTAGTGATTGTAGCTTGTGCTACCGGGGAGAAGGACGAGGATTGGAAAGAATGTTGGACATTTGTGGTTTTGTTGATGCTGACCCAGGCTGAGATCTCGACTAAAGAAGATCTACAAGTGGGTATGTGTTGAGCCTATTTGGAGGCACGATCGAGTTGGATGAGTAAAGATGGTACGTAGTGTCTCTTTTGACTACAAAGGCGAGAATACATGGCGACCACTCATGCAGAAGCAAGGAAGCAATTTGGTTAACGAGGAGAGATTTTGTTCAAGTATGGGGTTGGTACAGCAAGCTATAAGGATGGGCGTGATGGCAAGGGAGTGCAATTTTCTTGGCTAAGAACCACCATACCATTCGAAGACAAAGCATTGATGTTGATATCACTTTGTTAGAAATATGGTTGAGGCTAGAAGGGTATTTGGCGAGTAGGGGTGGACACTTTGAAGAATGTTTCGGATGCATTGACGAAATGCTGTGAGCACTGATTCTCTTGGTGTAGAGAAACAATGGGTGTTGAAGAAATTAGCCCAATGACTAAGCTCCTCTGTGGCCCCACAGCAGGAAAGAAAACAACAAGTGGGAGAATCTTGGGTATGTGTTATATTCTTTCCATGACTAGCCCCATGCGCTATACGTTGCCGGGCATAGCGGGGGGTCTGAGGGAGCGGCCCCACTATTGGGGGTAGCGCCTCGGCGAAAATTTGTTTGGTGTGCGGACCCACTCATAGGCGGACCCACCCATGTTTTGTGCATGATTTTGCACATGGTTTGGGGTACAATGGTTTTCGGTCCTGGTATTTTGTAGATCCGGTCAAAGGGAACTACGGAGTTATGTTCTAATCCAGGGTTAATGGATTGGGGTTTATGTATGCTTCGTATGTATATATATGTGTTGTAACACTAAAAGGAATATAATGAAAAATCAAAATTTGAAATTTACAATTTGGGATCCGGGGGAAAATTTTGTGTTTATCTGTTTTATGTTTCATGCTCTCGCTATTGTTTATTTTACGGTATAAGATTTGTGTGTAGATAATTTATGTTCGGGGTTAAAACCTACGGACACACTCGTAAAAATTTTTGTTCACTTTAAAATTTCCCCGGTCATTTTCGACCGGTACCTCTTTATTTTTTAACAAGCTTGAGGAGGATAACATATTCTTGATATATAATTAAACCCTTCGGGGAATAATATATCGCTATTTAATAATTTAATGAGTCTAGTGATGAATGAAACTCAATTCTTGCCATGATCGACAAGCTCGTCGCTATTTTATGTTTTAACGAGCCTAATAGCGGTGGCAAACCCGGTCCTTTTTCATATTTAGAGAGTTTGAAAAAAAGGGATGAAAGAAAACTCCATAAGTACTTTTTTGTAAAGTTGTCGCTCACATATCTGAAAGAATGTAAAATAATATACGAGAGAACCTCTAGCCATGTTCGACTAAGGCATTCCTTTCATAAATAATCTATCTTAGTCGGAAAAGGGTTAAACTTATACGAGGTAGATATCAATTCATTTACTTTTACGAGCTCGAAAAGACAAGTTCTCGACAATCTTTTCACATTATCGGAGTACGAAAAGAGCTAAAAGAAGACTCCGGAGGTTCCTTTTATTTCATTATTGAAGCTCGAAAAGAGATAAAAGTGCGCTTCAAGTACTTTGTCATTTTTAACAAAGGCTTAGAAAAAATAAGGATAAAAGTATGTTTTGTGGTCAAATCATTCTTGAAATAAATCTCCATAGTGATCTACTCATGGGTTCTAAAACTTTGTTCGGAAAACATCAAATGGATTAAAAATACTCGTTTCATGATAAAAATAGAATAAAACCATATTCACGTAATAAATATGATTTGAAAATAATAAAATGACTAATTAAAGAGTTTTACTATCCATTTTTACCATTTAGAGAGTTACCATTTGCATTTTGGAGCTCTAAACCTATTTTTTTCCCCAAACTTTAGCCGTTGATTGCGATCGATTACGTAAGAGCGATTTTCATCGCCATTGGATCCGAGGTTGATTTGCCATAAACTCTCTCATTCTTTTATTAGTTAATTAATTTAATTTCATTGCAAATTTTTAGGGATTTGGGCCCCTTAGGGTAAACTATTTTTTCAAGAGAAACACACCCTTGAGCATCGAAAAATGTGTTGTGGAGCACCTAAATTTAAGGCTAGGTGCGTATACCCGCTCTACTTGTCTCTTGTTCAAGGCTTGCATTGGGCACAATTCACATTCTTTATTCTTGCATTGTACCCAAAATTTGCCTAATTTTTTGCATGAAAAGTCTAATGAGTCTTATGGTTATGTTTCGAGAATTCATTGGACTAGAATAGCGATTACTTTGAGAGAAAGAGAGCATGAAGAGAAAAATATGAGGATTTCCCTAAATGATACTAGTGCAGAGTAGAGCCCTAAGAGATTGTGGGTTATTAAAGCACTTTCGCTTGTTATGGGTGAGGCAACAAATAGAACTCTTGGAATTCTTAGTTTGTGCATGGGATCCGGCTATTGAGGCATTTCACATTAGGAACAAAGTGGTTCCTATTACGGTGGAGGATGTATATTTTACGACAAGCTTGTCGAGGGGAGAGGCTTGCCTGGCTTCCCTCTTAGGATACGCTATTAGAGGAGAGACAATGATTGACTATGTTTTAATATTTCTATCTAGGGGCGAGCCAAGCAAGGATGGGAAAATAAAAATCTATGACATTCATGATTTTCCTTTGAGAACCATTCTTTTCACGATCACAAAAATTTCTGCACCATTCACTACATGTAGTGAATAGATCATATATGCGGTATGCGCTAGTGTGCATGGAGCCAATAGTCTTCAAGCTCATTAGAAGCTATACTTTCTCAAATAAAATAAAAATAAGCAAGAAAAAGGGAGGAAGGAAGAAAAACTTCATTTATGGTTCGATCCTCATTTCATTTTCCTTAGAGCGAATTCCCGATGCGGCCTCGGCATGTGACGTTGAGTGTCTAACCCTAGAGATCAAGGATGCGAGAGATGGGTAGAACTCATGGCTAGGCATGCGGGCCAATCATTCATTGTGTTCTCGTGCATTTTTGTTTGGTTCGAGGCGACGAGTTATCACCATTGATGAGTATGCATATGCGGGCGTCGATTTTGAGAGATCCGGTTCTTTTGCAAAGGCGCTCATTGGGGTGAAATAGGTAAGAATGTTTTAACCATGTTTTTATTTTTCTAAAGGTTTATACAATGTTTTTGTATTTTTATGTTTCCCAAGACTAAACTAAAGTTTTAATTTAATGAAGATGTTGGTTGAGTTCAACCGGTGGAGGAACCGGAGCATAGAGCGGATGAGCCGGCGAGAGAGGGCTGTCGGGAGAAAGTCATCGAAGGATTTTGATATGGCTAAGACTGGCCGAGCACAGAAACACATAGAGGGTTGACCTTGAGTTTCGGATTGTCGAGATCAAATAGTTGCTCATGTGGCTTGCGGGCGCCACAATATGGCGTTCCTAATTGCTGGATGCGATTCTTACGCATAGAATAACTAGATCTATAGCATGTTACCATGAGAATCACTAGTTTAGTTTTGAAATTTTGCATACATTTGAGGGTCGAGATGACCAATGTGTATTGGGCAATTTTTTTTGTAAAAACCTATAACTATCTATCTATTTGATTTCATTTTTTCCTATGTTTATTGCGCAATCCTATTCAATTATGTGAAGATGTGTTTTTACATGTGTTTCAAATTTATGTCTATAACATGATTAGCTAAAGAATCATTCGATGTGTTCAAGTTTAAAATGTGTTGATATTGAATAAAATCAAAATGTATTTCCAAAAGTCAAACTCTTAGGAAAAACGATGTAGTGTTGGATTTCTAATAGTATAAACACTAATAAGTTGTAATACCACAAGTTGTGATTCTAACCTTATGATGATGCGGTTAATACCAAATGAGAGAAATGGAATTAGAGAGAATTTCGATCAACGTGCTATACTCAACGATATTGTTTGTCGATCTCTTAGATACAAATACCTTGAAAACTCACTAACATGCCGTTCGAAGAAAAATGGCCCACGTTTCGGAAGGGATAGATTATGTGTCCTATGACTAGCACCATCTGTATATCAACAAATGGTTCCAAAGATTCGGACATACGTGATGAAATGTAAAGTGGATTAATAATGTCGAAAATATAAAAACAAACTAAGACGGCGAATGCAAATCAACAACACATATATATACAATATAATACAAAAAAATTACTACGCTCATGATTAAGCATAGTAACGTTTCGAGATACAACCCATTTTTGAAATTTCGTACTTAGCAATTCCATCATAATCTACTAACGTGTAGACACCCTTAGAAATAACTCTTTTTTTAGCAATATAGGGGCCATGCCATAATGGCTCAAATTCCCCTGTACCTATTACATCAGCTTCTTGATCATAAAGAAGGACCAAGTCGCCCTCGAGAAAATGCAAGGTTGGACATTTTTGTCGCATTGCGCCTTTATACGTCTCTTATGTGCTTCGTTGGTCAATTGGGCTTCCACGACACATTTCATCGATATGGATGAGGTTAAAAGAACGGCTTCTTCGTCGGGTGTTAGGTAAAGTCGATTGTGAGTTTCAACGACGCTATTTCACATTAGTTAGCAAGATAACTTCCATACCATACACAATTGAAAGGGAGTAAATCAGTGTGTTTCTCATGAGGTTTGGTAAACCCACGGGGCCGAGTACAAGATCAAATTCCGGTTCTTTTTACGAACTCCTATCATTTGTTGAAGCATACGTTTAAGAATCGTGTTGATAGCCTCAAATTGTCCATTTGATTGTGGATAATAAGGAGTATAATTATCATGTGAAAATCCTAACTTGGTAGTTAATTCGGTGATTGTGTGGTTGCAAAATGCTTCCCATGATTTGTCACTATAGCTGTGGGACCCCAAGCCGTGCCGATGACATGATTAAAAGAAAAACAATGGAGTTGTTTGTCATGTGTTGTTCAATTTAGGCATCGCTTGACCCACTTGGTAAGTAGTCTACTGCTGACAATAATATAACCATGCCTCTCGGATGAACGAGGTTACGAGTCATGAAGTCAATTCCCCATTTCGAAAATGGTCCCATAGAGACAACGAATGCATTAGCCTTTGGTACGTTTTGTGGATTTTACGATCAAATATCAAAGCCACGCATGACAGAATTCTGTTGCGAGGATGCGATCGCGAAATATGGTAGGCCAAAAGTAACCAGCACGGAGTATCTTCTTCTCGGTAGCATATCCAAACAAGTGTCCACCACAAGCTGACATGAAAATCATTTAAAACCTTTTCGTCCTCCTCATGAGTGAGGCACCTTCTTAAAATTGTATCGACACCATGACAATAAAG
Organism: Pinus albicaulis; assembly: GCA_034641835.2. NCBI lineage: Eukaryota > Viridiplantae > Streptophyta > Pinopsida > Pinales > Pinaceae > Pinus > Pinus albicaulis. The sequence continues at coordinate 2,217,666 of CM076572.1, forward strand.
TGTATCACTGACGATCGGATAATCTTTGGCTTGGTATCGAATACGTAGCGGAGTCGGGCGAGAGGTATAAGGCTAAAAATTAAAGATTACGGAGATAAATGATAAAATCCCCATACCAAGGATCAGATGATGCGATCGAGGAAACAAAGAATCGTCGGGAATAGATTGTTACGACATAGTAGCGATGCCTATCGGATGGAAGGTCACGGAGAAGCTCCTTAAAACTAAAGACTCCTTTGACTTGGATTTGATGAATTCCAAATCAAATTCTGTAAAATTAAAACCCATTTTGAATACTTGCCCCCATCAATTGACGTGATAAGATATAAGTCATGGGGTTGCAATTCGAAATGAGAATGGTCTTCGGAGACGAGGATATAGTGGTGAAATATTTGGATAGCTTAAATAGCCGCCAAAGGCAAGATTTTCTACGTACGAATACTTGCATAGTATCCTTAGAGATTATTACTCAAGTAATAGATCGGATGTTCTATCATTTTCTACTTGGACCAATACCATATCAATGGTCGTATTAGCCGTAGAGATATATAAGAAATAATCACTCGATAATTGGGGGATACATTAATGATAAAAAAGTGTCCTTGTGACTTCAAAGAACACTTTCGCAACTTGATCCCAATGGAAGGGAATCCCCTTTTTCAAGAGCCAAGTAAATCCTTTAGCCATTTCGGTGCACTTGGGTATGAACCTCCTTGATTAGCCTTTCCTTGAAGTTTTTGTATACGAAGTAAATTTGATGGCGCAAGCAAATCAAGAATGGCATGTGAACGGAATCCAGTAGGTCGATTCAAATTCCTTATTTTGAGAGGATGAATCAAGAAAATGACCAAAACCAACATAAAACACATATTTATGTGGATTGAGACATATTTTGTAGTGTTGGCGACGTAAAAGATGGCTCTCAAAATCATCAGTTGATCAGTCAAAAAACTTTTGTGAATGCGTGGTAAATCATCTAGATAGGGTTGAAAAATGTGCTTGATGTCATTGAAAGCATAATACATTGCTCTCTAAAAAGTTGCCCCAAATTTATTTAAAGAAAATGGTAGTTTTCGATAAGAAAATGTTCCCCGGGGATAGATGAATACTATCTTATATTGATCCTCAAGCGGAGATGTTGATTTGATTGTGGCAGGAAAATCCATCCATGAACGAAAATATTTCATCAGCACAATCGTCAATAATATGGTCGATAAAGGGAGTATGATAGTTGTTTTTTGGACAAGCAAGATTGAAATCCCGATAATTGACGCACACTCTTATTGTTCCTTGTTTTTTCATGGCGAGACGATGTTGGAAACCCTGGGTTAACGAGCAGGGGGTAAATGAAACCGGCACGCAAATTTTTTTCAACTTCTTCTTTAATGGAAGTGGCCTTCTTCGGATGAGCAGGATGAAGGCATTGACGTCTTGGATTGACATCATAATACATATTATTAGTGTTTCGACGATACTAGTATCTATGCACGGAATTTCCTCGTAAGACCAAGAAATTACATCCTTTGTATTCACGAAAGAGAGAGTGATATGTTTCAAGAAGTTACGATGGAGAACAAGATACATCGACATGAATGTTTTCTACAATGCCAAGTTTGGTCGAAATATCAATAGAAATGGTTTCTTCAATATTTGACAAGTTTCGCTCGAAATTGATTGCATTAATATGAAAATAATTCAAAAGGAAATTTTTGATCGATGGGTGATATAGTTCACTAAGATTATTTTCTTCATAACGAGGAAGATGGGAACGATGATGAAAATATTTCCATGGTCCTCCTTCTGACATCATGGTTTCCAAAGTATTCTCATCTTTCAAGAAATTTGAGGAAAAAGGATAAGATGGAGCACCAAAATCTAAGGAACGATCAACCCAAACAACCGGCGATGATGATTTTGGATTTTCCGCCCAAGCCAGATAGATTGATTGCTATGAAAACTCAATAGGGCTGGGTGGCAGAAACTCATCCAACGTAACAACTTCAAAATCACCCGAACTCTTCCTTAAGACAGATGGAGTGGAAGAGATCATGTAGCAGGTCTCTATACTTGCAATTTCTACCGACGTCGCAGGCGGAGGTAATGAAAAGGTTCCCATGAGAATGGAATCCTTTAAGAGTCCTACACCAATGTTCTTAAGTGTGAGTTAGGGTGCATGAACAAACAGAACACTTCCAGTTACCTGGGAACTCGAGGCAAAGAAGGATAGCTTATTGATGACTGTGATCATACACCTTTATATGGAAATGCAATCATTCTAAAATATGTAGATACAATTGCAGTCATAGCAGTTACCCATGACCTTCCAAGTAGAATATTGTAGTCAAGGGGTACTTCAACGACCTCAACATAAACATTCATTGTTTTCCCCCCTAGTTCTACATGCAGGTTATTGATAATACCACAAGGCTTATATGTGCATCCGTTGAAAGTCTTCAACGTCGTTGATGATTAAGATAAGCGCGTCAAGCCAAGTGACTTCCAACAATTTAGAGACAATGCACATAGATGCTCCCTCATCAATAATAATACGATGAACAAGGTGATTGAGAACATTTAATTGGATGGAGAATTCAAATTCTATTGGTAATTGCGGCACATAACTCGCATGATTAAAGACTACGAGATTAGAATCAGTCAGATCAATTCCACAAATTGCCGACAACAAAGCTTGTTTCTAGGAGGGACAATTTTGTAATTCCTCAAGAGCTGACATAGCTGAAGGGGATTGAGCCAAATCTTCAACTATATTATAATTTTGAGCAGCTCTTGCTCGAGGATTATATGTTGATTTATGAATGACTCCCTTTGGTGGCTTGATTGTCAATTCAGGAATAGCAGGTGGTGGTACCGATTTTGTAGACAGATTCGTGGTTGAGGTAGTAGGTTGCGATAGGTTCCCGTGATTTGTTAGATTGGTGAGATCAAATGCATAGGGTAACATCAGACCAGTGGTTAGAGTCCTAGGACCTAACCTTCCTGGACTCAGAGAGGGATCTCTCTATTTGTGCAAAGGATGTGAATTTGTTTGCTTTTAGGGTTTTGATTTTAGGCTAGTAGTTAAGTGTAGGGTTTTTTTGTTTGTTTTGGTTGGGTAAGATGATAAAGTAGAATAGATAGAGTGAGGAATCTTAAAATCATTGGGCTATGGAGTCAATAAAGTCATGGAAAGTTTCAGCAATAAAATCGAAATTTGGATCATGGGGCAAATCTAGCATGGTTAGATGGATTCTCAAGGTTTTTGTGAAGTTAAATGAACATCAAGTTTGTGAACAAAGTAGAGACGGGGAAATTAAGAATCCTTTGTCATGTACTAAAAACAAGAATAGACTTCAACACTATTTAGCATGAAGAAGAAATCAATAGACAAGGCACATCAATAACTCTTTGATTCAACTTAAGAAAATAAGCATTTTAGACATACAATCCAATGAAATATAGAAGGCGAGAAACTCATTTAACTTCTAGTGATTTCACCTTCAAGGTTAGAAAAAATTCAAGATACACATATAAATTTAATCAAAGAAGAGGGAACGCCTAAACATAATTGATCATAGCTATATGAATATCTCTAAAATAATTATTCAAGCATGGACAAAGGGTATAGTCGAAACATAGCCTCTTTAGCAAACCTAATTAATGGTACTTTGGAGAGAGACTTCAAAAACAATGTTTAGTGACATAAAAAAAGCAGGAGTAACCATAAATCATCTTTGATACCTACGTATTAAACCATTCATGAAATAAAAAAGCTTAGGGGGTCTAGAGAGAATTAAGAATTCTCTAAAATGTCCTAACGAGGAAAACATAGAGCGGTGAAGAACAAATAGAGCTAAGATGCCTTTGAAAACATTTCTTAGTCTAAAACCTTTGTCCCTCTTGCAATAAAGAAAGGATGAAACACAATGATACATGAGAAAAAATAGCTGAATAGAAGTACATCACCATTAACCAAGCTTGAGGATCCTACAACCAACCTTCTCCATCATCAATCAAGACAAGCCATTCACAAACTCCACAACACCAGTTTCTCCTTCAATCTCCAAAAAAAACATGTATTGCTCCAAAAAGAAGTCATCAAATGCCAAACTTTTACAATGAAGCCCTCACATGCTCTATTTATCTAGTAAAGGAGGAAAAACCCCAACTAGGGTTTGAAAATGTCAAAATCATCCATAAATGCCATTTATGACCAGAGAGACCATGCAAGGCCCAAGGCACAAAAATATATCATGAAATAAATACCAAAATAACTCCTAGAACCCTAATTTTGGATTGATTTGCCTAAAAAAAAATTAAAATATCATTTTTCAATTAATGAGTGTCTTTTTTGACTTTTTGGCAAAAAAATCACCGGTTGGTACGGAAACTGCAACACCTTCTCGGAAGAAAATAGGTCCACTTGCGGCTAAGTTTTGGTGCCTTCCCAATGTTAGAATTTACTCATGATGGTTCGTTGGAAAGATGGCTAAGTATACTTTCTAAATATACAATTGGTTTCTTGATTGAGCTTCATTTACTTGTCAAAAGGAAAAATTTCCAAGACTTCTCTAGGTGCGGCATGACCCAAAAATGAGGCGAGAAGGTGAAAAATGAGGTGTTTTTTAGCCTTTTGAGGAGTCGAAAATACTCCAAATGCTACGAAATTTGGTGAGCATACGTAATAGACATGATTCCAAAAAATTTTTGAGTTTTCCTCTTTGAGGAGGTGCACGAGATGAAAGGGGTGCGTAACTTAGAGGCCTCCAAATTCACAAAAAACCAAATTTGTCAAAATTCTCTCAAATTTGGTGGATGTGTGCCTCATGGGTTTGAGAGACACCGTAGAGAAGCTTGTGCCAAAATTCAAGGTTAGCTTGGAATTTTACTCTTTGAATACTTGGATCTTGGTTTGGGCCGTCTTGAGTTTAGCCCTTGCAACTTGGTTTTTCGGAGCATAATGCTTGGTCATCTTCTTTGGAGATCAAGATCTTGATTTGCTTTCTTCAATTTAGCCTCCAAGTTTATGTTTTCTCTCTTTCCAACTTGAGCTCCCGATCATGTGCTATCTCCATGGCCAACAACTCATCTAGAGGAGTGTTTTGCTGCATTTGGGCGATTCTTGTTCTCTTTGTTTGCCAATGCCTTCTTCAACCTCATGGTTCTAGGTTTCCTCCTAGACTAGCCTTCTTCATCCTCACTCTCCTCATGAAGTGCCCATGAACTCTTCTAGTTTTACCTATACCTATGGGCTTCTTCACTGAGCCACGATGGCTTTAGCCTCATAAATAGAAATTTGTGATCTAGTACCTATTCTCCATGTCAGGAGCATCATTTACACACTTGGCCCTATTCATCTGACTGGCAGAAGGTCTTCAATGAGGGAATTTTTGTTACGGATGAAAGTTTGAGATCCTTGCTTCATTCTCCTCATCACTATCAATCTGAATGATTTCAAACTCCCTTTCAACCTCATGATCTTATTCTTCTTCCTTTACCTCTGTTTACCTTTGTCTAGTGGGTAGAAATTTGAGGTGGATGGCATGTCCCCTTGCCTTTTAGAGAGTAGCAAACACAAGCTTTGTTACTCTTTGATATGTCAACGAAGAAGTCTTCTTGTGATGTTGTTAGTGTCTTCCTCATGGATGTGATCCTTGTTGATGTTGTCATAAACTCTCTTTTTCCTCATTAGTATCATCAGTCATCATATTTTCTTCTTCATTATTGTCCTCTTTGTTCTCAACACCATCATCACTCTCAACCTCTTCACTTGGAATTTCTACATTGTCATGTTGTTCTTCATTAAGTACATTTACCTCTTCATTGCTATGATCTTCAATTTGACTATCAACCCCTTCATCTCCTTCATTATTTTTCATATTTGTCATTAGCCTCTTCTTCATTTTTTGCATAGTCATCCTCTTTATTTTTGTTTATCATTGAAGGCTGCTTACCTCTTCAGCACAACGTGATCTTCATTTTCATTATCATCCTCTTCACTTTTTCCTTTGTCTTCATGTGTTGTCATGAGCGTGTTATGACTCTCATGATTGTTTTCATCCTTGATTTCTTGATGCTTGCTTCATGGGTGTCACTCTTGCCTTTAACCTGCTGCATTTTCCTCCTTTGTTTTCATCTTCATCATTTTCATCCTCTTCCATATCTTCTTGCTTCATTGCGCCCTCTTCTTCATCTTGCTCAATTTTTTTCCTTGTCATCTTCCTCATTTTCTTCATTATTATCCTCTTCCTCTACGTTTCCATGTTTTTTGCCTCTGTTGGCTCAACTCATCATCATCCTCATCTTCATTTTGGCTTGACTAATTGTCATCCTCACCCTCATGGGCACTTTCTTTCTCCTTGCCACTTCCTTCTTGTTCTTATCCCAGGTGAGGAAGGAGGTTTTCTTGAGGAGAGGCCATACGTAGATGATGAGGCATGATCTATAAGTGAAGGAGGGTGGAGCGAGGGAGGATGAGATTGATGAGGAGTAAACAGGGGCGATGATGAGGTTGTGGGCTTGTGAATATCTCATGAGATATGAACACCTCCCCAAGGTATGGATTTTTGCTCCAAACGATGTAATACCACCATATTGATCAAGGAATGGTGGAACAAACTATACATTGTTGGGAATAAATCCCCTCATGAGACTGTGAAGACATCTTGTCCTATACTCCTATACGAGTAATAGGTCAAATGAAGCATCTTGACCCCGGTGAAATGCATGAGCAATGCGATATGGTAAGGAAGTGGGGAGCCTAGAGTATCTCCCCTCACATGTAAAGTATTTCATGATGATCTTCATTAAGAGGGCATACCTCTCCAATAGGTGTGAGAAAGGGGAAAATGGTCTTGTAGCCTTCTTTGTACCTAGGCTTGAGGAAAGGTTCATAGCAGCTCATGTTGAACTTTTCTCTTTTGAACCATTCTCACCAACATCGGGAAGTCTAGAAGCCTGGCTTGATAGTATTTGGTGATAGCTCAAAGTCCTGCAATGTTGCTTGTTTGTTGTGTAGGTTGAGGACAAACAGCCTAGTGAGTTCGGGGTGACTTTGCTCTTGTTTAAACCTTTTCACAAAATTGAAAACACCCCCACATTTGAAAGCATGTGAAAATCATGGGGGAGGAAGTAATATCCACTATGTCTTGGGGCTCAAATATGTTAACCTTCCCACCCTTGTGCTTTTGCCTCATAGGCCCTTGGTCTCCTTCCTTTGCTCACATTCCCTTCTTCTCCCGACGTGGTGACTAGGTACGCCTTTAGACAAACTCGGATGCATTTGTGGCGAGGCGGGAGGAGTGAAATGAATGATGGTGGGGAGCAACTCTTGTAAATGGGGGAGATGGAGTTGGGTTTATGATTGATTTGTTTTGATCTTGGAGGAGGGCTTAACTTGATTGATTGCGGTGCCTAATTCACACTCCCCTTAATTGACATGAATTTCTTGTTTGGAGGTCAAAGCAGAGAGTTTACCATGATAGCTTAGGGTTTGCGGTGACTAGGTTTTGAGTCGATATCCTCTAATCATTAATTCATGAATTTCACTTTGAGGAGGGGGAAAAATGTCCACTTACCAATTTTTTGACTCTTTTGTAGGTTCTTGGAAGTAGCTTGTTGGGGTCTTTTGGCCTTTTGACGACAATTTTGCGGGTGGAAGAGGCCTTTTTTCATAAGCGTAATGCGAGCATAAATCTAAGCCCCGAGTCGGGTGCTCACGGGCCCCGGCGTTGCCGGCGTGCGAGCCTGGCAAGACCCCCTAAGCACGGCTTGTTGCCACCGAGTCGTGCCGAGCTGCCGATCTCCTGGGTGCAACAGGAAAAAAATGGGCAGTTGGGTCCTCTTTAAGTGCAACGTTGGTCACTCACAGGCGGCGGGTACTCCTAGGTGCGAACGTGCCGTGCGGTACGTCGAGCCTTTCCTTTTGTCCCTATCGAGGTCCTCCTCTTAGCGAACGGGTGGCGCCCGGGTGTAAGCGCCGCGCGCACTCCTCTCTAGGCTCAACGCAATGCAAATTTACACTATAATTTCTCCTCTACGCACGAGTCGGTGCCTGGGTGTAGCACCTGCTCCCGAGCGTAGCGTTGGGTGACTTTTGCCTGAGAAATCGACTAAAAACAACGATGCCAGGTAAATGAGTAACCGCCTTTGACCACCTCTTGTTTTTTGGTAGCATAAAAAGCACTTGATTTTAAAAAGTGGTGATGCAGAATCACCCTTTTTTTTGTGCACATTTTTGACACTCTAATATTTTTATTTATGAAGTATGAATATTTGTTTTAAAATGTTAGTGATTTTCATGCTAATTTTGAAACGTATTGATGCAACATCAAATTTTTTTTTTTTAGAGCGGTGATTTTCATGCTAATTTTGAAACGTATTGATGCAGCATCAACCTTTTTTTTAGAGGTGATTTTCATGTTGGGAATAAAACACAAAACTTAGATAAAAATATATATATATATAAAAACAATAAAAAAACCAATAAAAATGTAAAAAAAAAACAAAATTAACCTTAAAAATAAAAAATTTAAACAAAAATAAATTTAAAAAACAAAAAAAAAATACAAAAATATTCGAAAATTATATCAAAACAAATGATAAAATTTGAAAAAAAAAACACATAATTTAAAGAAAAAAACAAAATTAGACAAAAAAATTAAAAGAAAAAACATAAAATCATTTTTTTCTAAGTTATTAAGAAAAACCATATAATTAAAAAAAAAAAATTAAAATAGAAAATTTAAAAATAATTAAAATTACAAATTAAAATTTAGATAAAAAACTTAAAAAAAAGAGCTTAAATTTAAAAATTTAAAAATTTAAATTAAAAATAATAATAATAATAATAAGAAAGAAAAATACAAATTTTAAAATTAGCATAAAAATTCAAATTAAAAAAAAAAAATTTAAAATTGAAAATGAAAATTAAAATAAAAAAATAAAAATATAAAAAACTATCATTAAAAAACAAAAAAAATGAAAAAAACCACGTGCAAATAATTGAAAACAAATATACATAAATTTGGTGTTTTTTTTAAAAATGAAACAATTTATAAATTTAAAAAATGAAAAACTAAATAAACTTCAACAAAAAAAACAAAAAAAAAATTAATAAAAATTTTAAAATTTAAAAAAAAATAATTAATTTAAAATATTAAAAAAAAATAAAAAAAAAATAAAATAAAAAATAAATTAAAATAAAAAAATTAAATCAAATTAAATTTAAAATAAAAATAATTGAATAAAAAAAAAAAAATTTTAATTTTTTGAAAAAAAAAAAAAAAATCAAATTAAAAAAAAAAAAATATTAAAAAATAAAAAAAAACAAAACAAAAAAAAATTAAAACAAATTAAATTTAAAATAAAAAAAAATTTGAATTAAATTTTTTTTTTTTTTAAATCTTTTGAAATAATAATAAAAAAAAAAAATCAAATTAAAAAAAATATTAAAAATTAAAAAAAAAAAAAAAATTGGTCATGCATGGTGAGGTCGATTACGGGAATCGAGTCACATACCTGGCGAAGAGGCTGGGTTCCGGAATCGGCGTCCACGCCACCTAGGTGAGAGGCCGATTCCGAATCGGCCTTGATCTTAACCCGGCCTTGATCTTACATCAAGGTTACGGTTACATAGTAAACATTCGGGCATTTGTGAATTGAGCCTTCCATGGCATTACATCAAGCTGATGTAAATCGTGTTATTGGAATCGCGAGCCGGGGAAAATTAATATTTAAAATGACATTGACCTGTATGCGGATGCCACGTATGTGTTTCATTTATAAAAGGAGAATATAACTCGAACTGAGAAGTGAATTTATGCGAAGGGATGTACTTGTTATTTATTTATAGTATCTTGATTCCCATGTTTGTCAATTATAGAAATCCTACATATTATTGTTAAAAAGATTTAAAAAGATTGAGATGACAAGTGAATTTATGTGAAGACGGATGCACGTCATTTATTTAAAATATCACGGTACTCGGTGTCAGTGCGAAATGTTAATGAAATTTGTTAAAACTTATGAATTATGATGCCATGATAGTTTATAATGCTATTATGTAAGGAGAAGCAATATAGAATAAAGGATAAATAGGTATGGTACCAAAGTTATAAATTTATAACTATTATAAAATTTAAATAAAAATATTTTTTGTAAAATTTTCATGATTCTTAAATTTTTTATTTTTTGATTGGAAATTTGAGAAAATACTAAATTATAATAATGTTTTTTATTTTATATAACAACAAATAACAAATGTTAATTGTTATAATGTAAAATTTGGTTTGATTGGATTAATGAATAATTGGTATCTTAAAAGAATAAATGTTTTGCTAATTGTTACAAAGTAAAATTTGAGATGTTATGGTCAATGAGTAATTAGTAATTGAGAAAATAAATATATGTAAAAAAAATGTTTGCTTATTTTTTAATATATGACATGATTAAAAACATACAATATATGGTTATGGTGCTTAATTGTGTATATGAATGAACACAAAAATTCTAAAAATATGATATTCAAATGTAAAACCATGCATTTTTATTTTTACATGACAATAATTTTGAAATTGATTTTAAGATTTTCAATATTACATTTGTTTATTTCAACTTTTTAAAAGATTGAAAATACAAAATATTTAAGTATTTGCAAGATGTCTATTCGAATTTTTTTCCGTATTGAATTTTAAACAATCAATTTTTTTCCATATAGAATCGAATTGATTGATTCAAACTTAATTTGGTAACTATGGAATAAATGGAAGAACAAGAATAAGTCTTGTTGCCAAAGAGGAATTTAAAATTTATTAAAATTTAATATATTTCTTTAGAATTTAATTTTTTGTTTTAAAATTTAATTTTTTTGTTTTTAATTTAATAAATATTTTCTTTTTCTTTTTTTAAATTTAATTTCTATATTTAATTTTTTATAGTTTCCCTTTTTATTACTTGTATATATATTTTTTAATTTTAATATTTTTTATTTGTTTTTATTTTTTATTTTTAATTTTATATATTTTTAAATTTTAATCTTTAAATTTTTATTTTATTTTTTTCTTAAATTTTAGGTTTTTTAATGTTTCAATTAAAATTTTTATTTTGTTTTATTTTTTTATGTCTATATATTTTAAATTTTAAGCTTTTAAATGTTTTTATTTTTTAGATTTATTTATTTTCTTAAATTTTAAGTTTTTAATGTTTGAATTTTAAAAATTAAAAAATGTTACTTCTATTTTAAAAATGTCAAAAGTATGACACAATTTTTTTTTTTTTGTTATTCCGGCATCAAGCGGTTTTGTTTTGAGGTGTTTTTTCAATCCTTTTTTCAAGAAACAATTTTGTTTTTGGCATAATTTTATAAAATGTTGAAATTTGACCTAAAAAAAAAAACAAGTGCGTTTTGGAATACACTTTTTTTTGAGGTACATTTTTTCATGTTTTTTTGAATCTTTTTGGGCTAGAGTTCCCATTTTGAGGTCGGGTTACCTATTTCATCGGTAACAATGTTTAAAACTCGAGAAATGTCTTCCTTGAAGGCTTTTAGCTCTTTTCAAATGCACGACAAGTTAAGCGATAAGAAAATTGACTCTTTATAGTCTTGAGAAGCACATTTATCCTTTGCAAAAACCTAGTTTATAATGTTTTAGTCCTTTATCACTTCACTAATATTATTTTTACTTTTTGTAGTGGTGGCAAAAAATAAAAAAGGCCCCCTTTTCCTCCTAACCATTTTTCTTTGCTACTCTTCGAGTTTATGACAAGATGAACTCGACTCCTTTTGGCCTATTGATGCTTTTAACACTTTGTTTTTACCATTGTCATATAAAGGAACCCTAGTGCCTTCTCACATTCTTTGAAATCTAACACATCCCTTTTAGCTCATTTAGTAAGGGTAAGCTCTTTAAAACATTTTTGATTTACTTGTCCTTACCTTAGCAACATCCAAAACCTTTCTTTCTTGCATTGTGAAGTACGGAGATCATGTTTACCCCCTTTGAGATTTATGAGTATGGGTGGCATGAAAACATGTTTTCTTATCTTCTTATTGATTTTCTATAGAGGTATAATAAATCCATTTTTGACAATTGCCTGCCATAATCTTCACAATCATGTATGTTGTTTCCTCTTGGCCACTTCGATTTGTTGTAGGTGCCATGACATAATGATTCAGCTATGTCTGATGTTTCTAGGTGTTGGGCACATTTTAGTTACACCACAACAACTTCATAATCAATTTATCTTTTCATCTTAAAACTCAACCCTATGCTTTTATACCTTTGATTGTGAGTGCAAATGACTAAAAATGATGGCTTGACCTTCCTTATATTGGTACTCTTTCATGTTTTACCTTTGAGCGGTGAAACATTTTATCTTGGAAAACCCTAGAAGTCACCTTTAAGAGCCTCTTCAAACTCTCTTCTGCTTGTCATCATGGAAGCTCCTCATCTTCATTTCACCCTCTTTTCTATCTTTCCGAAACCTTAGGTTTAGGGTTGTTAAGAGAAAAATCATTAGTGTTGTCTTCATTTCTTTATAGCTCTTTCAAGTTCATTCATTTCTGTTTAGTTCACCTCACCCTTTTCCCTTCTTCATTTATACCTTCTAAAAATCTTCAATTCATGCTTGGTTGTCTTCCGGTGTGTCTCTATCCTTGTGATTTTTCGTGGCTTTGCTTGGCATGCTATTTGGTCAAATCGAGTCCTAGAAGCCACGATTTTCCTTGAACATTAAGTGCTTCCTCTTCCATTTTCTTGTGTATATATTCTAATGAGGTGAGCTCTTACCTTACCTAATTTTCTGCGATAGCCACCTTGACACTCTGCGGAAATTTCAAAATGGACAACTATCCTTTTGCATATTTTTGTCCTTGGAAAAGAGATCATCCTTGAATTTCTTCTTGATCTAACTTGGACAAACGGTCTTCATTCTTATTTCATATTTAATTCATCTTCTAGCACATGAAAAATAGTGATTTAGAACACCAAAGATAACCCTACGACCTATGAAACCCTAGTGACCTAGTGGAAGGCTCTTTGACTTGGTCTTTTGCTGTAACTTGGCTTAGGGTCTTCAAGTGTGAAAAACATAGTTTTTGACAAATTGATGTATTGGAGATCCAAATCCAATGTACTTGATTTATCTAAAAGAGCCTACGAGAGACAATTTTTGAGACCATCAATGCTTGATGCATTTGATGAACATGAGAAAGGAGTATGTTGTTTGGCAATCTTAGATGGAAAGTGAAAGGTTAAGCATACACAAAGCAAAGTCTTTGAGGTTGTGGGTGTGAAAATGAGACAAAGATGAGTGGCACTTAAGCCCATGAGGGGTCTTCTAGGAGTGATAGGCTAACCGAGGGAATGGTAGAGTAGTGAGATAGTGAAAAATTTCTCTTAAGGATAATGAAAGCGAGTGAGATTTCTAAAACTCACAATATTCATGAATCTTGTTTTTAGAAATCTAGGACAAGTATTTAGTCATCTACAAATAGGAAAAATCTTTGAAGAATAACGGTGGCTCCACTTGAGGAGGGCAACTCCTTTTTAGGAGGTGTCAGGAACTTCGAATATCAAATCTGCGAGTTTATGAAGACCAATGCCTCATCCATTGGGCATATTTTCTTCTTTCATTTGCTAATGTTTCTTTTTGAAGCTATGATCTCAAAATGCAGAAAGACATGCTTGCTTCAAACTCATCTCTACATACCCATCATACCTTTTCCTATCCTTTTTTTTCTTGTGGGTGCACTTGAGTAGCAAAACCCTTGACATTAATTTTCTTTTGAAAGCAAAACAAACTATCTACTTGTACCCTTATCTCTTCGAGAGTTTCGGATTATGCAAGTGAACTCTTTTATTCTCTACCCTAGACTCTTCATCTATCAAGATTAATTTGTTTGAAGGCTTCATTCTCTAAGCTATCAAAATGAAATTGGAAACATGATTTAAACTAGTATTAAGCTACTTTGATTTACCATGGGTTGTGGCATTAGGACAAGTGCTAGGACATTATTTTTGTACAAACAAAACTAGAAAGTATGAGGGTTGTGTTTTATCATTTGTTAGTCATCCCTATCTTTCTCTTCGGTTCATGTTGAGCATTGAGAACCAACATATTTTCTTCCTAATCTATTCCTACTATGAAGTCAAGCTTAAATGATTTAATGACCTTCTTTCACTAAACTATCAGCAGAAATTTAAAACATGTTCGACCATGATTAGGCTGAATGTTGAATAAGAGTGTCTTTCTTAACAAGTAGTGGAATTTAGACTTGAGACTTCCCGGTATTAGTCTTCTTTTTTTTGGTATGGGGTTGTACCTCTTCTTCCAAATCACGGCCTCTTTTTCCTTTTGTTTTTGTTTTGTTTTGTTTTGTTTTTGTTTTTTTTTTTTTTAAATTTTGGATTGACATTCTAAGAATAAATAACTAGAAAATATTCTCACATAGTGTAGAGATTATTGGCATTCCTATTTATCTAACCTAACTTTGTATATGATATCTACATCAAGTAAACTCCTTTTTCCAATATAGCCAATCCGGTAGATTACTAGATGATTGTTTTTATTCCCACCTCTTAGGTGTGTTGAAAAACCATTCCCATTTTGTTTTCTTCTTAACAATAGTGCCTCAAATTTTCCTTAAGCTACGAAAAAGCTGCTCCTATGTTTTACTCCTATTTAAAGGTTTCTGAGAGGAAAAGAAAGGGGTCTTTGAATAATAACAGAGCCTAGAGGATTTGAGAAATAAACTTCGTCCCTGAGACTACTCCTTCACTCCACATGACTAAGTTTGGGACTCTTTTGAGAAATAATTTCTTCTCCCTCTTTATGATCATCTAATTTGGCGGCTTTAGAGAGTAACATTATGTTGTCTTCAAGAAATCTATCATGCCTTGCGAATGAGTGAGCTAAGTTCTGTACGAGAGCCATTATCTGGTTGGTAGACATCCTACGGCACCGGAGTCTCCGCCAGTAGTCCAACATCAAAATAAATACGGTTTTATATTTTACGTATTAAAATGCATCGGTGGATAGGTCAACGGTAGAAAAAATAGGTATATTTTTTTTGCATAAAAAATTTTGGATCTTTGGCTATATGTTTGGATCTGATTGGTTTCTTCTTTAGTTAAAAGATGAGGTATCTTTCTTTTTCTTTCAATATAACTATGATATTTCTCTTCCTTTTGTATTGATCATAAGGGCCGAATGTCTTCTTGAGAAGGTATTACGGCCCTCGGCAACAATTTTTCTTATGTTTCTTTATGGGTAAATTATTCGGTAGATGAGTACGTAGGTAGGAAAAGCAGAAATATTCTTTTTATATAAAGATTTGGAGGTTGGTTGTATATTTAACATACGATCTATCTCTTTTTTAGGTTAAAGGAGGAGATAGTTTTTGTTTTATTTTGGATTGAGGCGAGAAATTGTTTTCTTTCTATTGTGGAGGTTGATCTTTTGTGGTGAATGTCTTCTTGTGCCTCTCCCTAGAAGAGATGGTAAGTCATTACTTGTGCCTTGAGGAGAGATCCTAAAGATCTTCCTTTACTTCTTGATTGATTTCATCCTCGGCTTCAACTCTTCTTGAGCATCATGGTAGTTATCTTGAGTATGAAATACATGAATTTCCTCTAATAGATCTTCGGATGCCAATTTCTAAATCTTCATCAATGTTTACAAGGTATTGTATGAACTCTTGATTGATCACAACAATTTTTAGCTAATGATAGAGATGGACAATATTCTTTATAATGTTCATAAAATACCTTGTGGAAATTCTTGAAAAGCAATTCTTTGGGGTCTAACCTTCATACCATTCCATTTCTTTACCCTCTAATGTTGCCATAAACATTTTCATGAGCGGTCTCGTGCCATTCAACTTTCAACCTCCATACATGTATATGAAATTTGATGAGATGTAACAAGGGGTCATCAAATTTTTCATCTTGAAATATAGGGAGGTTTTTTTTATCCAATTTATCTGAGGAATTTTATGTGGAAATCCGAGGATATGATCTCTTGTTCATCGAACATATCTCCTTTCTATTCTTGGATCCCATCTTTGTAAATCGGGAAAGGGGTCCTTTGTATCTTTTTAACTGGGTGGGTCTTCTACAGTCAGTCTTTAGGTCTATTGAGAGTAGTGGAGTCACCGGGTGGACGATTTCAACTTTCTTTGTCCACCATCGGCATGGTTGGGGATTTTGTATGCATTCTAGGGGATTCTTAGAGAACTGAGTGGGGTTAGTAGGGCTGCGGAGGCTAGTGGAGTCGGCATGTGGATGTTTTCTTGTTTTTAGGATATGTATTTATGGTCTACAATAGCGACAAAAGACAAATCTAGGGATGTTTTTGGGTTTTTGAGTTCCTTTATGTAGCCCTAAGTTTTCTATGAGTGTCCTATAGTTGAGTCATCATTTTTCTGGGATGGTGAAATAACTTGATTCTACTCTTTGGCTAATAGTTTAAGTTATCTATGATTTGATAAAAGGTTTATGAAGTTCTAAGGAGTATTTAGATTTTTCACTAACTAGAAATATCTCACCTTGATTTCCATTTATGTTAGGCGGCGAGTTGGTGATAAATCAATGAATCTTGTGTGATAAGAGACACGAGATTTTCTAAGGATGTATAAGCTTGTTATTTACTCATAAGGTCCCACCGTGATCGCCATTATGTTATGTTCCCATGATTTGTTAGATAGGTGAGATCCAAGCCATAGGGTAACATCAGACCGATCTTTGGAGTCCTAGGACCTAGCCTTTCTAGACTCGAGGAGCTCTCTCTATTTGTGCAAAGAAAGGATGTGAATTTTTTTGCTTTTAGGGTTTTTGATTTTAGGGTAGTTGTTAGTGTAGGGTTTGTTTGTTTGTTTTGGTTGGGTAAGATGATCAAGTAGAATAGATAGAGTGGGGAATCTTAAAATCATTGGGCTATGGAGTCAAT
Source organism: Pinus albicaulis (assembly GCA_034641835.2). Classification (NCBI taxonomy): domain Eukaryota; kingdom Viridiplantae; phylum Streptophyta; class Pinopsida; order Pinales; family Pinaceae; genus Pinus; species Pinus albicaulis. The sequence continues at coordinate 2,234,610 of CM076572.1, forward strand.
AAAGTCATGGAAAGTTTCAATAATAAATCGGGGTGGATCACGGGGGAAAATCTAGCATGGTCGAGATGGATTCTCAAGGTTTATGAAGTGAAATGAACATCAAGTTTGTGAACAAAATAGGGCAAAGGAAATTAAGAATCCTTTGTCATGTACTAAAAACAATAAGAGACTTCAACACTATTTAGCATGAAGAATAAATCAATAGAAAAGGCACACCAATATCTTTGACTCAACTTAAGCAAATAAGTATTTAGGACATACAATCCAATGAAATATAGAAGGTGAGAAACTCATTTAACTTCTAGTGATTTCACCTTCAGGTTAGAAAACATTCAAGATACACATATAACTTTAATCAAAAGAAGAGGAACACCTAAACATCATTGATCATAGCTATGAATATCTCAAAACAATTATTCAAGCATGGAAAAAGGGTATGATCGAAAAGAATCTCTTTGGAAAACCTAATTAATGGTACTTTGGAGAGAGACCTCAAAAACAATGTTTAGTGACATCAAACAAGTAGGGATAACCATAAATCATCTTTGATACCTACTGTATTAAACCATTCATAAGGAAATAAACAAGCTTAGGGGTCTAAGTATAATTAATAATTCTCTAAAATGTCTTAGCGAGAGGAAAAATAGAGAGCGGTGAAGAACAAACATAGCTAAGGTGCCTTTGAAAACATTTATTAGTCTAAAACCTTTGTCCTACTTCAATAAAGAAAGATGAAACACAATGATACATGAAAACAATAAAGGCGGAATATAATTACATCACCATTAACCAAGCTTAGGGATCCTACAATAAACCTTCTCATCATCGATCAAGACAAGCCATTCACAAAGCTCCATAACACCAATTTCTCCTCCAATCTCTAAAAAAAAAACTATTATTTATTGCTCCAAGAGTCATCCAAATGGAAATACACAATGAAGCCCTCATGCTATATTTATCTAGCAAAGGAGGGCAAAAACCCTAACTAGGGTTTGAAAATATCAAAATCATCCATAAATGCCATTTATGCCCGAACCATTCAAGGCCCAAGGCACAAAATATCTCATGAAATAAATGCCAAATAACTCCTAGCACCTAATTTTGGATTGATTTGCCTCAAAAAACATTAAAATATCATTTTTCAATTAATGAGTGTCTTTTGTTGACTTTTTGGCCAAAAATGCATAGTTTGAAATTACGAGCGCCTGACACCTTCCGGCAAAAAATAGGTCCACTTGTAGCCAGAGTTTTGGTGCCCACCCTACGATGTCGAATTATGCTCATGATGGTCCGTTGGAAAAATGGCTTAGTATAATTTCCAAATATACACTTGGTTTCTTGATTTCTCTCCATTTACCTATCCAAAAGGAAAAATTTCCAAGGCGCACTCTAGCGCGGCTCTAAGCACCGAAAATGAGCGAGAAAGGTGAAAAATGAGGTGTTTTTTGGCCTTTTGAGGGGTCAAAAATGCTCCAAATGCTCGGAAATTTGGTGAGAATACTATTCTAGACATGAGGATTAAAAAAATACTGATTTTTCCTACTGAGGATTCCTAAGATGAAAGTGTAGCACCGGGGGTCTTGCACTTAAAACCTACGAATTCACAAAAAAACCAAATTTGTCAAAATTCTCTCAAATTTGGTGGATGTGCGCCTCATGGGTTTTGAGAGACCTGTAGAAAAGATTGTGCCAAAATTCCCAAGGTTAGCTTGGCCTTTTTCCTCTTTTAGTGTTTGGATCTTTGTTTGGGCCTTCTTGAGTTTGGCCCTTGCAACTTGGTTTTCTTCGGCCATAATGCTTGGTCATCTTTCTTTGGAGATCAAGATCACGATTTTGCTTTCTTCAATTTAGCCTCCAAGTGTATGTTGGCTCTTTCCAACCAAGGCTCCGGATCATGTGATATCTCCATGACCAGCAAACTCATCACAAGGGGCGATCTTCTAAGGCTGATTCTTGTTCTCTTTGTTTGTCAATGCCTTCTTCAACCCCATGGTTCTAGGTCTCCTCTGGAGCTGCCTTCTTCATCCTCACTCTCCTCATGGGTGCCCATGAAATCTTCCCGGTTTGCTTAGCTGCCCTTTGGGCTTCTTCCGGAGCCCTAATGGCTTTAGCCTTATAAATAACAATTTGTGCTCCCTAGTGCCTATTCTCCATGTCAAGGGCATAATTTACACTCTTGTCCCTATTGAGATTTGCTTGAAAGGTATTCAATGAGAATTTTATTACGGATGAGAAAGTTTGAGATCCTTGCTTCATTCTCCTCATCACTATCCATCTGAATGATTTCAAACTCCCTTTCAACCTCATGATATTCTTCTTCTTCCTTTACCTCTTGTTTACATTTTTATAGTGGGTTGGTGAGGTGGATGGAATGGTCCTTGCATTTTAGAGGCCTTAAACCTGAAAGCTGGTCCTCTTTGATATGTCAATGGAAGAAGTCGCTTGTGATCTTTTTGGTGTCTTCCTCATGGTACATGATCCTTGTTCTTTTGTCATCTAACTCTTTTTTTCATCATTAGTATCATCGAGTCATCATATTTTCTTCTTCATCATTGTCTTATTTATTCTCAACACCATCACCACTCTCAACCTCTTCAACAGTTACTGCATTGTCATTTTGTTCTTCATTAAAGTTTCTTACCTCTTCATTGTTGTGATATTCAATTTGACTATCGACCCCTTCATCTCCTTCATTATTTTCATAATTTGTCATTAGCCTCTTCTTCATTTTCTACATAGTCATCATCTTCATTTTTAATCATTGAAGGCACGCTTACCTCTTCACTACGCTGATCTTCATTTTCATTATTACCCTCTTCACTTTTTTCACGGTCTTCATGATTTTCATGACCATTGTTATGACTATCACTTGTTGTTTTCATCCTTGCTTTCCTGTTATTCTTGATGCTTGATTCATGGGTGTCATTCTTTGCCTTTAACCTTTGCATTTTCCTTACTATTTTCATCTTCATCGTTGTCATCCTCTTCCATATATTTTTCTTCATTCTTGACCTCTTCTTCATCACTTCTCAATTTGTTTTCAACTGTCATCTTCCTCATTTTCTTCATTGTTATCCTCTTCCTCTATGTCCATGTTTTACGCCTCTGTTGGCTCAAATAATCATCATCCTCATCTTCATTTTGGCTTGACTAATTGTCATCCTCACCCTCATTGGTACGTTCTTGCTCACTTCCCACTTCCTTCTTGTTCTATGCATCGGAGAAGGTGAGGAAGGGGAGGTTTTCTTGAGGAGAGGCTCCTTGTGTAGATAATGAGGCATTATCTGTAGGAGGTGAAGATGGAGGGATGAGGATGAGATGATGAGGGTAAATTAGGCCGATGATGAGGTTTTGGGCTTGTGAATATCTCATGAGATATGAACACTCTGAGAATATGCCTTTTTGCTCCAACGTGTAATACCACCATCTTGATCAAGGAACGATGGAACAAACTATGCATCTGTTGGGAATAACTCCTCCTTCGGAAAACATAAGACATCTTATCTATACTCTATACAAGTAATATGGAAAATGAAGCATCTTGGGCCTAGTGAAATGCATGAGTAATGCGATATGGTAAGAGTAAAAGCCTAGAGTATCTCCCCTCACATGTAAATTATTTCATGATGACCTTCATTAAGGGTGAGTACCTCTCCAATAGGTGTGAGAAAGGGAAAATGGTCTTACGGACTTATTTGTACCGAGGCTTGAGGAAAGGTTCATAACGGCTCATGTCAACTGCTCTTTTGAACCATTTATCACCAACATCGGAAGTCCACAACTTGAGCAATGGTATACGATGATAGCTCAAAGTCCACCGTGCGAGATTTTCTTTTTTTTGTGTAGGTTGAGGAAAAACAACCTAGTGAGTTCGGGGAGTGACTTTGCACTTGTTTGACCTTTTCACAAAGGCGAAAACACCCCCACATTTTGAAAGCATGTGAAAATCATGGGGGAGAGTAATCTCAACGTGTGCAGGGCTCAAATGCGGTAACCTTCCCACCCTTGTGCTTTTGCCTCATGAGCCCCCGCCAGCACCTTCACTACTCACATTCCCTTCTTCTCTGACATGGTGACTAGGGCTGCCTTTAGACAAACTCGGGCACATTTTGTGGCGAGGCGGGGAGGAGTGAAATGAAATGATGGTGAGGGAAGCTCTTGTAAATGGGGGAGATGGATGTGGGTTTATGATAACTTAGGGTTTGTAGTGACTAGGTTTTATTCAATTTCCTCTAATCATTAATTCATGAATTTCACTTTGAGGAGGGGAAAAATATCCACTTACTAATTTTTAACTCTTTCGCGGTTCTTGGAAGTAGCTTGGAGAAATTATTTTAGCCTTTTGAGGGAAATTTTGCGAGGTGGAAGAGGCCTTTTTTCCTAAGTGCAACATCGGGTAGAAATCTAGTTGAGTTGGGTGCTCTAGGCGCGGTGCGCGACATGCGAGCTGTCGGGCCCCCCGAGCACGTGACGCACGAGTCGTGTAAGCTTTACGGTCTCCACGGGCACAACACCAGGTAGAAAATGGGCCACTTGGGTCCTCTTTAAGCGCGGCGGAAAATTACGGATGAGTCAAGTCCTCGTGGGCACAGCACTACCGGCGTGCGGAGTCTATCGGGCCTTTCTGTGCACAATGGGTCCTCTGTGGGCGAACGGGTAGCGCCCGAGGTGTAAGTGCAGCGTGCTCCACTCTAGGCACAACGTAGTGTAAATTTACAACGTAATTTCTCCTCTACGCACAACTCGGTGCCCTAGGCGTAGGCACTTTTGCTCAAAGTGTGAGTGTCGAGTGACTTTCCCGAAATCGACTAAAACTCGGAAAATTTCTTCCTTGAAGGATTTTAGCTCTTTTTAAATGCTGAGTTAAGTGATAAAAAAATTGACTCTTTATAGTCTTAGTAAAGCTTACAATTATCCTTTACAAAAATCCACTTTTATAATGTTTTAGTCCCTTTATCACTTCAACGTGTTCGTTTTACTTTTGAAGTGGGTAACTTAAAAACATAAAAATGGCCCCCTTTTCCTCCTAACCATTTTTATTTTCTACTCTTGATTTTTTGACAAGGTGAAATCGACTCCCTTTGGCCTATTGATGCTTTTAACTTGCTACTGTTTTTACCCATTTTTCATATTAGAACCCTAAAATTTCCTTCTCTATTCTTCAAAATCTAACTCATCCTTTTAGCTCATTTAGTAAGGGTAAGCTCTTTAAAACATTTTTGAGGGACTGTCCTTGCCTTTGCCTTGTCAAAACCTTTCTTTCTTGCATTGTGAATTTTGGAAATCATGTTTAACCTTTGATATTTGTGAGTGTGGGTGGCTTTGAAAATATGTTTTCTTATCTTCTCAACGATTTTAAGAGGTATAATAAATCATTTTTTACAAGTGCCATAATCTTCACAATCATGTATGTTGTTTCCTCTTGGCCACTTCGATTTGTTGCGAGTGCCGGTGACATAATGATTGACTCACATCCTAATGTTTAAGGAGTTGGACACATTTTAGTTACACCACAACAACTTCATAATCAATTTTGTCTTTTCATCTTAAGAAACTCGGCACTATGCTTCTATCCCTTTGATTATTGAGTGAAAATGACTAAAAAAAAGGCTTGAACTTCCTTATATTGACACTCTTTCATGTTTTCCCTTTGAGGTAGTGAAAATTTTTTGCAGCCCAGAAAACCATAGAAGTCACCTTTAAGAGCCTCTTCAAACTCTCTTTATTTGTCATCATGGAGGCTCCTCATCTTCCTTTACCCTCTTTGCCTATCTTTCCAAAACCTTAGGTTTTAAGGGCATTAGAGAAAAATCATTAGTGTTGCCTTCTAAGTTCTTTATAGCCCTTTCAAGTTCATTCATTACCATTTTATTTTACCTCACATTTTCCCTTCTTCATTTATACCTTCTAAAAATCTTCAATTCATGCTTGGTTGTCTTGGTGTGCCTCTATCCTTGTGATTTTCTGCATTGGCTTTGCTTGGCATCTTGCTAGTCCAATCGATCCTAGAAATACAGTTTACTTGAACATAGGATGCTTCCTCTTCCATTTTCACTTGTATATCTTCTAATGAGGAGCGAGGCCTCTTGCCTTACCTAATTTTACTGCTAATAGCCACCTTGACACTCCTACGAAATGTCAACATGGACAACTCTCCTTTTGCGAAATTTGGTCCTTGGCAAAGCAAACTTCCTTGAAGTTCTCCTTGATCTAACTTAGATAAACATGTGTTTACCTTCTTTCATATTTAATTTAGCTTCTAGAACATGAAAAACGATGATTTAGAACACCAAAGATAACCCTACGACCTATGAAACCCTAGTGACCTAGTGGAAGGCTCTTTGACTTGGTCTTTGGTTGATAACTTGGATTAGGGTCTTCAAGTGTGAAAAATGGAGTTTTTTTTGATGATTTCTAGGCTTAGGAAAATACATTTATCCTTTTACCTTGGAAAACCCTTGACACTCTTGTCGAAATTTCAAAATGGACAAAAATTTGTCCTTTTGCGAAATTTTGTCCTTGGGCTTGATCTTCCTTGAAGTTATTCTTGATCTAACTTGGACAAACGGGTGCTGAAATTCTTTCATATTTAATTAAACTTATTACACCTATGAAACCCTAGTGACCTAGTGGAAGGCTCTTTGACTTGGTTTTTGACTAATAACTTGGCTTAGGGTCTTCCAAGTGTGAAAAACATAGTTTTTGACAAATTGATGTATTGAAGATCCAAATCCATGTAGTTGATTTATCTAAAAGAGCACGTAGAGGCAGGTTTTGAGACCATAAATTCTTGATGCATTTGATGAACATGAGAAAGGGTAGGTTTTTTGGCAATATTAGATGTAAAGTGGAAGGGTTAAGCATAGGAAAAAAAAGTACGAGGTTGTGGGTGTGAAAATGAGACAAAGATGAGTGGCATAAGCCCATGAAAGTCTTCTAGGAGTGATGAGCTAACCCGGGGAATAACGGTGGTGAGATAGTGAAAATTTTGTTTTAAGGATAATGAAAGCGATGAGATTTCTAAAACTCACAATATTCATGAATCTTGTTTTTTAGAAATCTAGGACAAGTATTTAGTCATCTACAAATAGCAAAAATAATGATGACTAATAGGTTGATCGGTGGCTTGACTACGTAATATTTATTAAGCATTGACATTAAAACATCTATCGATGGCTTTGTGAGATATAGCATAAGCACTTGGGAACTAGAAATTTGGATCGAAGCAACCAAATTTGTGTCGAATTCGGAAAAAGATACGTCAATACGGTGACGCATGTGAAGTCTTAACCATTTTTTGAGACTTCAACATGGTGAGGACAATCTAGAACAAAGTGTTCCTCATTACAAATTATGCATGGTAACGAGGTTTCGGTTCGGACGATTGATCGAGATGATCTTTCTTGCGGGTTAGAAGTTTGCTTTTTCTTTGATTTCCCTTTTTTCTTACGTCGGAGTTGCTTGTCACTTTTTCCTTTTTCAAATGACACGACATTAATTTTGGAAAAGCGGGGATCAAATGCGGTAGTATGATGTGTGCTTGCAGTACCAATCATACCGTCTCCCGACATGAGAGTCCTTTTATGGAGGAGGAATAGTAAAGATAGATTGTAGTTCGTTAGGAATTTTCTCATAGAGCATGTAAGATTGAGTATAAATCAAGTCTAAATATTGGGCATGAGTAATAACTTTCTCTTTAGTGACGACGCCACCCTTAACCACATCCTCAACTATAGATGGTAACGAGAGACTTAATGAACCACCTAGCGAGAAGTGAGGTCGGGGACAAATGCCTTAACCATTCTATGATGACGCCCCTCGCAGATATGATCGAAATGTAGGTAGCATTAGTACGATTTAAATTCGTCAAGAGTTTCGTTCAATTTCATTTCATATGAGTGGCGAGTAGTCAAAAATACGGTGGTAGAGACGGTGACATTATCAAAAGAATCTCTAAGTAATTCAATATACATTTTCATCTAGACCCGGTGAGTGTACGGCTGGAAAAATCGTAGTCGAACGAGTCATCATTTAGGAAGTTTGATGAACACCACAAATTATAAGTCATAACATGAGTCGACGGGTCTTCCCCGGAGTTTCCATTGAACTTAGGAATATGCGAGGAGTAATTTATGGGGCATCACCGGCCACGAGGAGCATAGTTGATTGGATCGGCTGGTGAGCCGGTTTAACTCTAAAGGGTGCAACAGGCCAAAACTATTGATTGAGGTCGGGTTGAGCATAGCCGGGGTATGATGGAATTTCTTGGGAGATAGGCCTTTGAGCACTAGCATAAGGAATTTTTCTGACCCCTTCGGATAGGGGGTTGTTTTGATAGGAAAACACTTGAGGATTACATTGACCAAAACACAGGTATGATACTTGTTAAAATGAAGGTTGAGCATTTAGCACTTTGTGTACCAAGGGTATTTGTCCACCAATGTTATAACCCAAATTATAATAACTTGGATTCGGTTGAGGATAGGTATAACTTGGTTGTGGTTGTGGCATCCCATAATATGGTAGTCAACTTGTGAATAAATGATTCGGTACGGAGTTGTTGTAAATTAGCGAAGGAGTTGGAGTTTGTGACCCAATACTTGAGGGTATGAATTGAAGGACTTTGCACGAAGCCGGTTGTTGTACAAAAGTTTGAGTCTCTAACGGGGGTAAGATGTACTAGCAAAGTGGAAATGATGTGGGTGCAACGGTTGAACCGGTTGATACGAGTGTACAACCGTTTGAGGTTGAATAGGTAAGTGGGTTGCCATTGACAAACATTCATTTCGACATTAGGTTGACCAAAAAAAGATGGAGTACCGTCAAAGTGGGTGACCATAGGTTTCCCCCAACATGAGAGTATAATAAGACGAAAAATATTATTCTCCAAATGCAAGGAGTCCAAGTTGAATGGTACTAGATGGAACAAACCTAGATGGACCAACTTGACATTTCCTTGATGATGGATATAAAGGATCAAGCCATTCGGTACTCACTATAGGTTTACCGGTTAGAATACGAGAAGATGACATTGATGAAGTCCATGGGTTTGAGAAGATGCAAGGAAAATTCCATATAAATATTTATAACACGATGGGACCATGGGGCCACCATGTAAATATGACTCTCCTAAAGTTATGAACATCGACGGGAGTAGTGAGAGTAAGAGTGCGCCGGCATAATTGGACTTTATGGTCCAACCGAAGATGTTGGTTCGGGCATAGTTACTTGACCAAATGTATACCCTTATGAATCGATAGGAACTTGAATAATTCTGAGGATAAACAAAAAGAAAGGATGGTGATCAAGGAAAATACTCATATAGGTACATATCCTTCCCAAAATGGGTTGGAGTTAAGGTGTTTCGTCTTGTGGGATTTCTTCAATCGAAATTAAATCGGGGGAAGGATTTCGCCATCGAGTCTAAAGTATATTTCGAGGTTTTATTGTGATATGGGAGACTCAATTACTACAATAGATTATGGCATGACCAATACGGGAACAAATTCCGGTCGTTCGACTTGGATGCAAATTTTGTGTTAAATAAGAGGCAAGGGATCTGGATCAACTTCTAGTTGAACAACATCGGGTTGGTATGGTCTCCTTTGATTGGATGGATCGTGACCACGGGCGGTACAGCGAGGACTACTTGTCTCAACAACGGTAGATGAACCGGATTTGTAGAAATAACTTGTGCCAGCTTCCAGGCATATGTGAAGATGATGCTTCTGCATAGATACTAATGATGCTTGGTTAGATAGAGCAACGTTGCCTTTGCCTACCAAAAGCAACTTCCGATTAGTGAGTGGTTTCAATGCAAGTCTACGCGAACGATGGGGAAAGGGATTTTCTTCTTCCATGATGATTGATTTATTTTATGACCAAAAACAAATAAACAAAATAAAATGGTAATGTTAGGCAAAAGGTTTACTAAGAAACTATGGTACGTAGAATACCTCTTGGCAGACCAAGAAGTACGGGTAGGAAATCTCCACGAATGTTGTGTTCGATGTATCACGGTTGCAAGGGGCGGTCGACTCGGTTCACTATGGATGGATAGAAACCTAAAGTTGTCCTCCCAAATATACTTGAAGGTACATGGAGGCCCAAGTTCGTATTAGTGTTGTCTAATGCAAAACCGCACGGTTAGAGCACCCCTTTATACTTTTTGTACTTTAACATCGCTCGATATACCGGAAAGGTACGTGGAAGAGCTACGATATACTTACGTGTGTGGATTGAGGTATCACCTCGAATGTATTGCCGACAGTGCTGACAACTACTATTTTTTATGACGTGGGAACAGCGTCTCTAGCCTAGGCCTTATAAATGTTATCGGTATGGTTCCAATGCTTTTTTAGGTAAATTGATGTAAATTTTAAAGGTTTGATCTTGTTTATCGATTTTCCTTTCAAGGTTCATTGATGTGATGGAAATTCTTAAAATGCAAGCTAAAATGATAAGAAAAATTTTCAATTTTAGCTTTTTGAATCTTAGCTACTAACGACAAAAAGCAATTAGTTTTGAGAGAAAACAACAAAGAGCACAAACTAATATGTAACTTTCTTAATTTTTTTCTACGTGAAAACATACGATCCACTATGTGAAATTGTGAGTTTTTCTTTTCGATCCCTTAATGTGAGCCTTAAAAGGAAACTATGTGCGTCAAATCAACAAAAATAAATGCTTTCTTCTTTGAGAAACAATAAATTTAACAACAATTTCACTTTTAGGAAAGGCGAAGAATGGAACTACAATTTTTCCTACGGGAAACAAGAATTTAAATACAATTTCCTTTACGAAAACAAGTGGATTTAATGCGAGAAAATAAAAATACTGCGAATTTGATTTTTCATTCATAAAAAAAAACACTTAAACATACATTGAACAAACTTACTTTTCAAAGGATGAAGATTCAAGCAAATTCTTTGGTCTCTATGAGGTATCGGACAATTTGAAAACAAAACAAAAAGGCTAAATATGATGGCAATGAAAAATTCAAAGGGAATTTGGTTGGCTTAGTGGTAGAAACACGGTTTCGAAGGGGAGGCAGGTGCGTTGCAAAGCACCCGAGTGGGGAATAGTGCTATTCAAAGCAATGTCTTCACCAGCAGTGCGTTGGGCACAACGAACGAGAATTCAAGCTACTTAAACACACGTCTAATGCAATTTTTTGTTTCAAAACCCTAATAATTGAGAGTGGGCTCTGGGTGGATAAGCAAAGGCAAAAACACCAAGGATGAAGGGAAGCTCCCTAGCGGAAGTCGCCAGTTTGTTATGTGGAATTATGAATTATAGATTAAAACACATTCCTAAATGTGGTACTGTAAATTTTAAACGATAGATCGGGAATTTGCGGACACTTTTCCTAAGAGTAAATAGACACACGAAAATAGAAACTTACTTGGGGTCCAAGTGCTTCCTATTCTCCTTATGTCGCTCTTGTTGTAGCTTCAATCAAATTTGATCGCTAGACTAGTTCCTGCAAGTATACACTAGAAAACAAATATATTTCAATATCTGATTGGCTATTTACCTTAATTAGTTAAATCAATGAAACATGAAACATATACATCGGCTAATAATCCATGCTATGAAATCTAGAAACATATACGGTCTATATGTGGGAAAATGGCTTGACAATCTTTATTAATGGATAGAAAGGGGAAGTTACAACCAACGATTGATTTGATGTCACCAACTCCGAATCATCCCAACCTCATCACAATGAACATCTCTCGAGAAGCATATCACTCAAATAAAATACTCAATTGAGAATTCAACAACATTTCTTTACCAAATTTCTTCCTTCTCAAGCACTAGGATTACGTATCGAATTTATAGAATAAGTGAAGGTAGTTTCTCAATCAATGACTTTCTAATAATGAGCAAGACATGTTCCCAAACATAGGTGTTATATGGACACATGGATTGAAGTTTGACACATATGGAATCTTCTAGAAGGCACTAGCCATGTGAAGATTATGGAACAATGAGAATTTCACTCCCAATTGACCAACACACTGCTTAGTGTTGGGAAGTTCTTTCTTCGAGCACCCTTGAATGGAGGTAACTACATATGCAAAGCGATTAGTTCCTTTAAAGGCTGCGTTGGTGAGCTCATAGGTGATATAACATGTACTTAAAATCTTGGAAACCTTGCAATGGAAGTCATGGATGATTTGTTCTTGTTCTTTGTCTTAGGGCATGTAGTAAGCCGAAATGATAGGGGATGGTAGACCCTATTTCATTGAATTACGGGGATGACGTCCAATTTAACCAGGTCAATGGGAATGATGCCCAAGTTGACCTATAACAGCTGAGTTCATGGAATAGTACAACAATTCCACGGTACCCTACACTTCACAACGAATGGTGTTGTAGAAAGGAAAACAGAAATTGGTGGAGTGTGCATAGAGTATGATCACATGTAAGAACCTCTCCAAATTATTTTTTGGGAAAAAAGAAATTAGTACTGATTTTACTTAAAAAATATAAAAAAAAAATTCCAACAGGAGTATCTTGATTTTAAGACTCCATTCAAAGCATTGAAGGGTTTAAACTAGAATTTCACCATTTGAAGATATTTGGGTGTAAGGCCTTTGCACATATTCGAAGGAGAACAAAAAGAAACTTGATGCTAAAGGTATTAAATGTATTTTTGTAGGATATTGTTTCAAATTTAAATCATATAAAATGTTTGATCTATCTTCTCATAGAGTATTTGCGAGTAGAGATATAATTTTCCATGAAAAGGAGATGAAGGAAACAAGGATAACAACTATGAAAGATGAAACATTCTTCCTAAAGCCCAGAAGACAATAAAGCATAAGAAAAACATAAAATAGTGAGTAGTAAAAGCATGGGGAATAATCCGAGACGTTAACAACGATCAAAGCCCAATCGAGGATTGGAGAAGTACTTTTCGAGAAAACAAAGGTGAAACGGTGAAGCACAAGAAATCTACTCGGCATATTCGACTACCTAAAAGGTAAAAAAACTATGTTCTCATGACTAGTGTTTTGAATGTCATAAAACCCATTAAATTTAATGAAGCTAATGAATATGAAGAATGGAGAAAAGCTATGGAGGAAGAAGATGAATCTATAATTAAAAATAAAACCCGGAATTGAATGAATTTCCCTAAGGAAAAGAGCCCATAGTATGTAAATGGTTATACAAAACTCAAGTTTAAAGTGGAAGGTAGCATAGATAAATATAAAGATAGATTGGTGGAAAAAAGGAGTACTCTCGAGAAGAGGTATTGATCATGAAGAAAAATTTGCACCGTAGCTAAATTGAACACAATTATATTGTTAATTGAATTAGCTACAAAGTATCTTTGGAACTTGCACCAACTAGATGTAAATTTTTTGAATGGAGATTTAAAGGAGGAGGTTTATTTGACACAAGTTTGAAGGGTTTGTGAAAAGGGGAAGAACATTTAGTTTGTGTATTAAAGAAATATTTGTATGGGGGATAGAGAAACGAGCACCTAGGTCATGGTATGAAAAGATAAATTCTTTCTTTTTCCAACGAGGTTTTATGAGAAGACAAAGTGATCCGGATATGTATAACAAGTTTTATGCAAGGGGTATGCGGTGCCGATTTATTTGTATGTTGATGACTTAATGATTATAGGAAATTTAGTGAAGTTAATTAATAAAATTAAAATGCATATGTCACAAGTATTCAAGATGAAATATCTTGGTGAATTTCATTACTATTTAGGTCTTGAAGGTTGTCGAGATGTTAGTCAAATTTTTTTTTCTCGGGGTAAGTATGTCAGATAAGTGCTTACAAATTTTATGATGGATCGTATGGGGTGCCTTTGTTCCTATGAAATAGAATGTGAAGCTTCATCTTGATGATGGTTCAAAAGTGGTTGATGTTACAACGTAAAAACAACTAGTTTGAAGTCTGAATTGTCTTACTACAACTAGGTGACATTGCATATTTAGTTAGTGTGCTTAGTCAATTTATGATGAGACCTATCGAGAAAGCCATTGGAGGAAATGGAAAAATAAGTACTCGGGTATCTTAAAGGTACAATTGATTTTGGTCTTAAATATATTGATTCATTTGATGTTGGTACGACGGAGTTACTCAAATTCAGATTGGGTTGGTAATCAAGATGATAGAATATACTACGGAGTTATGCATTTAGTATTGGATTTAGAATTGTTTCATTGAGTAGCAAGAATCATCCTACTATATCTTTGTCATCTACATAGGCATATTATAAAGCTTTGTGTAGTAGCTTGCGAAGGCATTTTGGTTGAGGTGAAGTTCTTCAGATGTAGGAGAAGAAAAAACGGATATAGTGATCAAGTACGACAACCATAGCTCAATCAAGTTGGAAAACAATACAATATTTCATGCAAGGGAAAAGCATGTTAATGCCCAATTTCATTTATTAGAGAGAAGATACAATCTAAGGAAATTTTTATTGAATATTGTAATACTTGTAATAATGTTGTTGAAATTTTCACAGAGCCCTTGGGAAGATAAAATTTGAATTGTTTAGAGAGATGCTAGGTTTGGAAATCAATCCTTTCTCCGTGGGGGAACTTGAAAATAATGGAGAAACGAATGGTTGTTGTTGTTTGTTGTAATTAGGGATTAGTTCATGATTTCTAGGAATCAATTCTAACTATCCTAGTCCTATGCATCTTTATAAGGTTTTAAATGATTGTGTTAATTCAATGAATGTGTTCTGACTATGGGAAGCCTTGATTCTTCTCACGAGGTTTTTTTCAATTTCATTCATCTTTTGTCTTCCTTTATTTCTAGTGTTATAAAGAAATGTATTTTAACATTTAAATAGTATGACATTTGATTTCCTCATCCATAACATTTTGTAAATTATATTCTTAAATAAATTATTTTTAATTGAAATCATTTCATATAAGCCACCAAGACGTGGGAAATGTTTATTTTTAAATGTGATATGTAATTTTGAATTAAAATTCCATGCAAATAAAGATACATTTCTTATAAAAAAATCTAACATTAATTGATAATAAGTCCTAAGTGGGATATTTAGGATCATGGGATATACGTCATCGATGAATTCCTTTAAATACACAATTAATATTGAAAATTAATATCTTAATATTGATAATTTATTTGTACTTACATTAATTATCAATTATTAATAATCAAAGATAATGTGGACATATACAAAGTTCAACTGGAAATGTTGAAATGTGTTTGGGCATCTCTCTCGTGCATTTTAAATTATTATCATTTCTTCCTTCTTTTGGTAGAAGTAATGCTCAACCATGATTGGGTTTTCTATGGTTGGTTGGAACTAATACATTGGGTCGGTTGTTTTTTCATAATTGACAATGGGGAGTGATTGATACCTTCCTTGCATACTATTTTTTGAAGATCCTTGCTTCAGCCCTTTGCCTACTTTTGGTGTTGGTTCTTGAGGTCACTCACTTACTTCAATTCATTGAGAATGAATGGACCAACTTCCCTCATAGTGTATTAACTATTCACAAAATGTATTAAATATTTTATTGGTAGTGGTGGTGAGGTGTAGGGGGAGGAATTCACATTGAGAATGAATGGACCAACTTCCCTCATCTTGTATTAACTATTCACAAAATGTATTAAATATTTTATTGGTAGTGGTGGTGAGGTGTAGGGGGAGGCATGGAGTGGTGAATTTGAGAAAATTATTTAAAAATATTATTTAAAGTTAAAAAATATTATTTAGTTAATTTTCTTGAATACATCCCCACAAATAAATAAATAGATAAAAATCACCAAGGGGAAAGTAAGAGTGAGGGAGTGACCAAATTAATATTTGAGTGGGAATGATGAACATAACAAACTTATTATTTCAATAATTTTCCTCTTTCACCTACCCCACCTATAAAGACTTTCTTGGGAGAGGGTTGAGTGTGGAAATATTATTATTTGAGGAGGAGAGGTGAAATAGAACAAATTATAATTTGAATAATTTTCTCATTTTGACCTCCCCCACCCTCGTGAAATTGAGAATGTAAAAATTATTTAAGTAATAATTTTCTCACTTTCACCACCCCCATGACGGTTGGGGAGTGATGAAAGTGATTGATTTGATAACTTTAACCTCACTTTCATCGGTTAAAGTTATAAAATTTCAAATAATGATGTGGTCACTTTCATAACTTAATGATGGTGTGGTTGGATCTAATTTGAATACTTTCACCTCCATCATCAATAATAATCTACTCACTTTCACTCACACCTACTCTCATGAGGCTCATAATTATTTTAAATTATTTTCTCAATTGTGAGTAATTTATTATTTGAAAATTTCCTACTTTGACCTCCCCCACTCTCATAGGGTTGTTGGGGTTCTAAAAGTGAGTAAATGATTTAAATAATAAATTTATCATTTTCACCCTCTCCCTTTCTCTTAATTATTCAAATAATAATTTTTCTCACTTTCACTATTTTTTTACTCAAATACTAGATTATTATTATCTCAATAATTTTCTCATTTTCATTATCCCTATGAGGCTAATTGTGAAATAGATAATTTTCTCATTTTCCACCCTATTTCCACCATCTCGCCATTAATAATTTACTCATTTGTCCAACCTTGCTAACACCCCCACACTATTAAAATCACAATTGGTATTATTCAAACCCCCACCCTCATGAAGGTGCATACTTATTCAAATGACAATTGGTTTTATGTGATTAAATGTGATGAAAGTGAAAATTTGCTCATTTTTCATCCCACTTCCACCACCCACTATCAATAATTCACTCATTATTGTAACCCCCTAACACCCCCACCCTCATGAGAGTGCATACTTATTCAAATCACAATGTGTTTACCCCATGCCCTCACCCCCACCCCATACCTTCATGAGGGTGCACAATTATTCAAATATTTATTTGGTTACATTAACTTCTAATCTAAATTATTTAAATAATAGTTTGTTACTCACACCTTGCCACCTTGTAGTTCCTCACAATTGATTAAGTTATTTTAATTAGAACTAAATATAATTCTGCGCAATTGATTAAAACATTTATATTAAAACTAATTGTAATGAGATAAAAATCAAAATTCATAAAATTACTATTATTATGGTACTTTTTTTAATGTTTTATCTTATGTAAATAGATTCGTAATTTCCTACAATAATATGTTACATGCTATAGATGGCCAATTTTAATGGAAGAAACAACTTTAAAGGAGAATTATTAGTCACAAACATTCTTTTTGTCTAAATTGTCATGTAAGGGAGACACCTTTTCCCTCGAAATCATACAAAAATTACTTTAAGGTCAATTGCTTATTGACATGACTAAATTATTATGATGGGGAGACACTTTTCCTTCAAAATCATAAAAAAATTACTCCAAGGTCCAATTGCTTATTGGTATGACTAGATTATCATGATGCAGAGAGATGCCTTTCCCTCAAAATCACACAAGGCTTACTTTTAGACTCAATTTATTTTCATAGCTATGAGAGAAGTGGACCTTAGTGAATGACTTGATGCAACCTACCTTATTATAGAATATGACTAAATCTTTATGTATGAGATGCTTTTCCCTCAAAATCACATAAGGCTTATTCCTGAGATCCCTTGTTTATTCATAGTTATGAGAGAATTGAACCTTAATGAATGACTTGTTTACGATTCGCTATGAAATTAGACCTTGTTGAATGAGTTTACATAGCCATTATCTTCACTATTAAACCACAACCCAATTGGCAAGTATTCAATCTCTATTAATTTAATATAAACATTTAATTTTTATTCCATAAAGATGGTTACTTTCACTCATAAGCCTCAACCCAATTTAGACCCAATTAATAAGTATTTAATCTCTATTAATTTAATATAAGCAATTTAATTTTTCTTCTAACTTAGATGGTTAATTTTCCTTTTGTTAAAACTCAGCAATTGGAAATATCTCTCCAATTGTTAGAACTTAGAACCAAGAAATGTTTTCTTCCAAAACATGAGTTCATTAGTTGGTAGCAAAGGCTCATAACTTATTTGTTGGGCCAAGCACTATGTCAAGTTATTTAATGTAATGGTTTATGCAGTTTCTTTTTGTTTTTTCAATGTGAAAGGGTGAAAAAATCCAGGTTATACCTTTAGTTTTAATATTCAAAAATCAATTTTCAGATTGCTAATTTTCCTCACTTCATTATTGTTATCAAAAGGCAATAAACCTCCATTAGTAATTATAATATGTAATGCAAGTGTATTTTCTACCTCTTATATTCTTATGAAATTGAGTAGATTAGCTACAACTATAACTTTTATTTGAGGGATTACTCAAAGAATGCTTTAATATAATGCACCCATTCACACCTATGAGGTTTCCAATAAGTGATCACTACTCAAAAATCCTTGAAACAATGCTCCCATTTACTAATATTAACTATACTACATCTTGTGAACATTTTAATATAAATTTTGTCACAAATATATATTTATTTTAAAATTATATAATTTATATAAAATTTGTAAATTTAAATAATAATAATAATTATTATTTTAAAAATTACTAAATATAAATAATAATTATTTTTATTTTATTATATATATATATATGAATCATTGAAAATCCTTCCCACTGTGCAAAAGATGGTTCTTGACTTTTGGTTTCCTATCCTTTTATTCATAGAGTGAAAGCATTTTACAACAAATGCTCATATGAAGATCGTGGTCCATAGGCATACTCACCCCTTATGTTTGGAACTTCGTTTACAAAGAGAAGGATCTTTAACTTCCAATATAGGCTCTTTTAGCTGCAGGAATTACTGTAGCAATGAAATCACAACTTTCTCATTTTGGGTTTTTATGGTTGGGGATTACTGTAGCAATCAAACCAGAAAATTCCAATTTGGATTTTGGTTGGGGATTGCACCAATCAAACCAGAAACTTTTAATTTGGATTTTTGGTTAGGGATTACCGAGACAATCAAATCAGAATTTTCCTCTTTTGATTTGGGGATTCCTGTACAATCACATCAGAGAGACTTCACATGTTTGTGTATTGATGACCTAAATGCCTTCACATTGTCTTATTGCTTTGCCAGGCACCACTGTTTATTCTTATGTATTACATCAATTGGAATGACTTGTTATAATATTCTAAATTCTGGGGTTAGTGAACCAAGCACCACTGTTTATTCTTATGTATTACATCAATTGGAATGACTTGTTATAATATTCTAAATTCTGAAGTTGGTGAACCAATTTCTCCTCTATTCTTGTATATTGTTGGATAAACGTGCTGATGCAAGAATTATGTCGAGAAAACTTATTTCCAAGCTTACAGTCAGAAGAAAGATTAGAGTTATATTATTCTCAATTCAAATTTTGGTTACCAGGTCCTTCTAATCTTTCATATCGTTGGATAAATATTGTTGACACAAGAACTATGTGAAGGAAAATTAATTTTTCCAAATTTACAGTCTAAATGTAAAAGGAAATCTCATTTAATTTCTCTGTCATTGCTAAAGATAGAAGAATATAATTTTTTTCAAATCAATTCTTATTGGATATAAGATATATGTAAGTCATCACTTGCTAAAGAGAGAATTTACTTTTTTCAAATCAATGCTTACTAGATAGAAAATTAATAAAGTGGTGTAGGGTCGACTAGGTTTCAATTTGGATGCATTCATATGGTGCTGGTGTGGGTTTTATATTTATATTTGCAACTAATCTTGTACATACCAACGTCAGCATATTGGACCCAGAACGTTAATAATACGGACCTTATTCCTCCTTCATCCCTTCTGTCAGATTTTGGAGTTTATTCTTGTCTTCCCTTTGTCTGGTTTTAATGTCACACTGTCAAAGTTTGACAAAGAATCATTAGGGTGAAGAGGCCATAATTCACATGCTCATATCGGTCATTCAATTCTTGTGATTGATGTACTCCTTGCTATTTTCGATCTCACCTCTGTCTCAGCGTGGCAGAGTCAGAGGTCTATGATGTTACAGCAAGAAGCTTGTTTCCAGAGACGGTGCCGGTAGAATTAATGATATTGTCTCCATTCATTTATGGATCCTGGTTTACATGCTCTACTTGGGGCCCCACCTCTCTCTCTTCTGTTACATAACCCCACAAGCAACCTGGCTTCTCATGAGCTTCAATGGTCTTGTTGAAATTCTTGCTCTTTCAGTAGTGTTCTTCATTTAAGGGTCACCGTTTCCATTTACAATGAAAGGTATGTATACCACACTTCTTAATTATATCATCACTGCTTCATGTTTTTGTTTCTCTGGAATGTTATGATGCTCCCAACTTTCCAGACTGGTGTAGCAGCAGGGCATTGTGTAAGCTTCACTTGAATGATATCTTGAAATATCTATATATCCTTCTGATTAGAATTGGATTTTTCAATATGTGTATATATCCTTCTGATTAGGTATTGGGTTTTTCGTACGTGTATATATCCTTCTGATTAGGTCTTCGGTTTTTCATATGTGTATATATCCTTCTGATTAGGTATTGGAGTTTTTCATACGCGTATATATCCTTCTGATTAGGTATTGGGTTTTTCATATGTTTTCAATATGTAGATATATCCTTCTGATTAGATGTTGGGTTTTTTCATGTGTTTTTCAGTTCAAATGTTGGTGCATGACATTTTGAATTTTGCAGTCATGATTAACATGAGCATTGGAAAAAATAACGTCCTTGAGCCTAAGAATGTTATATCAGCTGCCATGGATATGGACTGATGAAGTGTGTCATGCTCTTGCTGCTGCTGCTGTTTCTTCTTCTTCATGCAAATGCCAGAGAAATATGGGCTGCATTTGAGGCATGGTTGGTGTTATCTCTCCTGAGCTTCTCCAATCATATAGACACAAGTTCCATAGGGTGGGAGGACTTTAGCCAAGAATTTCTTGACCTTGCAAGTCCTGAGGTGTGAAAGTCTCTTGGTATGGCCGCCCTCTACTGCATCGGCTGAAGCCCCACCAACCAACACTAGCTGCCTCCTATGGATCATCTTCTTCTCTGTCTATCCCTCCCGAGCTGGTCATGACGATGATGAGATGGTTACTTTGTCAATATCATCATCTTTTAACTGTCACCAATTCTGTTTGTTCTTTCTCTGGTTTTTTTGGTGGTTTATTCATATCAGTTCTTTCATCTATGTAATGGCCAGATGATCAAACAGAATAAAAGAATAACGTTCAGTTGCAGCTATGAATCTCCTTTTTACACATCAGTAATAATAATACATGCTGTTTTATAGTTAAAATGTATGGAAATAACCAGGAAACTCGTTTGGACACCAAAGCAATGGAACAGAAACTATAACTGCGACCCCAAAGGGATTAACAGTTAAAATCTAACCAGGAATCTATATTAATTATTAATAATTAATATCGAAATTATTATGAATCTCTTATGAACTCGATCGAAGATCATTCATACAGTTCAACTCCAACTTCAAAATGAATGATACCTAGAATCTAAGAAATGATTTAGATTTATATTAATCCTTGGTTATAAATATGGAATTTTATCTCCATTGTGGATATTAATTTGCAAATATGATTTATGATGACGAATAATTTTCACTAAAATTTATTTTAGTGATTTTTAATTAATTTGAATCTTTTAACTTTTTATGTGTATTTTTAAAAGATTTTTTTCAGATTATCATAGTTTTGTTATTTTAAAAAATCAAGAAAGTTGATTATATAGATAAATATTTTAAAAATATGAAATGAAATGTAAATATAATATAAACAAAATAATAATCTAAAGAAAAATATTTTTCATCTTCAGCTTTTTTTTTAAGATTACGGATGTTAAAATAATATATTGAATAATATCTATTTTCACTATAAAACTCTTAAGAATTAATTCTTATCTTAACAATATATAAAAACAATAAGAAGAATTCATAAAGAAACAATTTCAAATAAATAAAAGAAAAGAAAAATATTCCAATAAACCAGCCCATGTTATCTTTACGCTATCCATGGGATCATTGGCCAACTAAAGGGAACTTGGTTGTGGTTTTCTAATTTATATTAGTGTTAAATGATTAATTTTTAATGTAATATGAATATTTTAGGTGATAGGTTAAGAAGTAAGGAGACAATTTATTAAATGATAAATATGAATTAAAATCTAATAAATAATTATTAAATTTGGTTAGTCTTTTTATATTTTAGAAGGTTTTATAATTATTATTTTATTATTATGGTGAATTGATCAATATGTTGCCACTATAATACTAAGAGTAGAACTCAAATATATTAAGGATTTATGAGTTACCAAGTTTGCAGAGACTCCCTTAAAAACCTTATCATGGGGAGTCGAAAGGAGACCATAGATTTTCCCCGGTGAAATTTGAAACCACCCCCCTACTAGAAAGTTTTATTATTATATAATGCCACTATGGTTTAATTTGGAAGAGATATTAAAAAAATCTAATCATGCAAAAGGGTTGGTGTAGTCATGTGTGATCCATAAATATAAAAGAGTTAGTTCTTATATACTTAAATACAATTAAATCATAATAAAAAAAATATTATATATTAACTTTTAATAATCCAATTTCAATTTAAATATAATTTATGTTAAATTCATATTAATTTTAAATTTATAAAACACTTCAAAAGATTAAATTGATTAATACCTCGTTTAAATTTGATTATTTAAAAATTTAATTATTTTTAAATTGAAAAATTTAATATCAATTTTATGTTATTTATATATAATTATATACACATACATTTTTAATAAAATTAAAACTTTATAATATTATTAATAAAGTAATCTGTGTAATAATAATGAAGAGGTAAAAAAAAAAAACTAAATTGGAATGAAATAATATATATTATATATGAGAATTTATTTCATCTTGAATATGTATTTTAATCACATTTATAAAATTTTGAATTCTCTTTTTTTTTTTTTAAATATTAATTAATTTTAAATATAATAAAAATGAAATATAAAAATGTTAAGGTTAGTTTTGAAAAAAAAAAATTAAGTTAAAAATAATATTGTTTCACTACTTTATATTTTTATTTTATGGATTTTTACATGAATAATTTATATACAAAATGTTTTAGAAGATAGAAGTTATTATAAGATGATTTCAAGATTTTTCTTTAAAACAATAAAATTATGAACAAAGGAACTCAACAGCTTCATCTCAAGATTTTTTGAAGTATGTAAAGAAAAAAGCATTCTTATAACTTTTAGTCTACAACTAATGCAAGAGCTTCTTCAAAGTCCACCCTCTCACTCATTTATGAACCCTTACATGAATATGAAATATATTAAATTGTTTTGCATTAATATCATTTTTTAAATCAATATATTTAATATTGTTTAAATAAATACACCAAAATAATATCTATCTAATATATATATTAATATAAACACTTTCATAAAATTATTATTGTAATTTATTGTCATAATAATACATTTTATTTATGTTCACATATTAAATATATGCAAATTAGTTGTCAAGAAAGATTTGTTAAATAATCTTTAAAAGAAGTTATTTTTTTGTAATTTTTATGTTTTTAAAATTTTAGGAATCGACATAGTTAAATATTGATGATTTGAATTTTTTCAACTTAACTTTATATATCAATAGATTTATTGCTTTGAAAAGTCAAAATAAGTGCAGAAAAATAATATATAATCTATTGCTATACATATTAAATTAAACACACACTTTTATAGGATTCTTATTGTAGTTATTATTATTGTAATACACTTTATCTATGTTACATAATAAATATGGAAATAACATTCAATAAAAGAAAACTATTAACTTAATGTTAGAGAATATTTTTGATTTTTAAATATGATATAATTATAAAACTATATGTTCCCTAGAAACTTAGGAAGGCTAAATTGATGTTTTGAATTTTTTCAATGCTTAATTTGTCATATATATATATATATATATATAATTTTTTTGTAAAGTTTTTTTTTAATTAAATATTTATAATTTAGTTTTTTTAAGAGAATGGGTTATTCGACCGGTCTCTTACAAGGGTGATATAATTATGGAGATTTGAATATGTGGCTTATTGCGCATATGTATTTTATATTTTGAAAAACAAGAGGGACTAAACCATTAGGCATAGTTTGAATGTAACACTTATTTTATTAACCACTTACATTTACCATATTTAAAAAAAAATTACATATTACTTATATGGATAACATTCTTAAAACTATTTGTGAATAAATATATCTGCCATATGATTAATATATTTCATATTTTACTACATACCAGTAACATATTCATGCTCTTAAATAAATTTATGTTTGTAATCCAAAAAATTTGACTACGCGGTACCAATCATTTAACTCAGGGTACTCTTGGGTCAATTCATACATACACCAACTAGATATTCCTAATAAATTCTATCGAGCGTTATGATCTGTATCTACAATTTTTAATCTAGTTATCATTATGAATAATTATATTTTAATTCAAAGGATAGTCTCGAATTCATTTCAGCATTTAAGTGCCTATCCTTGGTTATCGTTACGGTCACCATATGTCCTGATGTACTGGCGCCCCCTCTATCATTGGATCATGGCTCCTTGTGATCAATGGTGTTCAGGATTGAAGGGATGGGTTAGGGTAACCACCCACCCTCCATCTCTTGCCTTAGACTCATTGTTTCGTTACGATGTTGGAAACTTCGGCTCTACAACCTCTTCTCCCACTGGCCGAACAACTACTGTATGGATTCTGCTGATCTCATGGCTTGAACTTAATATTCTTTATACTGGTCTCATCACATTGGGATAGTTTCTTCGGGTGATTCACACTATTACATCCTTTGGAACCATACCATGGTTCCACAGGTCTTTCCACATGGTTGCAAGTTTTTTCGTCTCTTAGTTTCCAATGGTGGCTTGTTATTTTCCAAGGTGTCTTCAGAGATTCAAGCAAGTCTCCACTGTCTTCAGCATGCTTCCACACTCATGGCAAAGAGGTAATACAAGCTTAATATTTTTCCTTTTTAACAGTGGTTTTCTATGCTATATGCAAGGGTTTTTTTTTTTTTTTGAGTTACTCCTTTTAAGCTCCACCAATTTTTCTAACCATTTTTTTTTCTCTGCGCGGTTTTGGCGAGGTACCGTTTTATGCTTACAACATACCAGTGAGAAGACCTGGCATTAGCCTTTTCTCTCAATACCATCGGTAACTGTTTCTGCCATTCTCTTCGGTAATTATTTTTACATTTATGCAATGTAACACTTGGCCTCCCTCCACTTACTTTGCAAGTGAGGTCCCAAGCTTTCGGTGAATGACTTATATGCATTCCTATTTTTCTTTTTTATTATAGAATAATGGAAGCCATATGAACTCTCCTCTCACTCAGTCTTACTGTATTATGTATTATTTGAATTACCCTCTATTCTCAGAGTTATTTCCTTTTAGTTAAGGGCTTCAGTTCTCAAGGCTACACATTTCTTAAATCTGTAAATGGGTTGTTTAAGATTTCTTCAGTGAAGCTATCTCTGCTACTTAGATAACTGTATATCTTCTTTTCATTTCGCTGAAAGTATCCGTAATGTGCCAGAATGGTTAATCTGAAAGATTCATGGTTTTCTTTGTAATACAAGGACTCTCTATTTCTTCAGTTTTTTCTCAAATTTTAACAGTTAAATGGTTACATAGTTTACTTTCAATGACATTCTTGTCCTTCTCCATTTATAGCATACTAGTCTAGTATCGTTATTGAGATTCTACGTTCATATTTAATGTGCCCTCCCAATGTTCCGGTAAAGATTCTGCTAGGACCAAAACAAGGACTTTGTATTAGGTACTGGCTCTAAACCCATATAATTACCGTTGTCATTCATAGAGAGGCTCCTCTGCTCAAGAGTATTATGCTATTTTCATAGATTATGGTGAGCTTTTCTTATTCACTATTGACAAAAGTTATTGAATATATGTATATTATATCGTAAATCTTAATAGCCAAAAATTTTATATTCTTTGTGTGTTCTTGAATATCCTTATTTATATTTACAATTGTTTAAAAAAAAAAACTAAAGAAAGGATACTGGGATTTCAATATTATTTACCATTCAAGTGTAAATACTGAATGTAGTTCTTTTCTAAGTTTTCTATTCCCTAGGAAGATATTTCTTGCACCTTCGACAACTTCCTAGAATTTTTTGCTATATGGAATTCCTATTTCTTGTGCAATACATTATAAATAGAATTTTAGGTTTATATTTTCATATATTCACATTCTGTTCTAGTGCAGTAAAACAAAAATAGAATTTCTTCTCTTGTATAGTAATAGAAATAAACTTCTCCTACATCTTCATATATTTTCATTTTGTTCTTGCACAGTATAGTAGTAAAAAAAAATTATAGTCCCGTAGGCTCGTGTTTTGTTCTTGTTCAGTAATAGAAATAAAATACTAATATTTCCTACCACATTCACATTTTTTTTTAATCTCCTATAAAATTTGCAAACTAGATACAGAACATCAAACAACAAATTTAAATGTTGTATGTACCTACTTCAGAGCTTAGGATTTTGTGTTAGTAACTACCGGTCCGCCCAACCTTGAGCGAGGCGATTACATTGTCTGCTCTCCCCTTGCTCCTTACCAAGTTGGAGGAAATTGTATGAGACAAGAAGTCTGACCTCGGGATTGAAAAATCTAGTCTAGCTTCATTAGGGTAAGTTTCTTGAGTTCCACTCGTACTCCCACCAGATCTGAACAACTTAGAGCCAGCATACATTGCTTAGCCCGCTAAATCTTCTGCACAAAACCCCATTCCCTCCTAGGATTTTTCCTTAAATTATTTCTGGGAAGGTAACTATCAGAACTTTCTCAACCTCTTCCTGGGTTTCTTGGAATATTTTACCACATAGTTACTATCACATTTTACTCAAAATAAAACTGTCATTTAATTAAATTCTTTAAAATAAAATTCATGTGTTAATTTCATAAAGAATGCGTCATTTGTTTCTAATTCATAATGTGTTCAAATAATTTATGTAAGAAAAAGTAAAAAGTAAAATAATAAATCAAGAATTTACATCTTCCCTCATTGAAAGAAACAACGTCCTCAGTGTTACTCATTTCTTGAGAACAATTTCAGATAAGCCTCAAACGTAACTTTTTATTCTTCCCAAGTAGCCTCCTTCGGGCGAAACTGCTTCCACTGCACTTTAACTTGGCGGATGAATCTCTTTGAGAGCGTTATTTCTCTCTGATCTAGGATATACTACGGTTCTACTAGAAAATTGCTGTCCGGTTCTACCTGCAAGCAACAAGGTTTCGAATTAGTTTAAATCAGCAAATCATTGTTTGTAAATCGTAAGTCTTTGTCGACTTACATGTATACCTTACCACTGTATGATGTGCTTGGAATCGTTTACATAATGCTTCAATAAAGACACATGAAATACATTGTGCACTAATATATGGCTTGGTAAAGCCAAATGATAAGCCACCAACCCTATCCTCTCTAAGACTTGAAAAGGTCCGCAGTAGCAGGGAGCCAAATTGGCACAAGAATTCCATCACATAGTGCTTTTCTTTGGCTTGGTTCTCACATACACATGGTCCCCTACTGCAAATTTCCAAAAAATTATTTTCCTGTTTGGGTCAACCTTTTGTCGGTCTTAAGTCGCCTTCAATTTCTGCCTAATTTTATTAACCTCCCACTCCATCTCTTCTAACATATCTGGTCCAAGCATCATTTTATTTTCTGGGCTACTCCAGTTTATAGGGGCCCAACATTGTCTCCCATACAATGCTTCGAAAGGGCTCATCTTGAGAGATTCTTGATATCCGTTATTTTAGGCAAACTCAACCAAATGTAGGTACTCCTCCCATTTCGTTGGCTATTGCATTACATACCTGTGCAACATGTCTTCTAAAACTTGACTCACCCTTTCTGTTTTCCCATCCGTTTGTGGATGGTAAGCAGTGCTAAATTGTATTTCCATTCCCAGTCCACTAAATGGTGTCTTCCAGAATGCTGATATGAACTCACATCATGATCTAAAATTACTGCTCGGGGAATACCATGTAGTCTGAAAATCTCCTTCATAAAAATATCAGAAATTTTCACATCCTTGTAGGTAGATTGAACAGGAATAAAGTGTGCCACTTTACTAATTCTATCGACTACCACCATAATCAAATCGATATTCCTTTTGTTTTGGGGTAGACCCATAATAAAGTCAAGAGAAATAACTTCCCACTTCCATTCAGGCACTGGGATTGGTTGAAGAAATCCCAGAGGGTGCTAATGCTCTACCTGAATCTACTGGCGCTTTAGGCACTTGCTCAAATATTTTTCTATGTCCCTTCTCATCCTCGGCTAGGTATAGTATTTTCTGATTGCTATCAACATCTTTCAATAAGACGGATGCCCAACATAGGTAATTCTATGATACTCATCCAAAATTATTCTTTTTAAACTTCCCTGGTTGGGAATATATATCCTCTTTCGAAAAAAAAGAAGTTGTTTTTCATTGAGTTCATTTTCAGATTGTTTCCCTTGTTTCTCATCATATTTTACTTGCTGCCACAAATTCTGATATTTTGGGTCCTCCCTTGCTGCTTCCAAAATATGGTCTTGAAAATTAAATTCATTCTGGTTTAAATATAATTCATAAATGTCATGCAATTTTCTGCTTAAGGCATCTTCCACCTTGTTCTATTTTCCTTTTACATGCTAAATATGGAAATCAAATCCGCTAAGAAATGAATTCCATCCCACTTGGGAGGAATTCAAATCAACTTTCTTAAAGTAGCTGGTTAAGTTTCTATGATCGGTCCTCAACACGAATCTATTTCCTAGCAAATAATGCCTCTATATCCACAAGGCATGCACGACTGCAGTCAGTTCGAAATCATATGCTAAATATCTTTGTTCATGATCCTTCAAATTTCTAGACTCATAAGCTATGACTTTTACCTCTAGAGTCAACATTTCTCCTACACCTTCTTTACATGCATCAATACATACTTTGAATTCCTTACTTAGATCTGCTACCTTCAAAACAGGTGTAGTGGCTAACAACTCTTTTAATAACTCAAAATTGTTTTGGCATTCTTGTGTCCATTTGAAAACCTATCCTTTCCTTTGGAAAGAGGTAACAGGATAGGCTATTTTGGAGAAAACATTAATAAATCGTCGGTAGTAACTAGCCAAAGCCGTAAATAAGCATATGTCTGCCACATTCTTTGGGATCCTCCATTCCATAATTGTTTTTTATATTTTTTGGGTCCACAACTATTCCTTCTGCCAAAATTACATGCCCCAAGTATTAGATATTCTCCTTAAAGAAATCACATTTACTAAACTTGGCATAGAATTTATGCTTTGTTAGCATTTTCAGCACAATATGCAGATGTTCTTTGTCCTCTTCCTCATTCTAAGAGTAAATTAAGATATCATCAATAAATATTAACAAAAACTTATCCAAGTATGGGTGAAAAATTCAATGCATTAAGCTCATAAATGTTGTTGGTGCATTGGTTAACCCAAACGGTAGCACCACAAACTCGTAGTGTCCATACCTCGTATGGAAAGTTTTTTTTCTTATGTCTTCATCCTTGATATGGATCTGGTGGTAGCCTGAGCTTAAAACAATATTGGAGAATACTCTATATCCTTTGACCTCGTCAAACAAATCATCGATGTGTGGTAATGGGTATTTGTTTTTAATAGTCAGCTTGTTGAGCTGAAGGTAGTCCACACACATGCACATAGTTCCATCTTTCTTCCTTACGAACAACACTGGTGCTCCCCATAGGGACACACTTGGCCGAATATAGCCTTTATCCATTAATTCCTATAATTTCATCTTTAACTCTGTTAACTCTGGCACACTCATTCTGTATGGAGTCCAAGACATAGGTGCTGGTTGAGGTATGAATTCGATAGTAAAATAAATATCTCTTTTTGGTGGCAGCCGTGGAATCTCTTCAAGGAAAACATCTTGAAATTCTTGCACAATAGGAATATTTTCCAGCATAGAAGTTTTATCTTTTGCATTGGTGAATCCAACCTGAATTGAATAAAGCTGACAACCCTTCCTTATACGTTTACGTAGCTATGATGTTGTAATAGATCACAATGTCAGAGGATTTTTAATTCCGTGAAGTTCCTGCCTTGTTCCATCATTAGAATTAAAATGTATGACCTTATTTTTACAGTCCACTAAAGAAAAAGGTCTTTCCATCCAATCCATTCCCAAGAATATATCATAAGACCCTAGTGGTAAAACATTGAGTTCCACAATTATTTAATGGTTTCCAATACTCAAGTCACCATTGGGCACCTTAGTATGAACCCGTCTTCTAGGCCCTATAGCCAGCTGAACTAGCCATGGCTTTTTAAATTTATGATCCTGCAACTTACAACCTTCTACTACACAAGGGTGTATCTAACTCAAACTAGCACCAGGATCAACTAGAATAGAAACAACTCAGTTTTGAATCTTACCTTCTAATTCTATCATGGTTGGCTAGTAATTTTCTTGCCGATCATCCAATGTTGTGTTAATTCTTGGTATGTTTTGAGCTACATCCCCTACCATGGACGCTTCTTGTATATTTGTTTCCATCTCGCTCCTTCCACGATGTGGGAAATTTTTCAAATACTGGGCTTCTCCACATCCCCAACATTGCAACAGAAGTTTCTGGCGATGTCCAATATCAAGTCTACCAGAAGCTTCATTAGGGCTTTCCTCTCCAGTCTACTTTGTTTTGGTTTGGCTTTTTCCATTATGTTTTCTAAGTGGATGTCTTGCAACATTCTTGAAATTACTTGATCTGCTATTTCTGTTATTAGTAAAGCTTTTCTGCCCCTTTCAAGGTGGCCAAGTTTTCCCAGCTTCTTCCTTCGCCTTGGACTACTGATATCACATTCATTCCTTCCTAATCACTTCATCCATGGTTTTCGGATTTACAAACTCAATCATTCCTTCATATGAATTGGAAAATTTCTCAAAAAACACTGCAACTTGACTTTTTCATCATGCAGGTAAGGTACATATCTTAATAAATACGTCAATTTTATAATAACTTCATCCATAGTTATTTGGCCTAGTTTCAAATCATGAAACTCTCAAGATTTCTCCTCATAAAATATTTCAGTCAAGTACTTGTCCTTAAATTCCTGTTGAAACTCATCCCAAGTGAAATTTTGGTCTTCTACTCCTCTTACATTCTTCACTTCCTCCAACCACAGAATTGCCTTCTCCTGCAATTGGTAGATGGCCAGGCAAGCTTTAAGTTTGTTGTTATACTCGTACACCTGGAAGTATTTATTCCTATTTATTATCCAAGCCTCTGCCATTTCCTCCACCTCTCCATTAATGGTAGGAGGCTTGATTTTCCAAAATTCTCCGTGTAACTCCACCTTCTGCTATTTCAGAACCTACTTTTCCATGACATTTCCAGATTCCGCCTCATTATATGTTTTACTTTTATGGCTTCTTTCCGTTCGACTGTCTTCACATGATCATGTACTCCTTGGCGTTGTTCTCTATTTTCCAGAATGTTTCTTTCAAGACTAGGTTATCCACTAGGAGGATTCTTTCTATCTGAAAAACTCTTCAATATCCTCTCTTGTTCTCTCATCAACCTTTCTTTGTCATTGTGAAGTTTAAGAATTTCTGTTTGTAGTTGTTGTACCATATCCAACAATTTATTTTTCTTCCGCTGTTGTTCTTCTAGCATTTTTCTTGTCTGCTGGTGCTATTCCACACTTAGTTGCACCCAAATTTTAGGACTGACTTCGCGATTGGTCATCGAATGAGTCTCTCCCATGTTTCTGGATGGGTGTTGACTTGATACTCTTCTCATGATGGATTACAAGAATCTTGTTTTTGTACTTAACACAATATCAAATCATTAAATTTCATGGAATTCCTAACACAACAGTTTAGTATGGTTCTGGCCCATTTGGCCCCAGTTTATAACTTATGCTATGATACCACTTGTAACACCTACCTTACTAACCACTTACATTTACCATAATTTTAAAAAAAATTACATATACCTACATGGTAACATTTCTTAAACTATTTATGAATATATATAGGTCACACCACATAGGATTAATACATAAATAATTTACACTGCATACCATTAACATATATGCTAAATTCTTAAATTAATTTATGTTTGTAATCCCAAAATTCTGATAATGTAGTACCAATCGTTTAACTCCTGGGAACTCTTGGGTCAGTTCATGCGTACACCAACAAGATATTCCAAATCCATAAAATCAGTGTTATGATCCGTATCTAATGTTTTACTCTGGTTTTCATTAATATTATTATATTTTAATTCAAAGGACAGTCTCAAATTCATTTCAGCATTTAAGTGTCTATCCTTGGTTATCATTACAGTCACCATCTATTCTGATGTACTGGCACCCCCTTTGTCCTTGGATCATGGCTCCTTGTGATCAACGATGTTCAGGATTGAAGGGGTGGGTTAGGCTAACCACCCACCCCTTATCTCTCACCTCAGACTCATTGTTTCCTTATGCCGTTGGAAACTTCCGCTCTGCAACCTCTTACTTCATTGGCTGAACAACTACCGTATGGATTCTACCAATATCATGGCTTGAACTTAATATTCTTTATACTGTTCTCATCACACTGGGATGGTTTCTTGTGGTGATTCGCATCGTTACATCCTTTCAAACCATACCATGGCTCCACAGGTCTTTCCGCATGGTTGCAAGCTTTTTCGTCTCTCATTTTCCATTGGTGGCTTATTCTTTGCGAAGGTGTCTCTGCAACTTTGAGAAAGTTTCCACTGTCTTCAACAAGCTTCCACACTCATTGCAACGAGGTAATCCCAGCTTATTGTTTTTCCTTTTTAACAATATTTTTCTATACTATATGCAAGGGCTTTCTTTTTTGTTTGAGTTACTCCTTTTAAGCCACACCAAGTTTTCTAACCATTTATTTTCTGTTCTCTATGGTGTTTTGGCTAGGTACCGCTTGATGCTTGCAGCATACCAATGAGAAGACTTGACATCAACCTTTTCTCTCAATACCACTAGTAAGTGTTTCTGTCATTCTCTCCGGCAATTCTTTTTACATTTCTGCAATGTAACACTTGGCCTCCCTCCGCTTACCTTGTAGGAGAGGTCTCAAGATTTTGGTGAAAAACTTAGATGCATGCCTAGTTTTTTGTTTGATTATAGAAGAATGGAAGCCATATGAGCTCTCCTCTAGCTCGGTCTTATTTTATTATGCATTATTTGAATTACCCTCTATTCTCAGAGTTATTTCTTTTGAATTAAGGGCTTTAGTTCTCAAGGCTACGCAGTTCTTGAATCTGTAAATGGGTTTTTTAAGATTTCTTCAGCAATGTTATCTGTGCTACTCAGCTAATTCTATATCTTCATTTCATTTCACTGAAATTATTCGTAATGTGTCAGAATGGTTAACATGAAATATTATTTGTTCAAATTTTATGGCTTCTTTCCATTCGACTATCTTCCACATCATCATGTACTCCTTGCCATTGTTCTCTATTTTCGTGAGTGTTTATTTTAGGACTAGGTTGTCCACTAGGAGTATTCTGTCTATCCGAAAAAATCTTCAATATCCTCTCTTGTTCTCTCATCAACCTTTTGTTGTCATTGCGAACTTTAATAATTTCTTTTTGTAGCTGTTGTACCATATCCAACAATTTATTTGTCTTTCATTGTTGCTCTTCTAGCATTCTTCTTGTCTGCTGGTGCTATTCCACACTTAGCTGCACCCATATTTCAGGACTGACTTCACGATTGGTCACCAGATGAGTCTCTCCCATGTTTCTGGATGGGTGTTGACTTGATCCTCTTCTCATGATAGATTACATGAATCCTATTTCTATACTTAACAGAATATCAAATCATTAAATTTCATGGAATTCCTAACACAACAGTTTAGTATGGTTTTGGCTCATTTGGCCCTAGTTTATAACTTATGCTTTGATACCACTTGTAACACCTACCTTATTAACCACTTACATTTACCATAATTAAAAAAAAAATTACATATACCTAAATGTTAACATTTCTTAAACTATTTACGAATATATATAGGTCACACCACATAGGATTAATACATAAATAATTTACACTGCATACCATTAACATATGTTACACCATTTTTTGGTCATCTAACCTATTATCATTACATGGATCCAAGTACACCATGTAAGACCAATTTTCCCTAAGTAAAATTTCTTTCACTATAAAAATAACTTAGTAAATCACCTTTATTAAGTTGTTTATGGTCTAAACAGGTAACCCCATGAGGAAATATTAAAAAATCTAAATTTGTTTTATTTTTCTCAAGGAATAATTAATTAAACAACAGTTTGATTAATATTCCTGGTTATATTTAACCCAAAAAATGGAAATTAATTAGATAAATTATTATTTATCTAATTATTTCTTAAAGTATAGTTATTTAAACGTTATTTAAATAATATTCTTTGTTAAATATGACTAAATCACCTATAAATAATTAAATAAATCATTATTTATTTGATTATTACTCAACCACATCCTTAAAATGATAAATAAATCATTTATTTATTTATTATTTACAAATTAAGGGATTCAACCCAAGTCAAATTCCTTTTCCCTCCAACAAATATAATAAAATATTCCATAAAAGTTCGATCTTGATTTGGTTAATAATATTTTAATTATGCCCCAACATCTAGACTAACTAAATATTTTGTTATAAATAGAAGGGTTTTTCCATTCATTTACCCCCTTTTGTTACCTAAATATCACTCTGGATCTATACTTTTGGTCTGACTATTGATCCACCATCATAGTCATATTTTGCTACCATTTTTGTCTGGGTTTTCTACACCATCAAGAGAGAGGAATTTCAGATATGAAGTGTTGAGGACTTACAAGAACCCATCCCATTGAGGAGAACTAAGAACACCCTCCCCTGTTTTCCTGCTAGGTGCCCTTAATACAAAATTGATTCAACATATTCTTGTCTTGTCTATTGGATGCATGGAGTAAATCTTGTTTTTCCTACTATTTAATGTCTTCTAATGCATAGATCTAGATTTTTGCAGCATTTATCTTGATCACCTAATTGCAAATATGAATATAATAGTATTCATATATGCTATTAGCGCTTTTGGTTATGCACAGGTAAAGTGGTATTTTTTCGTACTCTTGGAATTAAGATTCATACTAACAACTGGCAACTTCACATGAGTTTACGATTACGACTGTTGTCGTTATTCTGATCCTTGCATATCCAACTGCTTCAAACCCTAGGATTTATCTTTAGCCCCTTGTTTTTGGCTTTTCTTGATGTTTTTTTTAACATATAAAACCCTAAAATGATAAAAATTCTAACTTCCGTGTGTTTTCGTACCTATTGCGCAGGTGACAGACATTAGCCGCAGCTGACACGACAAGTTTTTCTGAAATCTACCGCCGAGAGTGCCAAAATTGTAGGTCACAAGTTTTGGCCAAAATAATGTGACCTAGAGCTTCAGGAAGCAGGAATAAGCCCAAAAAATATGACCTCTACCGAAAACAGGTCAGAAACTATGACCTAGATTTTCTACAGGGATTTTTCTGAAAATTTTCTAGGTTTGTCTGAGCCTTTGTTCAGGGTCGTCTAACCTCCATCTCGGCCTATTTTGTACCTGTACTTGTCCTTTTTCTCTCAACTAAGTGGGAACCTAGCTCCCTAGGGCTTCAGTACCCTCCACTTTTTGTGGAAGCTTTTTTGCTGTTGTAGGTTTTCTGAAATTTCAGAGTATTCAGCCATTTTTCAGATTTGATACCTCACCCTCAGATCCACTTCAGATCGTCTTGTTATCCATCCAAAACACCTCATTTATATTTTTTTGGGTTTTCCTCTAGGGTTTACTCTGTTTCCCTCCTAGAGATAGCCTTTCGCCACCTCTTTTTACAAAAAAATTTGCTCTGATTTGTTACTGTTTTCTGCACCAATTTCCAGCAGATTTTTCCTTTAGATCCCTATATATTCTTACCTTAGATCTATTGACTATTTTAGTGTGTTTTGATTAATATTTTACTAACCTATAGAGTAGTTTTTGAGAGCCCGCCTCCTTGGGTTTAGATTATTGCATCGTTAGCTGTTTATTTTTTGTTTTTTGTAGGCTTATATACTATCATTTGTAGGTTTATTTACAGCTATACAACACACTTTTTATTTTTTCTCTTCAAACGTTTGGGTCTAAAAATTAAAATTTACACACTTTACACACACACCCTAATAAGCAAAAAAGGGCTTGGTTAACACCACCAAGAAAAGACTCTAAAACATTGAAATCAATTGATCCTGCACCTCTCTGCCCTTGTTTCGACATTGTAATCAGTTGATCCTGCACCTCATTGCCCTTGTCGGTCTCTTTTTCCTTTGTGCCATGTTTGTGTTGTTATCATTGCGCCACTAAGGTGTTTATCTCAGAGACTTCTTGGCCTTCATCCTCAGTTTCCAGTAGGAAGAATTACTCCTCTACATAGGATTCAAGTTAGTCCTCCATCGAGTCTGCACTCCGACTCTTCTTCTGGTCCATTGGGTTGTCCTTATTGTTCCACCATTAGTTCTCCCCCTTTCACCTTAGCCATGCTTGGTGTAGGACCTAATCCTAGTGGTAACCCTGGCCCTCATGCTGGGAATACCACTAGTGGGACCGCAACGAACACTACCCCAGCTACGCCCTTACTCCCCTTCATGGCAAGCCTCAGCCTCCCCAATTTTGACCAGTTGATAAATTACCCTATACACCATGACGCTAGTTGGCCTGCTATGCTGACAAAGCTCCCTTTTGACATCCCAAAATTTGAAGGCCTTGCTGGAGAAGATCCTTTAAATCATGTTCGAGATTTCCACATATGGTGTTCATCTAACTCTACTACCGATGTCTCTGTTAGTCTTCGGTTGTTCCAACGAACGCTTATAGGTGAAGCTTCTAAGTGTTATGTTGACTAGACCCCTTCCTCTCATACCACCTTTACGACTCTTGCTTAGGATTTTTTGTCTTACTTCTAGCTTCCCCTGTGTTATGACACTACTATCGAATGCTTGAATTCTTTCCGTCAATCGTCTGTGACCTGCTTTTCTGATCATGTCCAGAAATGGCGGAGAAGAGAGAGCCTATGTCGAGCTCCTACTTTCGAAGACCGTGTCGACATGGAATGGTTCCTTAGATCTCTTTTTCCACCTATCGAAAAATATGTCGCGTCGCACTTTCCTCAAACCGAAGAAGTCGCTCTCCAAATTACGTTAAAATATGACCTGATCTACGCTCAATTAAGTTATGTTTATACCGTTCTACCTGATCTTCCCACGCTCGGTGGTGCCAACGCACCGGGGGCATGTCATGTCATTGACAGTACCGTTGGAGCTCTCTCTAATCCATATGATGAACCTTCCATGGGATATGGCTTTCCTCAGGGTGGGGCCAGCACCTCCTGCACTTTTCCCCCTCCCTATAGCATGTATCGAGGATACAGCATGCCTCCTATTTTTTCCCAACCTCCTATTTACCACATTGTTACCCAACATCCTTATTATCCGGATCCACAACCTTGTGCTTCAACTCCACCAGCATTAGCATCTCCTCCTCGCTTGCCTTCTAAACCCCTGCAACAGTAGCCACCACCCCCTCAGGGGTAGGTGTATGCACAACAGGGCACGACTAATCCTCCTCCCTTCAAAAAGAAGAGGAAAGGCACTCAAAATCAGTTTGCCCCTGGTAATACTGGACCTAATCACGGTAATGCTCTTAACATTACGAACCAGCAACAGGGCACTCAGCCCAAGGAGGAAAGGCCTGTTCACACGAACAAGCCATGTTCTTGTTGTGGTGTTTATGGTCATTACATGCATGATTGTCCTCTTTTGCCACAGATGCGGTAGCTGTGGGAGTCTCAAGAAACTTTGAGAGATAGCAAGCCGTCTCTTTCGTTCCTCCCAGTCCTACACTTAGTCAACCGGCTGTGCTTACCTATCCTTTCCCTTAGCAAGGATTTGTGGCTACCCAACCACCTGAAGGTCAGGTGGCCACTCAGCCTATTCCATCTGATACCTCTGATTAATATATTCTCATGATGAACTCTGATCAACCTCCAACCATAGACATCAATCTTTAGACTCGGTCTCGTCAGTACAAAAAGCCTCCCGCTACGTCTGTCCTCGAGTCACCTCCTTCAGTCTCTACAGAGCCTCTTTCGACACATAATGGCCCCTTGAAGATCCCTCAGCCTAAGGCGGAGGCTCATACCAAGATCCCTAAGGGACCACCATATCGAAATGCTGCTTCTGGAAAATTTTCCCATTCATATAGCATAGTAGATGATTTGGCACAATCTCCTGCTGCCATTTCAACACTGGAAATTCTCCAGTCATTCCCTTCACAACGAAAAGCTTTACTATCTGTGGTGTGTGATGTAGATCCATCCGACGATCGATTGATTTCCTTTGATGTTGACCGGTTAGAGCATCCTCCTCTCCTAGCTTCCGTCACTTTCCAAATCCTAGTCAAGATCCGGAATGTCAACGTTTCCTGGTGCATTATTGATGAGGGGGTATCTCCCTGTGTGATGTCCGCTTCGTTTTGGAAACAACTTGGATCACCTGAGTTGGCTCCTTCCACAATCAATCTCCGAGTGTGGGATGGCCACGCCTCCTAGCCCATTGGCTTATTCCACAATTGTCCTATCACTCTTGCAGGGAAGACTGTTTGTGTCGACGTAGAAGTCATAGATGCCCCCTTAGGTTACAAAATTCTATTGGATCGTAGCTACACTTCTGTGATGTCATATTTCCCTTCCGCAGTTCACTGCAAGATGTCTTTCCCTCATAATAGAAAGATATTCCCCATTGACCAGTTGACATATTACGAACCGAAGTCTCAGACCTCCCCTGAGTCCACTATCTCTTCGATGGCCAACAAGAAAACCATCAATCCTTCGACTAGTGTTTCACCCAGAGTCTACAAATATTCCTCATTTCTTGGTACATTCCCTTGTATTCCTCCTCCCGTCTCTGATCCCAGCTCATCGAATTTTTGCATGATGCAATCATCTCGGGCTGCTCTGAAGTGGCCCGTCTCGGCTAGTTAGTAGCCTCCTCACCCTCCGTAGCCTTCTCCTAGCACTTCAATTCATCCTTCTAGACCTCCTCCTCTTGGCCCTTCAGCTGGTACTCATGAGCCTCCTTACCCTCCTGGAACAATTTATCCAGGCCTCAACCATTTAGGCGTCATCCCACCTAGTCATCACCCCTCCGGTCAGATACCGTTCCTACCTCCTCCACCAGGAGTCTATACGGCACTTGTCATGGCCACTCTCTCTTCCTAACTTGATCCTTGGGATTCCCGTCTGGTACCTTGATCCTCCAGCCACTACCCCGTCAGGTCAACCTAAACCTTATCTTTCTTTGACCCCGGTTTAACCGGTCCCCATGACTTCTCTCGCTGCAACAGTGCCTCAACCACCTCAACATGAACCACCTCCTGTTGCGACCACTTCGGGTAAGAAGGGAAAAGCTCACAAAAGGGCCTCAAAGGACAAGACTGCCCCGATTGACCCTGCATCTCCTCCACCTCCAAAGCCCTGTGCTCTGTGTTATCTCATCTATCACGCCACCCATACCTATTCTTAGTTGCTCTTCATCAAGCCCATGGTTAAAGTCACGTTCCCTGAGTCTATGGTCCCTCACACCTCTGCTTCTTCCTCGACTTCTGCTAAGAATGCCAAGACTATTCACACCAACCAACCTTATTCTTTGTGTGATCTCCATGGCCATTACTATCATCATTTTCCCCACCTTACACATTACTGTTCCTCTTTAGAGGTAGTTTGGGAGTACGAGATTGAACAGAACCAATCCGCTTCTCCCGTACTTGCACAGTATGTTGTAGGCCAGAATGAAGGTTTACCCCCTCCTATTGACATTACCCCTCCTAATGTCGAGATGACAGAGCATGTGGCCACCATCCTCTCCCTATCATCATCCATGAGACCCTCGGTAGAAGCTCCCTCTGAATCTTCTCCCGTTGTTTCGCTTGACCTCCCTTTAGCGATCACCCTGGGCTCAACATCAGTAGATCTCTTATCTACTTGTTCTTACATCATCCCCCATGACAATGCACATGTGAACCTTTCTTCTCATGATGATGAGTCAGGTAGCTTCGCCGCCTCATGTGGTCTCCCTTCTTCCAATCATTCCGCCTTATTTTGTGATGACGACATCATGGAATCGATGTCCACCACTGAATTCATCTTTCCCACCCAAAAATGGGATGCCATCATCTGTACCTATGGTGACTTACGTGGCCTAAGAACAAGCTACACATTTGGTAGCTCCCACAATCCACCTCACTGTCGGCATGTGAGTAGTAGACATCCTACCCAGATCACTCCCTCCTGCAGAGTGCGTTCGATATCTTCTTTTCCCTCAGGTTGTTAGCATTGTTCATCATTCTCCCATTTATTATCTTGTAACACCTTCTAGATGGACCCCCCATCCACAGCTTAGATCAGTTTCACCGATGGTGCAAGTCGTTACTCTCGGAATCTAGCCTCGGTAGGTTGGGCCATTTTTACCCCCTTGCATTTGCTTGCTCTCTCGAATGGTGTATGCATTGGTACTGCTACCAATAATCAGGCCGAATATGATGCAGCGCAGGGTTTATTAGCCGATGCCCTTTCCCATTGCATCCTCCACCTTCATGTTTTTTTAGATTCCCTGCTTCTTGTCATGCAATTGAATGGTGTCTATCATGTGCATAATCCTATCCCTTTTAGAAGATATTTATGAGTGAAGCTTTTGATGCATGAATTTGAAATCATTAATTTTATTCATGTACCCAGAGCACAAAATCACTATGTAGATATCATTGCAAACCATATTCTAGATTGGCATTTAGCACACACATTTAACACAAGACAATCACATAAAAATATTAAAACGATGCATATCCATTATATGTGTCGTATAAAATGTTTTAGAGTCCATCTACTCTGATACATATGACATGCCCATAGCATCTTACAAACTTAAAAACTAGGGGCACCACTTTCCCCTACACTAATCACTATCTAAAGGATCCCGAGCCAATGGCTCTTCTCCCACAGATCGTAGATCATGCAGAACCTGTCCGGCCATCGCCATGCACTGCATGACCCCTGTCACCGGTCGGAGTGAATGGCTACAACATTCTATGTCTTTGGCATCTAAGTCTTAACATCTCTTCTCACAAACACCGGCCATAATCCCTAAGTACCAGAAAAATGTCCTCCCGGGGAGGGTTGCTACATCTTAATTTTTTTGTCCTCGATCCACTAGGTCCTGCAGCTCCTGATACTGCAAGTCATCCCATATACCCTATTGGTTTGACTAGTGTTGTATCTGAATACCAAAAGTGAAAGAATCAGTACCATATATAATATTCTAAAAATTTACATGTGCATAAAATATTAGCAATTTGTCACTTACCATTGGGCCACCATACTCAACTAGGAGGTCGTGGCAAATCCAGGTCCCCACAATAACTCATCGCACTATAGGGATAGTCATCTATGTACAATGGCATCTGATCCTAATGAGAAAAGAACTCGGGTTAGAACACCCGTCCGACCACCCCAACTCCTCCTCAACATAGTATTCACCCACACCGGCACATCCTAGGCCCTCTCAGGCCCCCATCTCGGAACTGTATGCGAGGTCGAAGTGTCGAGATCTTCTCAAAGAAGAGTGAGCATAAAACTATACCATATGCACAGTCATGGTTCACTCGCCGCTTGCATAATGAAAACTACCATTTTCACAATTATAGCATCATCTGGGCCCACCCATAGTAGGTCCCACTCAAACAACTCTCACAAGCATCATCTTCCCTCCCGGTGATGTGATGGAATGCCGTTTTTCAGGATACGCAGCAGATTTGTGGCCACAACATTTGTCCTGTAACAACACTAAAATCCACAATGTGTCTGAGTCCCCTTAACTTGGAGACCTGGTCAAATAGCCTCTATAAACTCTATAGTCTTCCTTACGTAGTAATCGTTTTGAGTACTTGTTGGAAGGGTGGGGAGACTAGTCAGGAAATATATATCCTGGACCATCAACTCGATCCAGTGCCCCTACACCAAAAATACCTCATGGTCTGTGTCCCAATAGCTGACAATCCGGGTCAACAAGGGCTCTCCATCTCTCATCAAAGGGTTCTCCACAAACTTCAAAACCCCAAACCTGGCCAGTGCACTGCGGACACCTTGATCCTCCTAGATCTCCGATTGTAATGCGCCCAGGTCTCTCTCTCTTTAGTTGATCCGTAATTCTACCATATCTACACAAAACCATCATATTTGCTAGTATACAGATAGGAAATACTATATCTATTCATAAAAACCCAGTACTCAGTCAAAAAATAGCACAAAAAACCCCTCCCTGACAGGTCGCACTTTTCAAGTCCAAACCTGGGATAGGTCGCAGTATTTTGCTCAAAACCTGCTACCTAGGTTGCATCTTTTTCCCCAACAAGTGTGACCTAGCCGTGAAGAGGAGCAGGGGTCTATTCTTGGGGACTGGGGACCTAATCTGAACTTTCAATCCACTAAAAGGAAAGAGTAGGGTTAGGCCTCTTACCTACAACTCACGAATCTCGATTCTAATGGTTGGTTTGTTCGCTAAGATTGCCGCAAGATTTAGGGCCTTCTCTCCTCTCTACATTCACCATAGCTCCACATGCAAATGAGTGAATTTGGAGGGAAAATTCCTTATTAAAAGAGAAACCCCTGTTTTTTCTTTTGCCTGATGTGACCCAACCGTAACTCTGTTTACCAAACCGTTCATACCGTTGGAAAGCTCTCGCCAAGCCATAAAATCGGTATCTATTAGTTTTTAGTGATTTTTTACTTCACCAGGACACATTTTTTCCAAGAAGTGTCACTTCACCCCTCCTCGAAATATAATTTCTTCACTTGCAACACTTGTACTGGGGGCACCACTTTGCCTCCATACTTTTCCACGTTCGTGTCGAATTTTGTCATGAGTTACCATCTTGTACTCATGTTTTTATGGTCCCCATTGGACCTTTTCTATGTGGCAGTACCATCGAGTCACCCTTGTTTAGAGCATCCCAGTTGAGTCATCATTGCATTCATGGAGTCTATCCCGAGTCCCTTTGCATCCCGCTATATTCCTCCATCCTTCATTTCTTGGTCCCTCTCTTGTGTAGCACATTATGGCCTTCAGTCCCACTATCCCCTATCCCTCATGATGTTGTGTCAGTCGCTGCTAGGTCATCCATGCCCTTTATTCTTTAACAAGGGAAGTCGTATGTTTGCTACTCAATACCCCCCATTTCATCATCATCATTGGTGTCATCCTGTCAGTCGCTCTACTACTTTCTCTCGTGCCTTAGTTGAGGATCCCTTATTGCCTCACCTATGGCGGACCTCCTTCTGTCGACATTAGCTCATTCAT
Organism: Pinus albicaulis; assembly: GCA_034641835.2. Lineage (NCBI taxonomy): Eukaryota > Viridiplantae > Streptophyta > Pinopsida > Pinales > Pinaceae > Pinus > Pinus albicaulis. The sequence continues at coordinate 2,278,103 of CM076572.1, forward strand.
TCCAGAAGACAAGTCTAGAGGGCGGTGTACCTTGGTTCCAGATTCCACTCTTGTTCGGTGCCCCAGATCAGGCAAAGGGACTCCTTATTTCCCTTTGACTTGATCGTTTCTCAACTCCAACTCCTTTCAACATGATCAAGATCTATAAACTTGATGGTTCAATGATGCAGCAGTTGATATCGGTGATTCCCAGGTGTTTGTGAGATGTCACAACCCTCATGAGGGGGTGGCCCTACAGGTAGCCCCCCACATACCTGGATGACTTCTTCACTTCATCCTTCGATGCAGCTCCATATATTTGATGATTTAGGCCTCAGCCACTTGCAGCGCCTTCCTGATTGCATATATCAGTCATATTTTCAGAGCCCTTTCCTATTTACAAGGGCATATGGGTTGTATTTGTATCTTTTGTACTCAGATATTATTGTACAAGTCCTAACTATTATCCCAGGCACAATATGTATGTTGGATTCATTATCATGCTATTTATCTGGCTCATGATTATGCCAGCATGTACTATATTGGCCAGTCTCGTGGTTTACTGGATGCCTTATTTTTTTTACTATTGCCTCGGCGGGCATACGCATGCCTCCCTCGCTGCCTATAGCTATTACTCCCTTATAAAAGAGACTTGTCACACTTGTAAGTCTCGCCTCCTCAGGGTCTAGTCCTTTCGGCACATTGGTCTACCTTATACTTCTCTCTCTTTGACTTCCCGTTCGGTGTATAGTGATTGAGTTCTTAGAACATACTTCGGTCATATAACTAGCTCCTAACACTCACATGCTGGGGGGAAATCTGTTACACCATTTTTTGGTCATCTAACCTATTATCATTAGATTGATCCAATTACACCATGTAGGACCAATATTACCCTAAGTAAAATTTCCTTCACTATAAAAATAACTTAGTAAACCACCTTTATTAAGTTGTTTATGGTCTAAACAGGAAACCCCATGAGGAAATAATAAATAAATCTACGTTTGTTTGATTTTCCTCAAGGAATAATTAATTAAACAGTAGTTTGATTAATATTCCTGGTTATATTTAACCCAAAACAAGGAAATTAATTAGATAAATCATTATTTATCTTATTATTTCCTAAAGAATAGTTCTTTAAACATTATTTAAATAATATTCTTTATTAAATATCACTAAATCACCCATAAATAGTTAAAAATCATTATTTATTTGATTATTACTCAACCACATCCTTAAAATGATAAATAAATCATTTATTTATCTATTATTTACAATTAAAAGGATTTAACCCAAGTCAAATTCCTTTTCCCCCAAACATATATAATAAAATATTCTATAAAAATTGAATCTTGATTTGGTTAATAATATTTTAATTATGCACCAATATCTAGACTAACTCAATATTTTGTTATAAATAGAAGGGCTTTTCCATTCATTTACCGCCTTTTGTTGCCTAAAGATCACTCTAGATCTATACTTTGGGTCTAACTATTGATCCACCATCATAGTCATATTTTGCTACCATTTTTGTCTGGGTTTTCTACACCATCAAGAGAGAGGAATTTTAGATCTGAAGTGCTAAGGAATTACAAGAACCCATCCCATTGAGTAGAACTGGGAACACCCTCCTGTGTTTTCCTCCGAGGTGCCCTTAATAAAAAATTCATTCAACATATTCTTGTCTTGTCTATTGGATGCATGGAGTAAATCTTGTTTTTTCTACTGTTTAATGTCTTCTAATGCATAGATCTAGATTTTTTTGCAGCATTTATCTTGATCACCTAATTGTAGATTTGAAGATATTGGCAGTCATATATACTATTAGGGCTATTGGTTATGCACATCTAAAGTGGTATTTTTCGTACTCTTGGAATTAAGATTCATACTAACAACATATATGCTAAATTCTTAAATTAATTTATGTTTGTAATCCCAAAATTCTGACAATGTAGTACCAATCATTTAACACTCGGGTACTCTTGGGTCAGTTCATGCATTCACCAAAAAGATATTCCAAATCCATACAATCAGTGTTATGATCCATATCTAATGTTTTACTCTAGTTTTCATTATTATTATTATATTTTAATTCAAAGGACAGTCTCAAATTCATTTCAGCATTTAAGTGTCTATCCTTGGTTATCATTACAGTGACCATCTATCTTGATGTAATGGCACCCCGTCTGTCCTTGGATCGTGGCTCCTTGTGATCAACGGTGTTCAGGATTCAAGGGGTGGGTTAGGGTAACCACCCACCCCCCATATCTCCCCTCGGACTCATTATTTCATTACGCCATTGGAAACTTCTGCTCTGCAACCTCTTCTTTCGTTGGCTAAACAGCTACTATATGGATTCTACCAATATAATGGCTTGAACTTAATATTCTTTATATTGTTCTCATCACACTGGGATGGTTTTATTCTAGTGATTTGCACTGTTACATCCTTCAGAACCATACCATGGCTCCACAGGTCTTTCTGCATGGTTGCAATCTTTTTTGTCTCTCAGTTTCCACTGGTGGCTTATTCTTTGCCAAGGTGTCTCCGCAGTTTCGATAAAGTATCTGCTATCTTCAACAGGCTTCCACACTCATCACAACGAGGCAAGACCAGCGTAATGTTTTTCATTTTTAACAAATTTTTTATATGTTATACACAAGGGTTTTCATTTTTATTTTAGTTACTCCTCTTAAGCTCCACCAAGTTTTCTAACCATTTATTTTCTGTTCGCTGTGGGGCTTTGGATAGGTACCACTTGATGCTTGCGGCATACCAGTGAGAAGACCTGGCATTAGCCTTTTCTCTCAATACCACCGGTAAGTGTTTCTATCATTCTCTCCGGTAATTCTTTTTACATTTCTGCAATGTAACACTTGGCTTCGCTCTGCTTACCTTGAAGGTGAGGTCTCAATATTTTGGTGAAAAAAAATAGATGCATGCCTAGTTTTCATTTTGATTATAGTAGAATGGAAGCTATATGAGCTCTCCTCTGGCACAGTCTTACTGTATTATGCATTATTTGAATTACCCTATGTTCTCAAAGTTATTTGTTTTTAATTAAGGGCTTTCAGTCTCAAGGCTACACATTTGTTGAATCTGTAAATGGGTTTTTTAAGATTTATTCAGCGATGCTATCTGTGCTACTCAGCTAACTGTATATATTCTTCTCATTTCACTGAAGAATATATTCTATTTTGCCAGAATGGTTAATCTGAAAGATTCCTGGTTTTATTTGCAATAAAATTACTCTGTATCTGTTCAGTTTTTTCTCAAAGGTTAATAGTTAAATGGTTACACAGTCTAATTTGAATGACATTCTTGTCCTTATCCATTTATAGGATACTAGTCTAGTATCCTTATTGAGACTCTACGTTTATATTTAATGTCCCCTCCCAATGTTCTGGTAAATATTCTATTCGGACCGGAACTAGGAATTTGTATTAGTTTCTGGCTCTAAACCCACAGAATTACCGTTTTCATTCATAGAGAGTCTCCTCTGCTCAAGAGTATTATGCCATTTGCACATATTATGGTCTACTTTGGCTATTCACTCTTTACATAAGATATTGAATATATGTATATTATATCGTAAATTAATAGCCAACACTTTTACATTCTCTCTATGTTCTCGAATATCCTTCTTTATCTTTACAGTTGTTTAAAAAAAAAACTAAAGAAAGGATACTGGGATTTCAATATTATTTACCATTCAAGTGTACAGACTGCATTCAATTCTTTTCTGAGTTTTATATTCCCTAGGAATATATTTCTTGCACCTTCAACTACTTACTAGAATGTTGTGGCATATGGAATTCCTATTTCTTGTACAGTACATTATAAATAGAATTTCAGGTTTATATTCTCATATATTCACATTCTGTTCTAGTGCAGTAAAATAAAAATAGAATTTATGATATATCCTCATTCGCATTCTATTCTTGTACAGTAGTAGAAATAAATTTCTGGTACATCTTCATATATTTGCATTATGTTCTTGCACAGTGTAGTAATAAGATTTTGTTATAATCTTGTAGGCTTGTGTTATGTTCTTGTACAATAATAGAAATAAAATACTAATATTTCCTACCACATTCACATTTTTCTTTCATCTGCTATAAAATTTGCAAACTAGATACAAAACAACAAACAATAAATTTAAATGTTGTATGTACCTACTTCAAAGCTTAGGATTTTGTCTTAGTAACTGTCAGTCCACCCAACCTTGAGTGAGTTGATTACGTTCCCAGATCCCCCCTTGCTCCACACCATGTCGGAGGAAATTGTATGAGACAAGAAGTCTAACCCTGGGATTGAAAAATCCAGTCTAGCTTATTTATGATAAGTTTCTTGAGTTCCACTGGTATTCCCACCAGCTCTGGACAACTTAGAACTAGCATACACTTCTTAGCCCCCTAACTCTTCTGCAGAGAACCCCATTCCCTCTTAGGATTTTTCCTTAAATCCTTTTTGGTAGGGAAATTGTCAGAACTATCTCAACCGCTTCCTGGGTTTCTTGGAATATTTTACCACACAGTTACTTTCACCTTTTGTTCAAAATAAAAAATGTCATTTAATTAAATCCTTTAAAATAAAATTCATGTGTTAATTTCATAAACGAATGCCTCATTCGTTTCTAATTCATAATGTGTATAAAGAACTTATGTAACAGCAAGTAAAGAGAAAAAGACTAAATCAAGAAGTTATAGTTACACATCCATAAGTAATCACATGCCTACTGGACTATGGCATGATAAACTGAAAACAAAGATGTAACCAGATAACCATGCACATCCGCATTTTGTATTATTTATATTAACTTGAGCGTTTTATTAGTACACATAATAGGGATTATTTTCTAGTGCCTTTATTTACCATGAGCATAATCGAAAACACCAGGTTAAGAATTGTTACATGTTCGGGAAATAGCAATTACATTCGATATAAGATTGAGAATTTCTCAATATCATTTGAGATGAAAGGCTAAATAATCAAGCCATTATCCAAACATTCCTTTTGCTCCATCTTGCAATGATAATCAAAAGAGGATCATTACAAAAGAAGTGGACAAAGATGGAAAGCGGGGCCCCTTTTTTCTATTCTTCATCATCTGCATAAGAACCAGATTTGAGATCAATCAAAAATTACGATGCTCTTTCAATCGTGTAAAACAACAACTTTCAGTAACTTCAATTTGTCAACCAGACAGAGAAGGATAGAAATTCAAAAGTGAAAGAGAATTAACTGCGGATAAAAATATTGAAATATTGTTGAATCATCAGTAAATTGGAATTGGCTACAACAATTTATTGCATAGACATATCTCATTCTAACACAGTTTGGGTAAAATTAAAATACCCAAACTTAAAACATATTTAAAGAAGTAAATATATTTGGAAGCTCTGTAAACTAGTTTAAAGAGGTAAAGTTATATCTAAACCATAGTTATCCAATTCAAATTTAAATATAAATTCGATTCGATAAGGAAAAAAATACTATATAAAATTCAATAAGAATGAAATTATGGAATACACATCTTATAAAGATTAACATATTATTATTATTATTTTCAAAATTTTATAAAATTGAAATGAATCTTTCCTATAATGATAGCTTTATCCTTATTTCAAAATTTTTGTCTCTCTATTTACTTTTTTATCTATTTAAGATAATCTATTATTTATATTTCCAATTGAGAAAACATCTATATAAATTATCAATTTTATTGCCTATTTAAGATAATCTATTATTTTGTATTTCCGATTGAGAAAACATCTATGTAAAATATAATAATATAAATAGAAAAACTTAAAAAACTCATGTCCTATGTGCAATGTAAAGAATGAGAGTTTGGATATTAAAATTAGTCTTAAATAATCTCCACAAACCAAAAACATTATATCTCAATTAATAATTCCTTTAAAATTCAATTTTTTTTAATAAATGTATAAATTAATCTGTGTGGTGAATGAGAAAATATAAAAAAAATACTTTAATTGGATTCCAAATCAATTATTAGTAAAACCAATTTGGATAATAACAACTATTTTAAACTATATTTTAATTTTTTTGCAATTTTTTAAATATAGAAATTAACTTTTCTTATATTTTTTTTTAATACAAAAACTACTATTTTTAACAAAGAATTTACTATTTTATAATTGAATTTTTAAGATATAAAATTTCATTAAATTTTTAAACCATTTTTTTCATATTTGAAGCCTTTACCAATAAATGCTCATATGGAATGCATGTTTATATATATATATATATATATATATATATATATATATATATATATATGAAACTGGTTAATGTTGCCATGGGATATTTGTCATGTATTTCTTTCTTTATCTTGCTTGCTTGCTAGATTCAAAAATTATTTCGGAACATCATATCTTTCTTGAGTTGTTCAGAATTGCAACTGGCAGTTGAGAAAAATGTGTCAACTTAATTGATTTCATGAACGAGAAATTATTTACCGTAATGGTTCTGAACTTAATTGATTTCATTCTCGGATACGGGTGTCAATCATGTTTAATGAGTCAGGCAAGTTGATGGAGTTATGGGCCAGCAAGTGGCATAGCCACATGGCCACCCATAAACTCACATAGACTGGATTTATTTCCTCCACCGTCATTCTTTGTAGTGCATTAACGCTGCTCTCCGGTCGATTCTCCCCTGTTGATGTTTTCGTGCCGCTCCTCACCATGGTCACTCCAAGAAATTCCTCATTCACCCCTGTGTCGTTAACCTGCATTTTTTCTCCCAATGTTGCAGATCCGAGCTTGCGCACGACGACAGGAAGATGATGCCATCTCCTTTGCTGTATTGAACTGGTGTATGGCCTCCATTTCTCACTGGGACAGCTATGCAATCTACACTTTTCCTCAAACCCTTGCACCTCTGTTACCTCAACCCTCTTTGTGTTAATGTCTAATTCTCACAGAGTCAACATGCCTCATCTTTTCCAACGAATGCAATGCCACAGAGGCAGAAACCGCGGAAAAATTGTGCAGCCGTCCCCCTCATCCTACTCTGACTCTTCCTCTCCATCGCTCAAAAATTCTCTGGGTTGTTACCTGGCTACTCATTGTGGTCGCAGTCATGCCAGGAATGTTGGCGAGTCCATTTCCCAACCTAATCATGCTCTTCCCTTAGCCAACCTCTAGACGCTGCACCATCTGGTTCAATCTTCCCATTCATAGCCCACCTTCTATGCCACTCTAGTCATGCCCAGTCAGTCAACTCAGTTTCATTTCTCATGTAATATGGACAGCCCTCATATCATTGCAACCATCATAGTCTCCTTCAAAGAGGAACCACCCATCACTGAGTTGCAAAATAATGTTGATGGTCAGGGCGTGCCCCTTTCAAGAAGCCAAAGCACGAACAAGGACAACAACAACAGTGAAAAACAAGAATGCAACCACCTCAACACTTCAATGAAAGATGAGGACGACACCGCAGTAAAGCATGCTGAGGAGGATGATATCGACGAACACAAATGTTTGATTGTCAAAGAACACCCACCTTCCCCATGATATTTAGGCAATCAGGTTTTGTTATTTGTTCAATTTCAAGTTCCAAGTGTTGCGTTTTTGCTTTGACTATTGCAAGGCCAACGTCTAAGTTTCAAATGCCAATTTCAAGGCTTGCATCTAAGTTTCTAGGCAGTTTCGTTTTCGCTTTGAATATTGTAAAAGATTCACTTTCACTCTATGTTTTGTTGGTTTCCCCTGCATGGGTAGTGACTAAACTCTTGAACGGATTGGTTTCCCATTTCTGGGTAGTCAATTCTCCTATTTTTCATGTTGAATTATGCCAAGAACATGGCTAGCACTGCAGAGGCATGAGCCTCCTTGTACTCTTTTGTTACACTAATAGAACTTACACTTATTTAAAAAAAAAAAACTTAATTGATTTCATGAACAAAAAAATCTGTAGCTTACAAAAATTAACGTATTAAATGGTGAACCGTATAGTATCAACGAGTATCAAGGAATTTTTGAAGTTTTTTGACCTCGAACTTGGTAACTATGATATAAACCAGATACACTACAGCTTGGTGGGTTATTTCTCATGATTAATCTTGATGAGAAAATTCTAAGAATTCTAATTCATCTAGCATATAAATCTTAGAAGTTTTACTTATAATAATGATAGTAGTTTATTGGTTAAGTTTTGGGGTTTTGTTGGTTATAAGTTTTGGATGGTTTTCCTAAGGAAGTGTTGGAATCGAAAAATTAAATTATAAACTATTGTTATAGATATTTTCTATGATGCTAAATTTTTATATACAAGAAAAAAATAATATTAAATAACAAATTTAAAAGAAAAATAAAATAAAATAAAAATCTAAAGTTATAAAGTGTAGAGATTCTCATACAATATTGTTTAGTGCTTCAAAAGTACATATTTCATTCATAGTGGGAAATGTCTTCTCAACCATCATAATAACTTCAAAATGACTTTGAAAACCTAAATTTTAAATACATTATCTAAATAAAAAAATTCCTTAAGTTACTTTACTATATGGTTTGTCCAAAAGGATAAGAATGACATCATGATACCACGTTCTGTATCTGTCAGTCTAAACAATATGATTGGAAATGAAAGACTTTGCATGGAGTAAGGAAATATTCAGGCAATTGCAAGAGTGGAGTGATATAAGAGTGACTATTTGTTTTCATTTATTTTATCAAATTGTTCACAAGATTTTATGACACTGCCAAATCAATAAATATATAGATAGAAATTTTAAAGCACAATTAAACAAACAACAACGAGAATTTTGTGTAGTGTGTGACACATCATGTCAAAATCTTGGCTTGAATGGATTGGTGACTTCTCCAGCAAGAATAATGATCATCCGAACAATGTGCATGTCATCGTTTCATGCCACCAAGGGAGGAGTCTAGGGTCCGTATATGGGTTGATGAAAGAGCCACATGCATTGCCCATCATACTAAATCATACTAATATTCTTCCTCAGCAAGATATTAGCATGAAATCCACAGCTCATACAGAATCTCCTCCACATTAACATCATCCCCGTAGATTCTCCAAGTGAAGAACTCTCACATTTAACAACATTGAACTTAGATCCTACCCATATATAAACTTGTTACTCATTTTTAGAGTCGTTTTCCATAGGCTCTGCAAGGGAGGATTTCATAACTGACTCATACCGGTAGAAGGATTTCATAACTAATATTGTTGAATCAATGTGATGACCTAAGTTATTTATATTGTCTAGCATTCAAATAAATGACACAAAAAGGTACAATGGGGAGTTCTTCTCATATAAAATGCCTTATGGCATACTAATATAAAAATTATAAAATAATTGATTAAAATATTTGCAAATAATATTAAAACAAATAATTGATTTAAGATAAGGTGCAGATATTTAATCAGGGGAGAAGCCATATACTCTGTAGATAATAAAATTGGTTTAAATATAGATTAAAAACACCAATAGATAACAATATACTGTATATGAAACTATAAAAGTAATGTCAAAACTCCTGAAATATCAACTGAAGCGATATACTCTCTAGGAAAAATGATGTTAAGATATATAAAACACTACCTAAACCGTATTTGAGTTGAAACAAATGCCAGGATATATAAAAATATATCGTGGAAAAAATGTATTTGAGTTTAAACAAATAATTACAGTATATTACAATATAAGAAAAATATGGTGAAAATTATGTTGGAAATTCTAAGATGACCAATAAGAAGTAGAAAAACCCTGGTATCATGAGCTTTGATGCAAAATTTTATGAACCTTGCACCTTAAAAAGTATAAGAAACCAACAATTAAAGTACTATTTGATGAGGAAACCTCCTTTTACAATGGATACAATATACAAGACATTATTTGATTATCATAAGGCTATGTCTCCTCAGAATATGTGTGTGTGTGTGTGTGTAACAACTCGCACTAACAATTTTTTTTCTTTTAATACTATTTCTGGTCATGCTCATTGTTCTATTCCGACATACTTGTCATTTATTACTTTAATAATGAAAATGTAAAACCAACGTCTCCCTTTTTTTTTTTTTTTTCATCATCAAATTATGTCTTGGTTTATAATTTTCCCCTCTTATAGATTAATTCCTAGGTCTATTTATCCAACCCAATAATTTAAAATTAGCTCATAAGTATCATACTTATTTTACCTTTAAGGTGTTCTCATCATTAATTTTTAATACATGTCTACCACATGTATTTTATACTATTTATCATTATCCCTCTTCAGAATTCTAATAACTTACCCTCTTTAATAACTTTTAAGACATACGTTCTATTATATTAAAGTTATAATTTTACCACTTATAACTTTTCCAAATACTATATCTATTTGTTGAAAAATGGTAATCACGCTAACATATAATTCGTTGGTGGTGTAATAACCTTATATATGTTACTACATAAACCACATAATTATTATTCATTTAATACTTATAACCCAACGAAATGTATAACTAAACGAAATTAATAACCAAAAAAAAATTTCCATACACGACATAACTCAACATAGATTTAATTATGTTATATCCCCTTCTTATTATTACAATTCTGATTTATCACAAATAAACGTTATGTTAAATTAAATTGCATGACAGTGAAAATTCTATTTATTAACGATGGGGTTATACCCATATCGCATTAACTCTCCCTCTACAACCTTATCGTTTCATTTATTAAGCCATAAATGAAGGTACATCTTCACCTGAATATCACATGGACTTAGTACTTTGAGACCACACTTGTAGGATGGAGATGAATGACGGAGATTTTTTGAGAACCCTATAGTCATTGAATGACCTACGTTAGGGTTTTCAAATTTCATTTGTGTTTATCATTTGGTCGGGATTCCACATTGGGAAGTTGGTGCAAAAAGATAGGATTTTTCTGTGTCCTCGTGAAAAATTGATATGAATTTGTGGCACGTATTACTAAAAGGAAATTTATCATCCAGTTCTCATGTTGTGCATAATTCATTTGTCTCCTGCTGTTCATTTCCTCTTGTGAACCAACGTTTTTGATGTAATTTATAAGTAACGTACCCTATGCTCAGTATTTCAATGTTTTTATTTTTCTTTGATGAATTTATTTTGTCTCTTTCCTTCTATGGTTAAATTTTAGTTTTGTTCTCAATTTTTTTATAGAAATGCATTTTTTTTTAACAGGGTTTATCTGGGTTTTGAAATACGTCAACATAACTTTCGTCTTCAGCATATCCATTACAATCAGAATTTATGAGGTAACAAATTTACTGCCTATGTAAATTTTTTTGGCTTTTACTTTCCCCTAATTCTAGAATTATTAAGCCCTAAGGTTATTGTCTGGATTCTCATTTCCCTCTACGGTTATTATTTATATGAATTCCCTCATTTTTTGTATTACCTTCATCAGGATATAATGCCTATCTTTTGTTTTTAATTTAGGGCTTATACTTTTTGCTTGCTGGAATTATTAAATTAATCTTCTGAGTTACCGACCTGGGTATATGTATTATGCTTAGTCTTCATATTGGTATGCATTTCTCTTAGGCTTTAGTTCCTAGTGGTTTTCCCTAAATTTTAATACATATACAATGATTTCTTTTCTATAATTGAATTTCCCCAAATTTTTGAGGTTCTGGGTTTTTCGCCATAAGTTCTGTTAAAATTCTATCGCCATATTTTAATTTTTCACTATCCTCCTAAATTTTATTTCTCTATTATAGTTACATAGGACAAATTTGTATGAATTTTGATCACTGTAGATGGAAATTGTCTTCCTCTATTATTCATATAATTATTATGAACTTTGTTAGTTTCGTTTTTCAATATGTATTCGAACTCTGTTGCACCTTACAGTGCATCTCCTTCTGGTATCGAGGAGAACCTCTCGCACTCCACAACCAAATGATACATGCCACTCTTTGTGATGGCTAATTTCTTCTGCCCTTAATGGGCATACCATCAAACTCAACATTTTTATTAAGAAAATTTTCTTCAGAACGTATAGTGTGTCTTTATACTAATTCAACGCCTTTATAAAGTTTTCCTCCAAGACTTCGAAACCATTTTGTTTTGACGGAGATATCCAATTAGTAACTTTTTTTAAATATTATTTCGATTTTCTACGCAATCATATTCTTCTTAGTCTGTAATAGACTAGCTAATTACTTTACCTATAATTCGATTTCTCCACCTCGAATGATTGTTTGGGAATTGCGTAATTTATTAATTCTCTGTATGCCATAGTTTTACGTTCACTTAACATTATACAAAACTTTTTATTTTTTGTTATTTCCACTTTTTACAATTCACCTTCCTATTGTTAACTCCTATAGGGATATACTCGTCTATTTCTTCTATGTAGACAAAGAATCTCACAATATATATCTTACTATCTATATATACAGTTTCTATACTTATTTTACTGATAATCATATTGACATTTTTTAATATATTTTTTACTATAATTTGAGTACAATTTCTATTCATATTTTTATTTATATAATGATACTCTATACCTCTAGAGTACTGCAATTAAAATTCGTAATTCCAGAATTTAATGGGGTAACTTAATTTATTCCAATTCTTATTATGTAATTGATATGGGAATTCTCTTCCCAGATTGTCATGGTTTCTCGCAATTCGGTGCAATATTGTTCCACTTCAGGATACCTCTTATCCTAGGTCAGTATTTGAATTTTCATTTTTTTTTATATTAATAACTATGGAATACTTAATTCTGTAATTTTATTCAACTTGTTCTTACAATTTATTTTTCTGTAGGTACAAGAAGAAAACTTCAAATCTGAAGATGATTTCACACGTATTATTATTACTTTACATTTTCTAAATTTTTCCTTTCCATTTTTTTCATTAGGATTTCTAACTTTGATCACATTATTTGTTTCAGGTTTGTATGATTATATTCATTCTCTCATAAGATTATTTTTGATCAAAAGTCAGACTACTTGACTATCATCCTTATCCTCTTTTAGGTATATCATCAGAGCAATGGAGGCTCTTCCACCATTTATTCCACTCTGCATAATTTATCTTCATACATTGTACATTAAATTTGGATGATAACTCTGATGAAATTGTAACAATAATTATGTATAATATACTTATTAATTAAGGTTGGTAGTGTTATTTCTTCCTACTCTCCACTGCAGGATTTTATTGAAAATGACTAATATATGTACAGAAGTATTATAATCCAACTCCTTACTTTGTTCTATATTAAATTTTCACATATATGACTGAGTCTTTGTATGGTGTAAATATACAGGAATTTATTTATGATAGCATGTATATTTCAATTTATACTTTAAATCTAAATTATATATACACATAGAATAATTCAGATTTGTATTACAAAACAGGTTATATATCTAGAATTTATTATGTTTAAAATCTCTACTGGAAGTTATATACACAGAGAATTTTCTACTATGTATGTTGCTAAAATATATCTATAATTGTTGCACATGTACAGTACACTTTTCAGTAAAATTCCATATGTTTATTTGGACTCAAAAAACAAATTTAGAACATGAAAATGGGTTTAGAGATTTTGTTTGTTTTTCCCTAGTTTATAATAAATCTATGTAACAGCACAAAAGGATTTACTATATTCATTTATAGTTAAATATATGTCAAATCCATATCACAATTAAAATTTCTGAAACGTGACGCTGTACAATACACATAATTTCTATAATTTAATTTTCATATTCAAATAAGAATTTATAAAATAATAGTTTTTTTACATTCTACTCCAGATTTAGATAACTAATAACAAAAATATAAAACATAACAATACCATATAATGTAAATACCACTGTATAAATATTATTTTCCTCCCAACCTTTAACTTATTCCACAGCTCTCCCCCGAGCATAGACCAATTCTTCCTTAGTATAGACAAACACTTTGTCATACTAGGAATATCTTATTTAAGATTTCTTTCCCTCAGCCTGTTTCCATTAACCGCGTTTAGTTATTTTGGGATGTTGTTTCCCTTAGCCTAGGCTTTGCTTCTTTTTTTCCACAAAAGCTTCTTTTAAAACTAGCTTTTCCTCTTTCTAGTTTTATTCTTACATATTTTAAGTAAATTTCCACTTTATTGAGGCTTTTATTAGATTTTTTTCTCCTATCTAATATTTTTATTTTTATTTTATTTTTCTCCAAGGATTTCTAGAGAATTTTGGGAAAATCTTAGGATTCTTGTCCATCCTCATGGATTTGAATTCCTTGTCTAAAATTTACTCTAGTATTTATTAACTAACAAAATTTCACATTCATTTATTAATTTTCAAAATAATATGTCCACACATCATTTTTCCTTAGGTCCACCTTACCTTTAGGTTATTAACCGTCTATAAAAGATGAAAATTAGGGATATTACATAGTCCCCCTATAAAATAGAAACATCATCCTCAGTGTTGCAAATATTTCCATTTATTACTTAAACAATGATGGATATTTTTCTTTCATATCATCTTCTCACTCCCAATTAGCTTCCTCAAGTGCAAATTGCTTCCACTGCACTTTTGACCGAGCTATTGTTCTATTCTGAAGCATGATTTATTCCTGCTCCAATCTATGAAGTGGCTCTGGAAAAAAATCCCCTTCTGTTTCCACCTGTATCATAGTCTAGTCAATCACATGAGTAGGGTCATGTACATACTTATAAAATAAGGAAACATGAAAAGCATTATGAATTTTAATATGAATAGGTAGAGCCAATTTGTAGGCTATTGGCCCCACTCTCTCCAAAACTTCTAATGGTCTACATTACCATATTGCTAGCTTAGCACATGTAATATCCTTATTTTTACTACTTTTATTAAACCCTTGAAAAGTCTAAAGGTTAAGTGGACCTAAAGGAAAACTATATATGTGGAATTTTAATTTTTTTGCAAAGAATAATGTTTATTGGAGACCAGGATTTCAATTCCATGAGGATGGAATTGAATCCAAATACTTTCCCAAATTCTCCAAAAATCCTAAAAATATTAGATTGGATATAAAAATCTAAAAGATACCCCAGTAAAGTGGAAAGTTACTGAGAAGAGGTGAAATAAATCTAGAAAGAGGAAAAATCTAGCTTTAAAGAGCTTTGTCAAAAAAACAAAAGTACAGGCTAGGCTAAAGGAAAATAACATCCTGATTTAATTGGACACAGGTATGGAAAAATTATGAAGGAAAGAAAGCTTAAATACGCCATTCCTGGGTAGACAAGAGGTTGTCTACACTTTGGAGAAGTTGGTCTCTGATCAGAGGGAGCTCTGGAGAGAAAACTCAAGGTTGGATGCCAAATAGTCTTACCAGAATTGGTATGCACAATTAATTTAATTTTGTCTCATGATTATGTTGTTATGATGAGAGTTAGAGTCATGATGGTTTATGTAGAAAGATATATGGAAAGTATCTTATTTGTATTATTAAATAGTATAATAAATTTCCGTTAGTTGTAAATTTCAGAGTCTGATGTATTTAACAAAACATATTACAATAGATATAGTGTAGTTCTATACAGTTGCATAAACAATTTAAATTAGTAAACCGATAAACAAAATGTCTAAACCTAAGTAGGAGGGTTTAAATCTGTTGTTAGGTTGTAAGAATCTAATTATTAAATGCAAAAAATACATCACTAATGGTGGAAAGGATGTAAGAGGCATAGTTAATATAATTATGTTGTAAACAATAATGAAACAGAATCTAAAAAAAGTAAGAGATAATTGTCAATCTATAAGAAATCATGATTGTAAAAATTAAATCTAAATACCTCTGCTGTACATTAACAGAAATGTTGCATTTAGCTATTCATTCTTATGACTTTGAATAAGAAATTTTATACCAACTTCATATTGAAGTACTAGAAGATAGGACAAGGGAAATATTACAAATAATTAAACCAATACATATACTAACTACTTATAAAAATGAATGTTTATCATTATAAACATAAGAGAAACATTGTATTAACAATGATAGAAATTATCATTACAAATTGTTATGAATTCTTTGACAAAATTCAATTGTTCTGTCTAATAATTAAAAAAATTATATATGAGGACATATCCTTCGATTCATTGAATTTAATTATGCACATGATACTAACCAACCTATAAATAGAAGAAATAATACAAACTGTCAAAGCTGGTAGAATGAATGCCCAATTTGAGAAATGGTAAAATGTGAGAAGTGCAATACCTGCACAAAGATACCATATACATGGATTAGTACATGAATATAATAAGGTAAATCATTAAATAACATACAAGAAATTGACGAGGGTAATGGAAATAGAAATATTAACTTATTAGTCAAATTCAACTAGTGGAATCATCTTTGTGCAAAAAGAAGAAAATAAATAAGTTCATACAGGTAAATGAACAGAAGAAGATACTATAGTGACAATACTAGGGTATCAAAATAACCTTACCTATATTCTGGCAGAAAGGGTATGTATAGGAAATCTTGAATGATCTTGATCTAGAAGAGAGAGTTCCCATAAAATTAATCACTTTATTAATTTAAGGAAATTAATAAAACGAGAAGTACTAATTAAGAGAAGAAGGTCAAAATATATTATCAAATTAATTACTGAATAAGTAACATAAATGTATTTATAAGTCATAAATATTATTATATTAATAAAATATAATTCTGTAAATTAATACAAAGACATTACAAACATGTATCTATATATACATAAATGGTAATGTGGATTGAAATTGAAATTAAATTAAAGATCCTACTACATAACCTGAATGGAATATTGGTTCCATACATGATGGAGATTGTGGTATGACTAAAATAAATGGGAGTGTATTATAAAAAAAGTATGCTAAATGAGAGGAAAATAATTTCAAGTCTTTATTGACGACGAAAAATTATGAATTATATGCATAATTGAAATTCGGTTCCCTACAGTTAGCGTTAACTATGACAAAGAGAAATTTGAACATCGTGGAGGATAAAACAATGTGTATATTCTTGAGGGTAAATGACTACAAAACAAGGTCATTGTAATACCCAATGAAAGGTTAAAATCATAATGAATTATTCATAGTGAAGGAAAAATGAGGATGAATGAAATCTATAGAGTATATAACTCTAGAAGACGGACAATTTCACACACAGATAAATCGAACCATTTCATAAATTAAATATATACGTTCTCTTGAATTTCCCAAGAAAGCCGAGGACTGAAATAAAAATTTGATATGAAGAGGAAATTCATATTGGTTTTAAGGCCAGATAGAGAAGGCCAACATTTTATTCCATTCTTGGGAATTTAAAATAATTTTCATCTATGTGGATGAAGCAAATAAGTTCGGGAAAATCAACAGAAAAAAAAAAAAAAAAAAAAAAAAAAAAAAAAAAAAAAAAAAAAAAAAAACAAACTAGATTTATTGAAAGAAAAATATATATGTATAAATGTCTGAAATTATAAATAAGAACGAAGTGGAAACATTCAACGAATGAACTATCTCAACATGAAAGACAATTTCTTCGTACAACCATAAATCACAAATCCAAGAACTTCCTCACAACAAGATTGAAATGAAAAGAAAAATGAATTCAGGTGCTAACGATTTCACAAAGTCACGACCATATACATGAATTTGAGAGACAAAATCTGTCTTAATAAAATGATGGGTTATGTATTTATCACCTAGAAAAAATAAAATGGAGTTCCAATTCATAAAAATGCCCTCCACTCACGGAAACAAAAATTTAATGAGTTAAGGAGTTAATCTAAAAACTAATAAAATGAACATTGACCACGGGCACGAATAAAATCAACCATGAAAATTTATTTACCTGAGGTTGAGCATATAACCGTAAGCAGACGAACAGGTTGCGAGAATGCATATAGGCCTGGGTGGAGAACTAGGGACGAAGCCTTACCTGACATTTCCAAATGGAAGTGAAAAACTGGACAATGACAAGCCATCAAAAAAATAAAGAAGAAAATGGAGGGAAGGGATACGACATCATCACCACCATAAACATGGCATCCATCTGTGGTGCAATAAATAGAAAATATCAACCAAGCGATGTGATGAGTTTAATTGATGAAGTACAAGCCATTAGAATGTGATAACCTCGAACAGAGGAATAACATTAAAGAGCTGTAAAAAATTTATGATAGGGATATGATATAATCATAATACGGATTATAAAATATCATCATAAGATATTGTAACCTTCGCCAAGTATATGAATATAGTATTCACTTAATTGATACATGGAAAACTCTAATGTAATAACCCAATGTAATATTATAAAGGGAATTGACTCTATGTGATATTTTATATGGTACTAAACATGATTAATGTCATAATTTAGGTAGGAGTATATGTGTAACATTTGATATATATTATATGAACCTGATCAAAGTGATCACTTCCATAACTTCAAAGATTTAATTCGAATGAAATTATGATGATTAGGTAATGGTATTAAGTGAAATTTTTTTGATATGAAGTATCCATGATGCTCATACACCATTGAAATAGAAGGGTAAATTAATTATTCGTGGGCTAAGTGTTAGGTCCATATTTGAATATAAACCCTTGTTATATTAATTTTCAAAGTCAGATTCAAAAGTTTAAGAGAGTTGTATAATTGGAATATATGAATAAGAGTATGGTGTATAATTTTAGAATATAAATTATATATTCTAATTGATAGCTTTATCATGAAAATTATTAAAGTTATTATCTTAAAAAAAATTCTAGCAAAGACATAATATTATTAAGATGTAAGTGAATAGTAAAATAAGATATTATTATAACAGAAGTGTGTACAGTGAAGAGATGTCACAAAGGAGAGTTAAGACTAAAAGAGAAATTGTGGAATCATTAAAGGCTAGTCTAATGATCATTAATAGAAGAGTTTATTCTATTCACAAACAATTATGTCATTAGAGAAATTTTTAACGACCGAAAGTAGACATGTGTTGAAACATCGTAAGATGATGAAATTAAATAAATTCAAAGACGAAAAAGTAGCATAAATGGTATAATTGTTTTTTTTTGGGTAAGTAGAGTTGTTACAAATGGTATCAGAGCCCATGTTGAAAACACCAGGCCTATGTGTCTTCACACAGAAAATAAAATAAAATAAAACCAAGTTATATTGTTGTAAATTATTTACAATTTTTCGAAATTGATGCCCTAATTTATTTCTGTTTACAGTGATTTAGAGTAGAAAATTATAGTTGTTGTTATGAGTGACGAAGGATTATTGTACAAGGATTTGGGTGTGAGATAAATTGACTAGATCAAAATTCTCAATTGCAGGATATGTTCAGGGATATGCAACGAGAATTGATTCAGCGAAGAACCAACAATGAATGAGTATTGCAAAATAGCAAAGAGTAAGAGGTGTTGATCATAGAATTAACCTCAAGGTCCAGTCATGAAAGTGAAGACCCTCAAAAAAAGAGGAAAGAAGTTGAAACAAACTAAGAAGGATCTGATGGTGGTGAAGCATATAGACAACAGTCCAGAAAGAAAAAGGAATTGCAAGGATAATTCCGAAAAATCAAACCTTCCACTTATGATGCTGAAAAGGAGGAAGATGTAGAAGCTTGGATTCTAAACATGGTTAAATAATTTCAAGTCTATGAATATGGAAGTAACCTGAAATCCAGATTGGCCATTTACCAACTACAGGGTAAAGCTACCTTTTGGTGGGAAGAAACCAAAATGGTACATGTGCTGGATGAAAAACTTGTTACCTGGGAAGACTTTGAAACAAAATTGAAGTCTAAATATCTAAATGAAAGATATTATGATAACAAAGCCAAATAATTTCATGAGATGAGATTGGGACAACTCACCATTGATGAGTTTGTTTCCAAATTTACTAACTTGCTTTGTTATGTGCATTATATCAAAGAGGAAAAGGCCAAAATACAATGATTTCTAAATTGCCTACATACTATCTATAAAGAGAGAATAGAATTTGACTATCCCAGGATAATGGATGAAGTTGTTTACAAAGAAAGAGTATGTCCTCAGCAGTTCAAAGGCAGAAATGATCAGCTAAAAAATTGGAAAAACAAAGAAAAACGGAAAAGTGACTCTAATTTCAAAAGAGTAAAACTAACATACTTGAAAAAAAATGGCAAAAACCATCAAAGGAATAATTTTAAAAAAACTGGAGAAAACCAACCACGACAATCATAGACTAGGCCTATGCAGATGGATAGAAACAACAAAAAGGAAGTTGCTGTAAAAATTAAAGAACCTTTAAAGTGTTGAGGATGTGGAGAACCTCACCTGTTACGTGGTTGTCCTGATAGAATAGTTCATAAAATTCAAGTGTTATGAGAGGCGACTACTATTAACAACATTGGTAGAAAAATTCCAAGGATCGGTGCTACACTTGAATATCACCAGGATGAACACCAATCAACCATGACATAAATTGAAGGTATGATTGCTGAACAACCTATTTTTTTTATAGATCTAGGAGAAAATTTAAGCTATATAATTCCTCAGATGGTGGAAAAGTGCAAGTTAAAATCAGAAAAATTTCAGCAAGCATGGTTAGTTTAGTTAACTACTAGAAAAAAAGAAAAAAAGAAAAAAAAATTACCAATAAAATTCCAAAAAATGTTGTAAATTTAAATGGGTATGAAACTAAAATGAATTTAAAAATTTTTCCTCTACGATCATAGGATGTGTTAGTGAGAATGGATTGGTTAGAGAAACATAAAGCAATGGTTAATTTCTTATATAAAACAGTTCATTGTATAGATGGTGAGGGAAGACCTGTAATATTGAAAGGAAAACCAAGACCCATATCCATCAGGAATATTTCTGCACTATAGTTAAAAAATGATAGCAAGAAAAGGTTTTCAAGTGTATGTTGTAGAAGTGGAGGAATTGGGACAACAAACTGAAAAAGACGCTGTAGAAAATTTACCAGTAATCAGAGAGTCCAAATATGTATTTCCAGATGAAATCCCCCACCTACCCCCTAAAAGATGAATTGATTTCCCAATTGAATTGGTACCAGGAGCTACACACGTCTCTAGAGCATCCTATAGAATCAGTACCCCTGAATTGTTAGAGTTAAAACTTCAACCATAGGAGTTATTATACAGAGGACACATCAGACCAAGTGTATCTCCTTGGGTAGCACTGGTAGTATTTGTTTAAAAGAAACATGGCACATTCAGGATGTTCATAGATTACACACAAGTGAATAAATTGACCATAAAGAACAGATATCCTCTACTAAGAATAGATGAATTATTTGATCAAGTGAGAGGAGCCACTATCTTCTCAAAGATTGATCTAAGAATATGATATCATCAACTCATAATCAAAGATGAGGACATTAATAAAACAACGTTCTAGACTAGATATGGACACTATGAACTTTTATTCCTACCCTTTGGACTTACTAATGCACTTGTTACATTCATGTGTTTAACGAATAGTGTACTACACAAGTATCTAGACAATTTTGTATTAGTGTTCATTGATGACATTTTGGTATACTCAAAAAATGAAGAAGAACAAAAATAACACCTCAGAATTGTCTTACAATCACTTAGAGAACATAAATTATATGAAAAACTGAGAAAGTGTGAATTTTAGAAGGACAAAATTCAGTATTTGGGTCATCTGATTTCAAAGGATAGGTTAGAAGTAGACCCAGAGAAAATACAAGCCATTATGGATTTGCTTGTACCTACTCATGTCCCAGCCATAAGATCCGTCATGGGTATCGTTGGATACTATTGTAGGTTTGTGGAAGGATTTTCAGCCTTGGCCTATCCTATTACTTCTTTACAGAAAAGGGGAGTAAATTTTGAACAATTAAAAATTAAACTAATAACTACCCCCATATTGAAGATTTTTTATCCAAACAAAGAATTTGTAGTATGTAAATATGCATGTGCAGAAGGATTAGGAGGAGTATTGCTACAAGAAAACTCAGTCATAGCATATGACTCAAGAAAAATAAAGAAACATGAACAAAATTATATTATGTATGAATTAGAATTAGTTGTGGTGATACATGCATTTAAGATGTGGAGAGATTATGTGTTAGGAAAGAAGTTCATACTAATGACATATCACATAAGTTTAAAATACTTCTTCACTCAACTTGTTTTAAATGCTAGACAAGCTAGATGGTTATGTTTCCTTAGTGAGTTCGATATGGAAATCAAACACATTAAAGGAAAGGAAAATAATATTGCAGAAGCTTTGAGTAGGAATGCTCATCAAATTTTGAACAATGTTGGAATTAGTGTGAAATTTGAGATAGATGAATTGATACAAGAAGGAATGATACAAGATCCAAACTATGTGAAATTGCAAGAAAAATTGCAAAAAATTGAAATAGTGGGATATATTCAAAATCATAAAGCACTAATTTATTACAAACAAATATTTTATATTCCAAATGTGTAATCATTAAAACAAGAAATTTTAGATGAGTATCATAAAATACCCTATGTAGGACATCCTGGTTATCAAAAATTGATTTGAGCATTGAGGAAGAAAATGTGTTTGGCAAGGTATGAAAAAATATGTGGCTGATTATCTAGCTATATGTTTAAAATGCCAAAAAGTAAAAGTGTAACATCAGCATCCAGCAAGATTTTTGAGCCCGTTACCTATCCTAGAATGGAAGTGGTAAGTGGTTTCCATATATTTAGTTATGGGATTTCCTAGAACTAAGTATCAACATGACTCTATAATGGTGGTTGTAGACACATTGACTAAAGCTGCACACTTTTTACCAGTGCGTTCTACTTTTGGCACAACTCAAGTAGCTAATGTATTCATGAAAGAAATTATGAAGCTACATGGCATTCCAAAAATGATTATATCGGATAGAGATGAAAATTTTACTTCAGCCTTTTGGAAAACTCTGTTTGAAGGACTGGGTACCAAATTGAACTTTAGTACCGCATACCATCCCCAAACAGATGAACAAACTGAAAGGACCAATCAGATTTTAGAAGACATGTTATGCATGTATGTTATGGACAAACCTACAAGATGGGAAGCATTTCTACATTTAGCTTAACTTACATATAATAATAGCTATCAATATTCAATAAAAATTATTCCTTTTGGAGCATTGAATGGCAGAAAGTGCCACACGCCACTTATCTGGAGTAAACCCAAAGATAAATTAATTATTGGACCTGATGCATTGCAGGAGATGGAAATAAATTTGAATAAAATTAAGAAAAATATTAAAACAACTCAAGACCCACAAAAGAGCTATGCATACAAAAAGAGAATTCATAGAGAATTCAAAGTAGGAGAGCATGTTTACTTGAGGGTTAAGGATACAAATATTACCTTATATATGGGTAGTTGTACTAAGTTAGCACCACGCTACTGTGGACCATTTGAAGTTCTAGAAAGAGTGGGGCCGGTAGCTTATAAATTGGCTCAACCTAGTCACTTCAAGGTTGACAATGTTTTTCATGTTTCCTTATTGAAAAGGTATGTACATGATATTACTCATGTAATTGATGGGGCTGTGATACAGGTGAAAATAGAAGGAGAATTTCTTCCAGAGCCCCTTCGTATACTGGCATGGGAAGAAATCAAGCTCTGGAAGAGGACGATAGCTAGGGTGAAAGTGTAGTGGAGGCACTTTACAACTGAAGAAGCTACTTGGGAGCGAGAAGAGGAAATGAAAGAGAAATATCCATCATTGTTTGAAAAGTGGACTCATATTTTACAACACTCAGGACAATGTTTTGTTTTACAGGGGGAATATGTAATATCCCTATTTTTACTAATTTTATTAGACAATTGAAAATTCTAAAGGTTACGTGGACCTAAAGGAAAACTATATGTATGGACATATTATATTTTTTATATTAATAAATGTGGAATGTTAATTAATGTGCAAAGGCTAGATTATATTAGAGACCAATATTTCAAGTCCATGATGACGGAATTAAATCCAAAGACTTTCCCAAATTCTCCAAAAAATCCTTGGAGAAAATAAAATAAACAAATAAATATTAGATTGGAGATAAAAATTTAAAAGATACCTCAGTAATGTGGAAATTTACTAAGAAGAGGTGAAATAAAACTATAAAAAGGAAAAATCTAGTTGTAAAGATATTTTGTGGAAAAAACGGAGAGTAAAGCACAGGCTAAAGGAAAAAAACATCTTGGTTTAACTGGACGCAAGTACGGAAATATGATGAGGGAAATCATGCTTAAATAAGCCATTCATGGGTCAAAAATAGGTTGTCTACACTTTGGAGAAATTGGTCTCTTCTTAGGGGGAGTTGTGGAGAGAAAGCTCAAGGTTGGGTGGATAATAGTCTTACGATAATTGGTATGCAAAATTAGAGTCTTATGATTCTATTGTTATGATCAGAGTTAGAGTCATGATGGTTTATGTATAAATAGATATGGAAATTATATTATCTCTATTATTAAACAATATAATAAATTTTCATTTTTTGTAAATTTCAAAGTCTGATGTATTTAACAGAACATACTAAAAAAGATATAGGGTAGTTCTGTATAGTTACATGGAAAATTTAAATTAGTAAACCAACAAACAAAATGTATAAACCCAGGTAGGAGGGTTTAAATCTGTTGTTAGGTTGTAAGAATCTAATTATTAAATGCATAAAATACATCACTAAAGGTGGAAATGATGTAAGATCCATAATTAATATAACTATGCTGTAAAGAATAATGAAACATAATCTAAATACATTAAGAGATAATTTTAAATCTATAATAAAGAATGATTGTATAAATTAAATATAAATCCCTCTATTGCACATTAACAGAAAAGTTGCATTTAGCTATTCATTCTTATGTTTGAATAAGAAATTTAATATCAATTTCATATTGAAGTACTAGAGGATAGTACAATGGAAATATTACAAATAAGTAGACCAATACATATACTAAATACTTATAAAAATGAATGTTTATCATTATAAACATAACATAAAAATTTTATTAGTAATGATAGAAATTTTCATTACAAACTATTATGAATTATTTGACAAAAGTCAATTGTTCTATCTAATAATTACAAAATTTATACATCAGTACATGTCCTTGAATTGAGTGGATTGAATTTTGTAAATGATATTGACCAACCTGTAAATAGAATAAATAATATAAACTGTCAAAGTTGGTAGAATGAATGCTTAATTTGAGAAATGGTAAAATGTGAGTAGTGCAATACCTACACAAATATACCATATACAAGGATTAGTATATGAATATAATAAGGTAAATAATTAAATAACATACAATAACTTGACAAGGGTAATAGAAATAGAAATATTAATTATAATTCAAATGTAACCAGTGGAATCATCTCTGTGCACAAAGAATAAAATAAATTAGTTCATGCGGTTAAATGAATAGAAGAAGATATTGTAGTCCCATTATTGAGATATCAAAATAACCTTACTTATGTTATGGAAGAAAGGGTATGTACTGGAAATCTAGAATGATATTGGTATCAAAGAGAGAGTTCATGTAAAATTAATCATTTTATTAATTTAAGGAAATGAATAAAACTAAAAGTACTAATTAAGAGAAGAAGGTCAAAATCTCTTATCAAATTAATTACTAAATAAGTAACAGATATGTATTTGTAGGTCATAAATATAATTATATAAATAAAATAGAGTTCTATAAATGAATACAAAGATATTACAAACATGTATCTTTATATACATAAATGGTAATGTGGATTCAAACTGAAATGAAATTAAAGATCTTATAATTATGAATTATGTACATAACTGAAATTCGGTTCCCTACAGTTAGGGTTATTGTGACAGAGAAAATTTCAACATCGTGGAGGATAAAAAAATATGTATATTCTTGAGGGTAAATGAATACAAAAGAGGGTCTCTATAATACCCAACGAAAGGTTAAAATCATAATTAATTATTCATACTGAAGGAAAAACGAGGATGAATGAAATACACAGAGTATATAATTCAAGAAGACAGACAATTTCATACGCAAATAAATCAAACCATTTCATAAAGTAAATAAATACATTCTCTATAATTGCCAAGAAAGTCGAGGACTGAAATACAAATTTGATATGAAGAGGAAATTCATATTAGTTTTAAGGCCAGAGAGAGAAGACCAAAATCACATTCCCTTCTTGGGAATTAAAACGAAATTTCATCTCTCTGGATGAAGCAAATAAATTGAGGAAAATCAACATAAGAAACCCTACAGCAAACGAGATCTATTTGAATAAAACTATATATGTGTAAACGTTTGAAATTGTAAAGAATAACAGAGTGGAAACGTTAAACGAATGAATTGTGTTAACATGAAAGAGAATTTCGACGTACAACCATAAATCATAAATCCAAGAACTTCCTCATAGGAATAATGAAATGAGAAGAAAAATGAATTCAGGCACTAATGGTTTGACAATCAAAGTCATGACCATATACATAATTTTGAGAGACAAATGCTGTCTTAATAAAATGATGGGTTAATGAACTTATTACCTGGAAAATACAAAATAGAGTTATAATTTGTAAAAAGGCCTTGCATTCACAAAATCAAAAATGTAATGAGTTAAGGAGTTAATCCGAAAAATAATAAAATGAAAATTTACCAGGGGCAGGAATAAAATCAACCATGAAAATTTATTTACCTGAGCATGAGCATGTAGCCTTAAGAAAATGAATAGGATGCAAGAATGCATATGGGCTTGGGTGGAGAACCAGGGCTGAAGCCTTACCCGACATTTCCAAATGCATGTGAAAAGTGGAAAAATGAAAAGTCATCGAAAAAATAACGAATAAAATGGAGGGAAGGTATACGGCATCATCCCCAGCATAAATGTGGCATCCATCCGTGGTGCAAGAAATCAAAAATATAAACTAGGCTATGTGACGAGTTTAATTGACGAAGTAGAATCCATTAAAATGTGATAGTGTTGAACATAGCAATAACATTAAACAATTGTCAAAAATTTATGATAGGGATACGATATAATCACCATATAGATTATCAAATCTCATTATAAGATATTGTAACCTTAGCCAAGTATATTAATATAATATTTCATTTAATTGATACATGTAAAACTATAAGGTAACAACCCAACGCAATCTCACAAAAGGGAATTGACTGTATGTGATATTTTATATCGTACTAAACATGATTAATGTCATAATACATGTAGGAGTATTTGAATCTTATGAAATTTCTCATGTCCATAACTTCAAAGGTTTAATTCGAATGGAATTCTAATTATTAGGTAATGGTAGTAAGTAAAACTCATTGTATAGGAAGTATCCATGATGCTCATACACCATTGAAATAGAAGGGTACATTAATTAGTCGTGGGCTAAGTGTTAGGTCCATACTTGAATATAAACCCTTGTTATATTAATTTTCAAAGTTAGATTCAAAAGTTTAAACATTTGTATAAGCAGAATATATGAATAAGAGTATGGAGTGTAATTTTTATTTTTTTTGGAATTTTGGCTTTTGTGATCCATTGTAAAAATTTAGAATTCTTTCGGTAATAATCATATGAAAGAGAACGTTGTCGAAGATTTTCAAACCAACTAGTGTGGTTCATCACCAGGACTATGTAAGAGATCGGATCTAGACATTAAGTTTAAATATATGTAGAAATGACTAAACTATCTATTAGGATAATGACTAGCTTGACTCTGAAAATTATATTAAGCAGATGTTTAATCTTAGATAAAGAAGGAATAGCAAAAGAATCTCTACATATCTTTAGAAAGGAAAGATCTGATCTCAACTTAGATACCTACAAATGTGCTAGTTCGAAATGATGAATATTTGTTGCCAAAGCCTTACCGAGCAGGGTTTCGAAACGTGTCGACAACGTTTTCTGTCATGTCATTATTATCGAAAGAATTATAAATATGGAGTATAATTTTAGAATATAAATTATATATTCTTATAGATCAATTTAGCATGATAATTATTAAAGTTATTATCTTAATAAAAATTCTAGCAAAGGCATAATATTATTAAGATGTAAATTAATAGTAAAATAGAATACTATTATAACAGAAGTGTGTACAGTGAAGAAATGTCACAAAGGACAGTTTAGAAAAAAAGAGAAATTATGGAATCATTGAAGGCTGGTATAATAATCATTGACAACAGAGTTTTATTCTATTCACAAAAAATGATGTCGTTAGAAAAACTGTTAGCGACGGAAAGTACACATGTGTTGAAATATCGTAATATGAAAAAATTAAATAAACTCAAAGACGAAAAAGTAGGATAAATGGTATAAATAGAATTTTTTTTTGGGTAAGTAGAGTTGTTATAGCACAACTATAGGTATGCAATGTACTTTTGCGAGGATTAATCCTTAAATAAACATGATCGCCAACTTTCAATTCTCCGTGAATTATTTTCTTGTCTGCATAGCTCTTCTGATGATCTTGAGATACTTTAATATTTTGCTGAATTATTTTCACAGTTTTATCCACTTCATGTAGTGCTTTTGGTCGAAGGACTAACTTGTCCTCTGGTTGACTCCAGCTGAGGGGACTGTGGCATTTTCTTCCATACATAGCTTCAAAACAACTAATCTTAATTGAATCTTGATAACTATTATTATAAGAAAACTCTGCCAAATGCAGAAAATATTCCCACTTAATGGGGCCATCCTTCACGTAAATGCGCAACATTTCTTCCAATATTTGATTTTTTCTCTCACTCTCTCCATCTGTTTGAGAATGGTAAGTTGTACTGAAGTTCATCTTTGTACCCATTCCTCCAAAAAGAGTTTTCCAAAATGCTGATGTGAAATTTTCATATCTATCAGAGATAATAATTTTTGGAATTCCATGGAGTTTAAAAATTTATTTCATGAATACATAGGCCACTTTTGTTGTGCCAAAATTAGATTGCACCTACAAAAAGTGTGCTTCTCTACTTAGAGTGTCCAATATCACCATAATAGAGTCATTTTGATACTTAGTATGTGGAAATCTCGAAATAATGTCTATTGATACCATATCCCACTTCCATTTTGGAATAGGGAGAGCATTCAGTAGTCCTGCAGGATGCTGATGTTCTACTTTTACTTGTTGACATTCCAAACACCTTGCCAAGTAATCAACTACATCCTTCTTCATTACTGACCAAAATATGTTTTTCCTCAATGATGTTATCAAATTTTGATAGCTAGGATGATGTGCATAAGGTCCCTTATGGTATTCATCTAATATTTCATGATTTAAAGATGTTCCATTAGGACTATACAGTCTTTGTTTATAGTTGATCAGTCCTTGTTGGTTTATGGTATACTCTACAATTTCAGCTTGATGTAATTTTTTTTGCAATCTTACATATTGTGGATCTTGCAACAATACTCCCTGAATTTATTCTTCTACATAAAACCTTATACTACTCCTTGTATGTGTTAAAATTTGATGAGGATGTCCATTCAAAGCATCAAATGTTTTTTATTATTTCACTTTTATGTGTTTGATTTCCATGTCAACCCCACTAAGGAAATCTAACCATCTTTCTTGTCTTGTATTTAAATCTAGTTGGGTAAAGAAATATTTCAAAATTATGTGATCTACCATTAATATGAATTTCTTTTCCAACAGATAACGTCTCGACATTTTTAGTGTGTGTAACAAAAACCAGTTCTAAGTTATATATTGCATGATTATGATCATGTTTCTTTAGGTTGCATGATTCATAAGCTATTACTGCATTGTCTTGCATGTAATATCCCATTTCGAGGATATCTTTAGGACATGGAAATCTCGCTCAAAAGCTCTGATACCACTATAATATCCCATTTCAGGGATATCTCTAAAACTCAAGCAAACTCGAACCAGAGATAGACTGGGAGGGAATTTACCGAATATGTCGCCTCTAAAGAGGACGAGATCTGGAGGCTACTTGGCCCTTTCCAGACTCTGTCTAAGAGTGAAAGATAACACACCAAGTGGTATAGAACTAGAATGCTCAAAAAAAAAAATATACATACAATAGAAAGAGTATACGAAAACCACGGCAATGACGGCAACTACGACAACTCATCCAGAAAAAATATAGAAGAAATGTTGAGCCATTTTATTAATCTAAGAAATGTAATGGAGTACAATAGGCTAATATTTCACAAGGCAAGTGAGAAAACACTCTTAGAGAATACCAAAAATGGCTGCTCTAGGAACTGCGTCCTAGCTGGTGGAGAAATGTCGTGTAGCTGCTACTGCTGGAATCAACTGAAGAATAAGGGCTGATCCCCTTGCCAGAATGAGATGAAAATCAGCAAACCTCCTCTCCTCGAAAACCCGGATAAGATCCACAAACCATTCTAATAATGGTCAACCCCCGAAAACACCAGAAACTACCTCCCCACTGAGTTAGGCTGCCCTCCAAGGTACAGCGTAGTAGCTGGATAGAAACAGCTGAAATACTACCAAAAAATCTGCCAAGAACCTCCAACGGGAAAAGGCTGACCCTCCAATCAAAATATCGGTGAAATCTTCTGCATAAACACCAATCCAGAGCTCCTCCACAATGGACTGCGTCCTCTCTCTCAGTGACTGCGCAGTCTCTGTCAGCTCTAGCTCTGAAGCAAACCCAAACAATGAAACAAATCACAAAATACAAGGAAACAAGACTTGCCCGAGTAGGCACTCGAAGTCCCCCGGGGCTAAGGGTGATATCTCCACACGAAGACACTCGGTGCACTAAACAGTGCTGCAAACAGGCTAAGCAGCCAACGTGCTAAAGAAGACCAAAGTCTCACTCTAAAATCAACAAATCTAGAATGATCCAAATGAGGAGGCTCCTCCATATTTTATAGCATTGGTTTCCCCCCAAAACTCGTCGTAGCCTCTCTCTCCTCCACATCCTCATCCTCATCTGCGCAGAAGCTTCTATAGTGCACATAGGCTCCCCTCCTCTACATGGTGTGTGGCCCCCTTGACCCCCCCCTTGAGTCACAACATTGTGCTACTAGGTGGATGTCTTATTCTACTAAAGTGAGTTAGACCCTCTTTTCTCAATTTTTATTTATTTACAAACCATAAATGGAAAAACTATACAAAGTCGAATATTCCAATTAGCTATCGCTAATTAGGAATATTACAGTCCCCCCCGGAAAAATGTTGCTTGCCCTCAAGCAACTTAAGTGATGGATGCTACAGAATATTTTCACTCTCCCAAGTGGCATCCTCATCCGGCAAATTCTTCCATCGCACCAAGAATTCCTAGACCATCCTACTCCATAACTGCCTCTCCTTGGTATCAATAATGGCCTCTGGCTGCAACACCAAGTGCCCCTCATCATCTATCAGTGATAGCTCCTCTGTCACTATCACCTTCTGTCCCAGCACCTTCTTCAGGCATGATACATGGAAAATGTTGTGGATCTTATTACCTTGGGGAAGCTCCAACTCACAGGCAACCTGCCCAATCCTGCGTATCACCCTGTATGGCTCGTATAAACGTAGCTTGAGCTTCTCATCTCCCTTCTGCTTCAACGATGACTATCGGTATGGCTGTAAGCGTAGGTAGACCAAGTCCCCTACCTCAAACTGTCGCTCCACCCAACCTCTGTCAACATACAGCTTCTGCTGGCTCTGCACTGTAGCCATGTTGTCCTTGAGAGCTCGAAGGATATCCTGACTCTCTTGGATCCACATCTTGTCTCTAGGAGCCTTACTCGCATCGAACATCACATCAGCAAATGAAAAAGGATGGCACCCATACAAAGCATAAAATGGTGGCATACCAATAGAGATGTGATGGGTCGAGTTGTAGCAGTACTCCCCCAAATGAAACCATCTCAACCATGCTTACTGCTGCCCACTGACATAGTTACGCAAGTAGCCCTCCAGCCACTTGTTAACTATCTCCGTCTACCCATCCGTCTATGGGTGGTAACTGGTACTCGGTGTCAACTCCATCCCCACTAACCGGAAAAGCTCCTGCCAAAATCCGCCCATGAAGCGGTTGTCCCTGTCACTGACGATGGTCTTAGGAAGACAATGCAACCTTAAAATATTTCGGAAGAACAGCTCAGCCACCTTTGCTACTGTGTAATGCACGGATATGGCAAAAAAGTGCGCATAATTTCTCAGTCGATCAATGATGACAAAGATACAATCCTTGCGCTGCACCATGGGAAACCCTGTGATGAAATCCATCGATATGCTCTCCCATTTCCCTTCCAGAATGGGAAGATGCTGCAAAAGTCCTGCAGGATGGCTCATCTCCCCCTTGTTCCTCTAACAAACATCGCACTCCGTGATGTGCTGGAGTACGTCCTCCTTGAGGCCCTTCCATGAGAACCTCTCTCTAATGGCCCTGTAGGTTTTGGTAAAACCTTCATGGCCTGCCAATGGAGAATCATGTGATGCCTGGAGTATCTTCTTCTTAAGCTGAGATCCCTCAGTCAATAAGATCTTGTCTTTGTAATAGATGATCTCATCGACCACCCTGTACCGGTCATCCGCCACCTGTCCATCCAACACCTCACATGCAAACCTGTCCTTGGAGTACTCAACTAAAAGTCGAGCACTTCAATCTGCATCCAAGCTCATAAGAGATAACGTGGTTGGTCTACATGAAAGGGCATATGCTACCACATTATTATTACCCTTGAAATACTCAATGTCAAAGTCATATGCTTGGATCTTACTAATCCACTTATGCTGCCTCTCCTGTAGCTGCTTCTACTCCAAAAAGAACCTGAGGCTGTTGTGGTCAGTCCTCACCCTGAATCTGTTCCCAACCAGATTCTGCCAGAATTTGACCAATGCATGCATGATGGAAAACGTATCCTTATCATAAATAGGATACAACCTCTCATGCATAAGGAGTTTCCGGCTCTCAAAATATATAGGGTGTCCCCCCTGCATCAATACTGCGCCGATCCCCTCTCCTGACACATCACACTCCAAGACAAATGGCTGTGTAAAATCCGGAAACACAAGCACTGGGAAGCTACTCATCACCTCCTCAAGCCTATCAAAAGCTTGATGCGTTGTTTCTGTCCAAACGAATGACCCTTTCTTACTAAAACTGTAATGCGTGCAGCAAGTTGTGAGAACCATTTGATGAAATTCTTGTAATTGGTACATATCCCAATGAACCCTTGAAGTTCCGTCACATTCTTCGGCTCCGGCCAATCTCTATTGGCTCTAATCTTCTCCTCATGGACCCTTAGTCCATCCACTCCAATGATGTGACCCAAATACAGCATCTCTATCATCCCAAACTCACACTTGGAGAGCTTAGCATAGAACTATTTCTCTTCAAAGATGCGTAGCACTGCCTCTATATGCTGGAGATGCTCCTCCCACGTCCTATTGTATATAATTATATCATCAAAGAAGACCAATACAAACTTCCTCAGATGACTGCGAAAGATATGGTTCATGCAGGACTGAAAAGTAGCTGGTGCATTGGTCAGCCCAAAAGGCATAACTAGAAACTCAAATTGCCCATAATGACACCTGAAAGCGGTCTTGGGAATATCTTGTTCCCTCACGTGAATCTGATGGTACCCTGATCTCAAATCAATCTTTGAGAAGAACTTAGCTCCTCTCAACTCATCCATCAGCTCATCGATCCTGGGTATAGGGTACCTATTCTTTAGATTATTCTTATTTAGGGCCCTGTAGTCAATGCCCATCCTCAAAGTGTCATCCTTCTTCTTCACCAGCACTACAGAAGAAGCAAACAGACTCGTGCTCGGTCTGATGTGTCCAAGATCCAACAACTCCTAGATGGCCCGCTCTATCTCATCCCGATAGGCTTTGGAATTCCTATAGGGTGTAGTGATCACTGCCTGGATACCCTACTCTAGCTCAATGGTATGCTCAAACCCTCTATCTGGTGGCCGCCCTGGGGGTATAGCCCCAAACACTACCTCATGTCTATCAAGGATAGCTTGTATCTCTGGATGAACTTCTCGACCGGTGGTCTCTGCCTCTGATGACCACAACTGAACCGCCCACTCTATGTTTCCCTTCCAGAAGTATGCCTCCATCCGGTGTGCCGAAACCGTCTGAGGTGGGTAAGTATGCATCCCGCGGATCTTCTCATGCTTCCCGGTATTCTTGTCATCCCACTCCATCTCTCAGGCCTCCCAATCTATGGTGACCTTCCCCAGTGTAATCAGCCACTGAACACCGAGTACCACATTGGTATCTGGTATGTTGACCATGAAAAAGTGAGCAGTCATGGTGTAATTACCATCATCACGGCTAACTCTGGAACATACTAGGCACTCTGCATCGTCTGGGCTCCTGGGACCGAAACTGAAAACCCGTCAAAACTCTCGGTTGGTAAACCTCTCCGCTCGACCATCTACACATCAATGAAATTGTGGGTTGCCCCACTATTGACCAAGACTGATACTCGCTGGCCACGTATTGTCCCACGTACGTGCAACGTCAAATACTTAGGAACTCCTCACAAAGCTACAAGGGGCCCTCCTGTGGGTGTAAAGGTTGCACCTCCTGTCCCTGGAGGTGGAGGCGGCAACTGATCTTGGGTCATCTGAATATCTCCTGCCTCCTCATTATACTTCTAAGCCTCTTCCCCACTTTCATTGAAGAAGACCTCAATGAAGTGTGCTTTTCCAGCAGCACACCTATTCCCTGGTGCCCACGGTTCCTGACAAGTGAAGCACAGTCGCTTATTCCTTAAATTCCTCCTGGCTTCATCATCTACCTGTGCCCGTCCTGGATTCCCCTTTGGAGGAGGAACCCTCACATCCTTCCCCTTGGGCTAGAAACCCTATCTCTAGGGGTAAGATGTCTGCGTCCTAGGAAATGCATCCTGAAAATCCCTGGTCCTTCTGATAGCATCCTGGAGTGTAGCCGGTCTAGTGGATCTGACTAGACCTCGAAGTGGCTCTGCTAATCCCTCCACAAACATATAGATCATCCGTGTCGCGGATAGATCTGGCACCATCACTGAAACCCTCAAGAAATATGCAATGTATGTCTCCAGGCTCCCTGTCTGTTTGAGCTTTGTCAGCTCAACAAAATGTTGTTTTGGATGCCTTCGATCAAAATGCTCTATCAATTTCCTAGTGAAATCGGCATAAGTCGTAACTGTGGAATGCCCGAGTGTCACCATCCCATGGAACCACCAGTCCTAGGCCTCACCATCCAAATGTAATGTTACCACCTTGATGGCCTCCATCTCCGACATCTGGTTAAGCTGGAAATAAATATTCAACTTCTCCACCCAAGAATTTGTCGAACTGTTTGACGATCCATCAAACATGGGAAAATGAAATCTACTAGAGGCATGGTGGGAATCTCCATCATGGTAATGTCGGTGCCCTCTATGATGGTCGCGGGGTCCACTATCCCGCTAGAGCTGCACAAAATCTCTTAATGTGAGAGGATCCCTAAACTCCTGCCCGTAGGACCGATACTCTGCAAAGTACTCATCTAAGTGCCCGGGCTCTGCCTCCTGCTGGGCTTCTGCCCCCGTATCAGCAACCAAGAAAGTTGGCATAGTAGAGCGGGTAGGTGCACAAGAAGCTGTCGGCTGAGGAGTATCATGCTGAGCAGCACCCTACTTCAGAAAATGGTGGGATGCACCTAATCCCTCTCCGACCTCAAAAACCTATGGATTCTCACGCTTCATAGCCTCCACAGCTGTGAACCTCTAGCCCATCACCTCAATCTGTAAGGCTAAATCCTGCACTGACTTGAGGAGTGCCTCTCCAAACTGTTTGGCCTCTGTGTCATCTTCCATCGGTGCTTCCTGCCTCAAATCTACTACAAGCTCTACCTCCTCTACATCCTTCATAGGCTCTCTCTCCTAATCTGCGTTTTCTACCTAGGCACAGTCTTCCTCTTCGTAGGTGGCCTCCAACCTACTCTGACGGTCTCTATACTTCATGCCTATGTACGATCTCTTTCCTGATGTCATAGACCACAGGCTGAGCCAGAACTATGCTCTGATACCACCGTAATATCCCGTTTCGAGGATATCTTTAGAACATGACAATCTTGCTCAAAAGCTCTGATACCACTGTAATATCTCATTTTGGGGATATCTCTAAAAGACAAGCAAACTCCAACCAGAGATAGACTGGGAGTTCATTTACCAAATATGTCGCCTCTAAGGAGGACGAGATCAGGAGGCTACCTGGCCCTTTCCAGACTCTGTCTAAGAGTGAAATATAACACACCAAGTGGTATAGAACTATAATGCTTAATAACAATAATAGACATACAATATAAAGAGTATACGGAAACCACCACAACTACGAAAACTCATCCAAAAAAAATATATAAGAAATGCTGAGCCATTTTTTTAATCTGAGAAATGTAATGGAGTACAATAGGCTAATATTTCACAAGGAAAGTGAGAAAACACTCTCGGAGAATACCAGAAATGGCTGCTCTAGGATTTGTGTCCTAGCTACTAGAGAAATTACATGTAGCTACTACTGCTAGAATCGACTGAAGAATAGGGGCTGATACCCTTGCCGGAATGAGATGAAAATCAGAAAATCTCCTCTCCTCGACAACCCAAACAAGATCCACAAACCATTCCAAGAATGGTCAACCCCCGAAAACACCAGAAACTACCTCCCCATTGAATTATGCTGGCCTCCAAGGTACAACACAATAGCTGGATAGAAACAGATGAAACACTGCCACAAACTCCGCCAAGAACCTTCGACGGGAAAAGGCTGACCCTCTGCTTGAAATCTCGGCGAAATCGTCTGCAGAAACACCAATCCGGAGATCCTTCACAATGGACTGCGTCCTCTCTTCCAATGACTGCGCAGTCTCTATTAGCTCTAGCTCCGCAACAAACCCAAACAATGAAACGACTCACAAAATACAAGGAAACGAACCTTGCCTGAGCAGGCACTCGAAGTCCCCCGAGGCTAAGGGTGAGATCTCCGCACGAAGACACTCGGTGCACTATACAGTGCTGCAGATAGGTTAAGTAGCCAGTGTGCTAAAGAAGACCAAAGTCTCACTCTAAAATCAACAAATCCAGAATGATCCAAATGAGGAGGCTCCTCCATCCTTTATAGCATTGGTTTCCCTCCAAAACCTTTCGTAGCCTCTCTCTCCTCCACATCCTCATCCTTATCTGCACAGAAGCTTCTAGAGTGCACCTAGGCTCCCCTCCTCTACGTGGTGTGTGGCCCACTTGACCCCCCCCTTGAGTCACAACGTTGTGCTACTAGGAGGATCTCTTATTCTACTAAAGTGAGTTAGACCCTCTTTTCTCACTTTTTATTTATTTACAAACCATAAACGTCAAAACTATACAAAGTCGAATATTCCAATTAACTGTCGCTAATTAGGAATATTACATTGCAGCAATACTCCTCCTAGCCCCTCTATACAAGCATCGGTACACACTATCAATCTTATCCTCTTTCTTTATGAAATCATGTATATTTCCATTTCTACTTTAATTCTGAATTATATATCCACATAGAATAATTTTTATTTTTATTACAAAATAGGTTATATATCTAGAATTTATTCTGTATAAAATTTCTACTGAAAGTAATATACATAGAGAATTTTCTACTATGTCTCTTGCTAAAATATATCTATAATTGTTGCACATGTACTATACACTTTTATGTAAAATTGGATATATTTAGTTGGACTAAAATAATAGATTTAGACTCTAAAAAAGGGTTTAGATATTTTTTATGTTTTCCCCTAGTTTATAGTAAGTCTATGTAACAACACAAAGGGATTTACTATATTAAATTATAGTTAAATTTTGGTCAAATACATATGGCAATTAAATTTTCTAAAACGAGACACTATACAATACACGTAATTTCTATAATTTAATTTACATAAATTCAAATCAGACTTTATAAAATAATAGTTTTTTGACATTCCACTCCAGATTTAGATAACTAATAACAAAAGTATAAAACATAACAATTCCACATAATGTACATACCACTCTATAAATATTGTTTGCATCCTAACCTTGAGCTTATTCCACAGCTCTCCTCCGAGCAAAGACCAATTATTCCTTAAGTATAGACAACCCATTTGTCATACTATGAATAGCTTATTTAAACTTTATTTCCCTCATCATGTTTCCATAAATGCGCGCAGTTATTTTGGGATGCTCTTTCCCTTAACCTTGTATTTTTTTTTCCACCAATGCTTCTTTTAAAACTAGGTTTTCCTCTTTCTAGTTTTATTCTTACGTCTTCTCAATAACTTTCCACTTTACTGAGTCCTTTATTAGACCTTTTTCTCCTATGTAATAATTTTATTTTTATTTTATTTTTCTCCAAGGATTTTTGGAGAATTTTGGGGAAAGTCTTAGGATTCTAGTCCATCCTAATGGATTTGAATTCGTGGTCTGAAATTTACTCTACTATTTATACAATAATAAAATTTCACATTTATTTATAATTTTCAATACAATATGTCCACACAGTTTTTCCTTAGGTCCACCCGACCTTTAGGTTTATTAAATGTCTATAAATTCTGAAAATAGGGATATTACAATATTAGATAAATGGTACAAATATAATAAAATGAGACCATGAGAGGTTTCAACCTACATAATAAAATAATAATATAAATATAATCACTCAATATTTAGTGCTTAACAATGGGTTTTAGGGTTTAAATTTTATAGGGATTTATATTATTATATATTTTCTTCAAATTTCTCACAAACTAAGCTTCCTTTTCATCTTAATCATAGCCGAAGTCCTTGGAATATCAAGAAAATTAACAAAAAAACTAACACTAAAAGTCATTTCAAATAAAATACTTATGGTGCCAAGATGATGACAAATTTTTATGTCTCTTGTTGAAAATTTTCATGTCAGATAACATGAACAAGACATTATGATATCAAGATATCAGAGGTTCCACTATATTTGCAATATCTCAAAAGTTTTTTTCATAAGGACTTGGATTCCCCGTGAGCTAAAACCTAGTTCCTATTCAAGTAAGCACTAGGACCAGGAATTTCATCGAATATTGACAAATTGGGGTCATCTGTAAAAATAAATATATGATGATATGTGAAGGGCTCTTATCCCCTAGTTTCTACAACTTAGATAATTTTTTACCAAGAGATCAATGACTAGGAGTTTTTTGGAATTGGAATATGGGAAAATCCAACCTACATTTTTTTGATACAGCACTAATATGGTGATATGCCGAGGGCAATTCGCCCTTAGGTGTTACACCTAAGAACCTTTTTAACAATTTTTATGACCTAGGGATATATAATATAGATATATTGGATATTTTTTAGAACCATCCTTGTATAAAATTTTTGATATGGCAAAGGTCTAGTAGAGAGATCGTCTATTGATGATGATTTTCCCATCTCATTAATTCATGTAGCGAATAAACAAATTATTAAATTTGCAAAGGATTATGAATTGTATGAAATTTTTAAGTACTTCAAACTTTTTCTATTTTTCCCTCATATCCCATTTCATACTATAGACATTATACTTGCCTTAGATATTCATCGCAGTTCTATTTATGCAACTATGCTCCTCAAGTTTCATTCCTCCATGCTACATTGTTCCTCAACATAATATCACATCTATTATTATTCATGACATTAAACTAATGTTTTCCCAAATTGTGTTATTTATAAAAAATAAACACTCTAAATCAATCTAATACACTCTCTATCATGAAAAGTAACATTGACATGTAGATAGGATAACATGTAGAAGAAGGTCTCCCCACAACATTAACATCAATTACAACACAATATTCAACAAGATTGTTTTTTGAGGAAAACAATCCATGGATTACTTGAGAAATCATTTTTGAATGAATCATAATACACAAGTTTACCTAATCATGGAACATGCATAGGTAGAAACAGATCATTGTGAACTAGCTCTTAGTTTACCATTACACTTGTACCATTAGATAAAAATCTTAATTGATTTTGTTTATCATATGTGAAATTTTTGCAAAAGTCAAAATATATTGTACAATTAGAAATACCTTCAACCATACCTTTACCATGTAATGGTGAAATGTATTTATCTCTAATATGTCCAAGTATTTGATGCCATAACATTGCATTTTTTCCAAATATAATAGGGGTTTTATTTAATTCATTTCGACCCTCAAGAACAAAAGAGTTGTAACACCCATTAGTGATAGTGGTTCGAAACATATTTTTCAAAGTCCCAATTTAAAATTTTCTCAATAACAACATTTCTCAGTAAATCATTTGTAGGTTTCCCTTTCAAACATATTATTACACCTACATAACTCATCGTTCTTACATATCTCAAGTTTATAGGTATATTTAGAACGTGCAAAACACCAAGGTGTTTTCTATTCCATCCATCCTTGATAGTAACCTGAATATTTCTCATCGTATGATTTTGGATATCAAATAATCTTCTAGGAAAATATCACTTCCATTGAATTTTTCATATTCAAAAAAATACTCCATGTGAGGAGTGCAATGAATAGAAGCACTTGAGTCAATTATTCATGCATAGTTACCTAAATGTGTGCTTGAATAATCCAATTAAAAATATCTTCCTTCATTAGAGGAGATTTTCCCTTCTGGAAAAGAAACATCATCAAATCCATTTTCTATAACAAAAATTTTAGATCTACAATCATTATTTTATGCCTAG
The DNA here is from genome assembly GCA_034641835.2 of Pinus albicaulis. Taxonomy (NCBI): domain Eukaryota; kingdom Viridiplantae; phylum Streptophyta; class Pinopsida; order Pinales; family Pinaceae; genus Pinus; species Pinus albicaulis. The sequence continues at coordinate 2,318,771 of CM076572.1, forward strand.
CTTTATCACATTTTTAACATTTCTTACATTCGTTCTTATGAGGTACAACTTCTATCGAAGGAAAATTTTATCTACCAGGGACTTAAATTGATACAAAGAAACTAAATTATTCCATAACACCTTATATGTAGCTTCTTCCATTTAATAATATTGAAAGTAATATATACAATTGGATTATTCTCTTTTCCTTCTTATCCAAATTCATCCAATATTTTGTCAACGTATACTTGTAGGTGTAGTAATTTGATCCATAGTAACCCACAATTTTTTTTCTAACAAAATGTCTTCCATCATAAGCTTTGATATCTCAAAATTATATAGATTGAATTCCCCAATCTCAATTTTATAACTTCTCACCATTATTTTCTAGCACAAGAATCACCATCAGATAGCTCCCATTGAAACTAGGTTTATCACAAAACCAATATTATTAAACCCTTAGAGATAAAGGCATCCCATGAAAGTGATAACTACTATAATACAAATGCAGGTTATAAAATTTACATTAAGAAATGCACAAATAGATTCTTAATAATATATAAAAGGAAAGAATAATGTTCACACGTAAGATATTCACCCTAAAAATCGTTAAATAAGAAAACTAAAAAATGTTTGGATTTTCCATTTCAACTCTTTTTATATTAGTTTCACCACTTATAATGAAATATATAGGATACCAGGCCATCCAAAACCAAAATCCACTGACCCAAATTAGATTACAACCTTAATTAATTAAATAGAATTATAAAACCACAATAAAAAAAAATAATGTGTTTAAAAAAACCAAAAATGGACACAACCAACCTCCCCTTCCTCTTACCAATATATTTTTTTTAGAATATCTACCCTCAACCCAACTTTTGAATTACCTATCTAAGTGATTTGGATAGATCACTTTGTAGGTTTTTCATTACACTTTTTACAAATAAGTTAAGGCATGATATTTTAGGATTCTTACAATAAATAGGTGTTACTGATTTGGATTTATTCCCTATTAAATATACATTAAATACTAATTTGTGCCAATTATCTAAATCAATTCTATTTACATTTTAGATAAGGGCCACAATTTTTACCTTATCCTCCTTCAAATCACTAAGCAAGATTACTTTCTACTGAGAAATTGAAATATTTTCCTTGCTTTTATTCAAGTAATTAACTACATGATATTCTAAAGGCTCAACTTCCATACCTATAGGCTTCTAGGTAAGCTAGTGAATTAGGGAACAATATTGAAAATTAGAATATGTATAGATGACTTCTAAAAAATTTTAGGCGCAATTAGTTAAGGTTGAGGAGTAGCACCTTTTCTTGTTTGGACAAGAAATGTTTCCTCTACAACATCATCCTCTTTTATCATATTTATTCCATGCATAATTTCCCATAATACCATGGTAATTTCCTTAGATGATTTGTCATCCATATCATCTTGGATCTAGTCATTTAGAACATATCCATCTAGAAATATGTTTTCCATTATAATCATAACATTTATCCATTATGGTAAAATATTATTAGAGTAATGATCCTGATTATAAATGAAATAGTTATTTAAGGCTACATCTCCTAAATCAATATCTAAATTTGTAGGAGGATGCTCAAGGCCTTAGGAGGGTGGGGTATCCTAAAAAAAAGGACCGAAAACTCTCAAGTTGGAAGTATTATCTCCTACATTCCTTTTCATGTCAATTGTTTCATCTCAAATAGTAGTAGATATCATTTGTAAACTACCCATGTTAGTTGCACCCTTTTCATAAATTTTAACAAGTCGTTTGGTTTTGGGTTTCACTAATAGAAAGGGGTTTTTATGTCATGTTACTTCCTTTCTCCTTAATTTTTTATTTACAGCCTTTCATTTCAAATTCTAACTTTTTTTCTTTTCCAAATTTTGTAGTAAGATTGTTTCTATCGACTCTCAACAAATATAAGGATGGTAGTAGGTAGAGAAATGGAATATAAATTAGTTGTAGCTCTTGATCAAAGGTTATTTCATTCAAAGACTTTTTTAACACCATGGTAAGACAATGGTTAAAATATTTGACATTATCACTGGGTCCTACAAACAACACAATAGATAAACCATTACTACCTCTTTCAAAAATTTAACTAAAAGGTACTTTTTGAATTTAGTTTATTTAGTAGTAGATCAAACAATGGAATTGAAATACGATGTGGAATTTGAATTTTCAAAAGTATAAGGAACTAAATGACAAACTACATATTCATGTTGGAAATTCATTAGCCTTATAGCAAGGGTGAGTTTATTCATATGATCCTTTGTAAGGCCAAATGTATCAGCACCATATTTTGGGAGTAACTTTTCCAGATGCTTAGGTAAGTTGTAAAATGGACCAAGTAGTACCAAACTATCCCCAACTAACCAAGGTTAATTTTAATTATTATTTTTTTCATGTTGTCAAAATAAAATTATGTTCCCTTCTGACTTAGGTTTTGAATATTCTACTTCTAGATATGAATAGTCTTGATTATTAGAGGGAATACCTTCGAGCGGTATTTTTAAAAGACTAATGAGTAATTAGGGACTAAGACAAAATTTTGATCAATTTACTATAGGGATAGTTCCACTATGTCCTCAACCATATGTACTAATGTATGATTATATGTGAATATTATGGTTCTAACCATATTTCTCCTTTCTGGAAGTAGTGGGGTGATAGGCATATCACCAACTTACTTGTCATATGATGAAGTAATACACTAAAAATAATTTATTTCCTCAAAAAATACTACATATATGGCTTTATTATGGTTGTATCTATATTTTTTGTATCATGAGAATGAATACTATTAGAAATGTAATCTTCAGGATTTGGATTTTGTGATTATGGGTTGTTTATATGGATTTCCATACATATAACCTCCTTATAGAATCAATTTTATTGATGGGGATGGGTTTCTAATGCTCAATAGGAAGGATTAAACCTAAGGAAGAAGTAAAATTAGACAATTCCATGTTTATTTCATAATAATCCTCTAATTTATGGCTCAATAACATTTTTATGGGAATCAGTGGATTATGTATTTATTCTTTCATTTTTTTAATTATTTTTATTTATGTGTTATAGATTTAATCTGTGTGCAGAAGGGAAATGTCCTATTACTATTTAGACAATATTATTTTATAGGGTATTACTAGTGTAGTCCTTTATTGTCCTTTATTTCATAATAATCCTCTAATTTATGGCTCAATAACATTTTTATGGGAATCAGTGGATTATGTATTTATTCTTTCATTTTTTTAATTATTTTTATTTATGTGTTATAGATTTAATCTGTGTGCAGAAGGGAAATGTCCTATTACTATTTAGACAATATTATTTTATAGGGTATTACTAGTATAGTCCTTTATTGTTGTTAGTGTAACCCCCTTATTGTTATTGTTGTACCCCTGTAACCCCCATATTTTTATTATTGTTCCCTTAAATTATTATTTTTGGGTCAGCTTGGATTACATTGTGGCCCCACTAGGATTACATTGTGGCCCCATGGACTCCTATATATAGAAAGGAGGTTTTTTCATTTGTATCATCCAGTAATTGTTAATTTATGTAATATATTGGAGGTTTCCCCCTCGAAGTCGCTAATTTCTAAGGCATTTATCTCTCTTTTCTTCTATTTTTGGAGGTGGTTTCACAACATTTGGTATCAGAGGTTTGGATTCTAGGGTTTCGCTACTCCAAATAGGTCATCGAGGAATTTTGGCTATAACTTGTTTTCTACAAAGGTTCGGAATATGAAATTTTTAGAGCAGAAAGCCAAAATACTGAAGAAAATCATCACAAAATTTTAGAGCTTGGTTCCTAATATTTTCAGAGATATGCTCTGTGGAAGTTAGGGTTTTTCAGGCTCCCAAATTTCATCTCAAAGAGGTGATCGTGGGAAAATATTCATAACTCTCTCTCTAAGCATCAGATTGGAATTATGTAAAAAGTGGGTGCAAGTAAATGGACTGTAGTTTCCTGTCTATAAATTTCAGAGACGATGGAAGAAACAGTGACACGTGGAAATTCATACAAGTTCGCTCTACTGAACCAATCCATAATAAGGTCATTGTGGGATATTGGACATAACTTTGTCTTGAAGAATCCAAATCAGGTCAGACCTATGGAATTCAAAAGAGGATGTAGAGAGATACCTTAGGGCCAAATTTAAGATATTCAAGATCTGAAATCACAGAGATAATTTATTTTCAATATCAAGCTCCTAAAAAGCAAGAAAAAGGTGTGTATTTTTTTTTCCAAATTGCATAAGTCTTGTGTAAAAAAATTAGTTTGAAGTGATTCCAAGGGCCTGTTAAGCATATATTTCAGTATTGGGTTTTGAAATGCCTTCTGAAAAGAATTAAACACCCATTAAGCCCTCAGAATACTCTACTATGACTCATGAAGATGAAGAATTGCAACATGATCTATCAAAATTACAAGAGCAAGTGCACCAAATTGCGCTCTCGCAAAGAGCAGCAAAAAATGAAATGGAATTTTTGAACAAAGTCACAGAAGCGAAGATGGATGGTTTGAAGAATAATATGGATGGTTTGAAGAAAAGCATGGAAGCTAATATGGATGATATGGAAGCTAAGATCGATGAAAAAATGAAAGACAACATAGAAAACATGAAGAATGATCTAAAAGCCGACATGGAAGATTTGACAAAGTTGATACAAGAAATTATTCCTAATGGCGAAAATATAGTAGAGGAAAATCATGATGAGAACAAAATAAATGTTAATCACGATTTCATAAAATCTAATGTTGGATTGAAGAACCACCATATTCCAAAGATGGATATGAGGAAGTTTGATGGCAAGGATCCTGTAACATGGATACTACATATGGAGCAATATTTTGATCTCAATAATGTGCAAAACACACAAAAGGTACGCATTGCAACTTTACATTTAGAACAAAATAAATTTGTATGGTATCAATGGCTTTGGTCCCGTAAACAAATTGTCACTAGGTCAATTTTTACGGAGGAAATGATAACACATTATGAGGATACAAAGAGAAACACCTTCCTTAGCCAATTGATAAATCTCAAACAAAAGGGTTCAATGCCGGAGCACATTAAGGACTTCCAAAAATTGAATATAAGGGTAACATAGGATTGATGTCTTCATAGGGACTTTAAAGGATAACATCTAACATGATTTTTTTTTTTGGGAAACTAATTCATTGGAGAAGGCATTCAGGTTGGCAAGAAAAATTGAATGTAAAATTGTGGCGACAAGGAAGCCTACCACTCACATATATAAAGACGTAAGTGCTGCTATTCCTAGACATCCACAACCTACAAGGTTTACACCACAAAAATTGGAAGAAAAAAGAGAAAAAGGGTTGTGCTACAATTGTGATAGAAAATACACTAAAGGTCATAAGTGTGATGAGAAGAAATTATTTTACATAGATTTTGAAGAGGAGGAAGAAAATGAAGAAGAAACTTCAAAATGAGAGGATATACACTAGGAAGAAATCCTAGAAGAAAAAGAAATGAGTCCAACCATATCATGTAATGCATTGGCAGGAATTACCACTCCTCAAAATCTCAAGATAGAAGGACATATCAAGATGAAAAAGTTAATAGTGTTGATTGATTCGGGTAGTACCCATAATTTTATTCATTATAAGGTAGCCAAGGAATTTAATTGTTTCCTATACACTGCACCATAATTTCAAGTGATGGTTGAAAATGGAGGAACTATAAATTGCTCTATAAAATTCCATAATATCAAGCTAGCCATGGGGGTAATATGTATTTAATAGTCCAATGATTTCCATCCCAATGGGATGTGTTGATGTTGTACTAGGAGTACAATGGTTACAATATTTGGGGACAGTAGCTTTTAATTATCAAGAAATTTTCTTGAAATTTTTTTCATAAGGAAAGGAGATAGAATTATAGAGTATCACGGGGAAGACATGAAAGATAATAAGCTCCAATGTCATGAAAAATCTTCTGAAGAATGAACAACGAGGCATAATTTAACAATTATGCTCACTAGAAGTTCCAACATCAAAATCATCTTTTTCTCCAGATCTCCAAAAAGTCTTGGACAATCATTCTAAGGTGTTTGATACTCCGAAATGACTCCCACCTATTTTTGATCATGATCATGCTATTCATTTGATTCCAGGAAGTGTTCCTCCAAAGATCAGGCCTTACAAATATCCTTATGTCCAAAAGAGAAAAATTGAACGTATGATTGCAGAAATCTTAGAGGTTGGTATAATTCAACCTAGTCAAAGTTAATTCTCTGCTCCAGTAGTATTGGTGCACAAGAAAGATGGATCATGGTGCATGTTTCTCGATTATAGGGAGCTCAATAAGCTCACTATTAAAGATAAATTTCCCATTCTTCTGATTGATGAATTATTGGATGAATTACATGGAGCAATTTATTTTACCAAGTTGGATCTTCGTTCAGGATATCATCAAATTAGAATGAAGACTGAAGATATTCCTAAAACCTCATTTTGAAATCATGAGGGTCATTATGAATTTTTTGTGATGCCTTTTGGCCTTACCAATTCACCTTATACATTTCAAGGGTTGACGAATTCCATTTTCAAACCCTTCCTTAGAAAATTTGTGCTAGTATTTTTTGATGATATACTAATCTACAACATGTCTTGGGAGGATCATGTTCAACATGTTGAAAGGGTGCTCGAACTATCGGAGGAGAAACAATTATATACAAAAACATCCAAATGTTTCTTTGGAGTACAAGAGGTGGAATATCTGGGTCATATTGTATCTCACAAGGGTGTTAAGGTAGACCCTAACAAAATTAAAGCCATTAAGGAATGGAAAGTCCCCACATCCATAAATAAATTGCATGGATTTATCAGGTTAACAGGGTATTATTGCAATTTTTTTAAGAATTATGGGAGAATATCAGCACCTCTAACAACATTATTGAAGAAATATGTATTTTCATGGACTCCTAAAGCAACTAAATGCTTTGAACATCTTAAAGAGGAAATGTGCCTAGCACCAATCTTATCTACATTAAACTTCACAAAAACCTTTATTATGGAATGTGATGCCTCAAGAAATGGAATTGGTGCTGTTTTAATGCAAGAAGGAAGACCCATTTCTTTTGAAAGTCATTCAATCAAAGGAAAGTATTTACAAAATGCTATTTATGAGAAGGAAATGTTGGCTATTTACATGGACTAAATAAATGGAGACCTTACCTAATGGGAAGACACTTCAAGGTTAAAAATTATCATGATAGTATTAAACACTTTTTGGAACAAAGACTATCTTCAGAAGAGCAGCAAAAATGGGTCACAAAGATGTTGGGTTATGACTTTGAAATCGTTTACAAAAAAGGGAATCTAAATGTTGTTGTAGATGCACTCTCATGAAAGGATGAAGAGGTGGAAGAATTGCTTTGTGCTATTGCATTTATCCAACCAGATTGGATAACCGAAGCAAGGGATGAATGGAAGAAGGAAGAAGTGTGGACTCTCATTCAAAATTTGCACCAAGATCCTAGTGCATCTGATATATTTAGTTGGAAAAATGATTCTTTATGGTACAAATACCACTTATATATTTGCAATAATTACGAACTAAAACATAAGATTCTTTTGGAATTGCACACTTCTCCTTTAGGAGGACACTCCAGATTTTTAAAAACTTACCACAGGGTGAAGAATTGTTTTTTTTGGGATGACCTTAAATTTGATATTCAAAATTTTGTGACAAAATGTTTTGTTCGCCAGCAAAATAAATTTGAGATAATTAAGATCCCTGGTCTTCTACAACCTTTATCCATTCCAAGTCAACGTTGGGAGGATATTTCAATGGATTTTATCATAGGTTTACCTACGTTCGAAGGAAGGAGTGTCATCATGGTCGTAGTTGATAGAATTAACAAGTATGCACACTTTTATGCATTATCTCATCTATTTAAAGCAAGTACAGTTGCTACTGCATTTATGGAAACAATTCAAAAGCTACATGGAAACCCGAAGATTATTGTAAACGACAGAGATTCCATTTTTACAGGAAATTTTTGGATGAATTTATTTTCTTGTTTAGGTACTCAACTAGCTCGTAGCTCATCTTATCATCCTCAACCCGATGGTCAAACAGAGATAGTGAATAAATGTTTGGAAGGATATCTTTATTGTTTTGTATCTAATAAGCAAACAAAATGGGTCAAGTGGTTACCTCTCGCTGAATGGTGGTATAACACTTCCATACTGCAGCAAAAATGACCCCATTTATGGCACCTTATGGATATCTCCACCATACATAACATATTGTTTAAGGGAAAATTCTAGGGTTCAAGCAGTGGAGGATCACATCGAGCATCAACAAGAAGTTCTCCAACTTTTAAAGGATAACCTAAATTTCACACAAAATTGAATGAAACAACAGGAAAATAAAAATCGCAGTGAGGGAACTTTTGATGTGGGAGACTCGGTATTTTTATGACTACAACCATACAAACAAATGTCCCTCAAGCAAGCTAATAAGGATAATAAATTATCGCCAAAGTACTATGGCCCTTACAAGGTATTGCAAAATATTGGTACTATAGCATACAAATTGGAGCTTCCTTCTTCTTCACGAGTATATCCAGTTTTCCATGTTTTAAGCTTAAGAAAGGTTATAGGGGACAAAATTCGTGTTCAAACAATATTTCCAAAACTTGATGAGGAAGGAAAAACCATAATGGAACCTGAAGCAGTCATGGAAACAAGAACTCGACAACTGCGAAATCGATCAATTTCAGAGTATCTCATCAATTGGAAGAACTTACCCACTAAATATTATACATTGGAGGATGTGAATTTCATACAAAAACACCCGGAGCTACTCAAGCATTGAGGACAACACTTTTTTTAAGGAGAGGATCATGATAGGTCCCTATATTACTAGTATAGTCCCTTATTCTTGTTAGTGTAACCCCCTTATTGTTATTGTTGTGCCCCTATAACCCCCATATTTTTATTATTGTGCCCTTAAACTATTATTGTTAGGTCGACTAGGATTACATTGTGGCCCCGTGGACTCCTATATATAGAAAGGAGGTTTTGTCATTTGTATCATCCAAGAATTGTTCATTTATGTAATATATTGAGGTTGCCCCCTCAAAGTGGCTGATTTCTAAGGCGTTGATCTCTCTTTTCTCCTATTTCTGGAGCTGGTTTCACAATAGTAACCTATAGCTATTGTGAATACGTTTATGTGATATTTTGGGTCCCAAAAAGTGAAATAATTGTATCTCATAGTTTTAAAATTTAGACAAACTAAGGAAATGACTTATGAAAAGTAGAAATGAAAGGAAATTAAACAAGAGATACATAATATTAATATTATAATATCACAACTACTATTACCAAAATTTATTTTCTAAAATTTATTTAATGCATTCATGCATAATTATTAATTTTAATTGCATTATAAATCCTTACTAAAATCACTCAACATATTAAGTTGTTAGCAGGAAAATTAACCATAAGAAAAAGTGCATAAGATCTTAGTAAATTAACTTGGCTCTTGAAGAGATTTAAAAATATTCTTCAAATAATTTTAGATACAATAGTATAAAATCTATTCTCTCACCCCATTAATTTCTTTTGAAATAGGTTGATGCCTCTCTTTATTAAACTTACAATGGCTAAAAATGGCATACTAGTTGGAGTACAACATTGAAATTACTAAATAAAATATGGGAGTAAAAGAATAATAATATGATTTAAGTGTCTTGGGATTTTTATGATTTCTATAATATGTATCTCTATGTGTGAACAACTCATCTAACACATGGCTATTGATCCATCAAGATATTTGGGGTTTAATTTTTTTCTTTCTAGCATTGGGTGTAATTTTATATGTTTAGCACTAGTTTCTCTAGTCTACTAGCCATTTTTACTTTGGAAACAAAAATATTCCACATGTGTCCATGTGAATATTTGATTATAGGCTTGATATAAAATTTATATGTTGAGAAATTTTCTAGAAAAAATCCACCATCACTTCTTCAATTGGCCAAGAAATATGTGTTGATCCAAAGGTTGGTAGTTGGAAGAAGATCATTGCTTGGTTAATTTTCTTCAATGAATTTTGGTATGTGGGTCACTCCTCCTCCATTCAAATTTTTATTTTTTTGGCCATATTTGTATAGTACTATGCATTACAATACATCCTTTCTATACTATCTTTGGTCAACACTTGAATACATTGATCTTCCTCTCGCCAAAATTTCTAGATTTCCTTAATGAATTTAATTTGAGATAGGTTTTAAATATCAATATTTATTTATTTAATAGCCTCTTCATATGCCACTAAAAAATATAATGTCTCTTCTTGAAATATGACCGCCTTTATAAAAATGTGTCCTACAGTTGCTCATTCTTTGTTTTTTCTTTCAACAAATCTCCAACAAAATTAGAGACACACACTATGGATTCTTTATTTGATTGGGCTTTATGGTTGAGTGATGCTAATTATTTTCACATATCCTCTAGGTAGTTTTCCTCTACTCTATATTTTACAGGAGAATCATGTCAGGTGGGTACTCCTGTAGATATTGTCTTAGTCTTATTATCCCTTTTTGCATCACAAAATGTCTCATCAAATGTGAAAATTATACCACTATCTACACTAATTTTCTCTTTTTCACGTGTCCCATTGGAAATTGATTGTCTCCTATTACTAGAAGTGATGGAAAATAAATTATCTAATTAATATATGGGATGGGAAATTGACTCATCCCCCAAGAATACTATATTTTCTAAACTTTTGGGAGAATAGAATTGTTATATAATAGTTTCTTAACCTTAGCCGACTATTTGGGTCTTTTTTAAATCTTTCTCCTATGTATAAGCTAGTATCTCTATCTAAATTTGATGTTGAGTAGTTTCATTAGTATCGTAAGGTCATGTATTATCATTGGTGAGGGTTGGATTATGACATTGTTTCTCATTAGTTGTTGGTGATATAGTTTCATCCTTCTAGTTAGGAATTTTGGTGTATCAACCAATTTAACCTCATCATTAGCTTTACCTCCCATGGGTTCTGTTAGGTCCCTATATTACTAGTATAGTCCCTTATTTTTGTTAGTGTAACCCCCTTATTGTTATTATTGTACCCTTGTAACCCCCATTTTGTTATTATTGTGCCCTTAAATTATTATTGTTAGGTCGGCTAGGATTACATTGTGGCCCACTAGGATTACATTATGGCCCCATGGACTCCCATATATAGAAAGGAGGTTTTGTAAATTGTATCATCCAAGAATTGTTCATTCATGTAATGTATTGGAGGTTGCCCCCTCGAAGTGGCTCATTTCTAAGGCGTGAATATCTCTTTTCTTCTCTCTTTGGAGCTAGTTACACAACATTTGGTATCAGAGCTTTGGGATTCTAGGGTTTCGCTGCTCCAAACAGGTCATCGTGGAATTTTCGCTATAACTTTTTTTCTACGACGCTTCAGAAGCTGAAATTTCTAGGGTGCGAAGCTGAAATCTTGAGGAAGGTTGTCTAAAAATTTCAGATCTTGTTTCGCAATATTTGAGGAGATATCATCTGTGGAAGTTAGGTATTTTTTCAGGCTCATAAACAGGTCATCGTGGCATTTGCGCTATAATTTTTTTTTTACGAAGGGTCAGAGTCTGAAATTCATATGGTGCGAAGCTGAAATCCTGAGGAAATTCGTCAAAAAATTTCAGAACTTGGTTCGCAATATTTTTGGAGATATGATCTGTGGAAGGTAGTGCTTTTTCAGGCTCCTGAATTTCATCTCAAAAAGGTGATCGTGGGAAAAGTTCAATAACTCTCTCTCTGAAGATTGGATTGGAGTGCCGTCAAAAGTGGTCACAATTACACAGCCTGTAGTTTCTTCGCTATCAATTTCAGAGACAAAGGAAAAAACAGTGACACGTGGCAAGTCGTACAAGTTCGCTCTACTGAACCAGTCCAGAATTAGGTCATTGTGGGAGATTGGACACAAATTTGTCTTGGAGAATCAAAATCAGGTCAGACCTGTGGCATTCAAAAGATAATTCAGAGGGCTACTTCAGTGCTGAATTTCAGATATTGAAAATCTGAAATAACAGAGATAATACAATTTCAATATCGAGCTCCTCAAAGCTAGTAAAAGGTGTGTATTTTTTCCGAATTGCATAAGTCTTGTTTGAAGAATCAAGTTGAATTGATTCCAAGGGAATCTTGTAGAATAGATATCAATATTGGATTCTAAAATGGCCCCTAAAAATAATTCAACACCCATCAAGCCTTCAGAAGGCTCTACCATGACTCATGAAGATGAAGAAGTGCAACATGATCTATCAAAATTACAAGAACAAGTGCAACAAATTTCACTCTCGCAAAGAGCAGCAAAAAATGAAATGGAAGTTTTGAAGAAAGGTGTGGAAGTGAATATGGATGGTTTGAAGAAAGGCATGGAAGCTAAGATGGATGGCGTGGAAGTAAAGATGGAAGGTTTGAAGAAAGGCGTGGAAGCTAAAATGGATGGTGTGCAAGCTAAGATGGATGGCATGCAAGTGGGCATGGAAGCTAAGATGGATGACATAAAAGACAACATAGAAAACATGAAGAATGATCTAAAAGCATGCATGGAAGGCTTGATGACAAGCTTAAAACCAGAAATGATTCCTAATGGCGGAAATATAGGAGAAGAACCTCATGATGAGAACAAAATAAATGTTAATCGTGATTTCATAAACTCGAATGTTGGTGGGAAGAAGCACCATATTCCAAAAATGGATATTAGGAAGTTCGATGGAAAGGATCCTGTAACATGGATACTACAGATCGAGCAATATTTTGATCTCCATAACGTGCAAAACACACAAAAGGTACGCATTGCAACTTTACATTTAGAACAAAATACATTTGTATGGTATCGATGGCTTTGTTCCCGTAAAAAAATCGTCACTTGGTCAATTTTTACGGAGGAAATGATAGCACATTATGAGGATACAAAGAGCAACACCTTCTTTACCCAATTGATAAATCTCAAACAAAAGGGTTTAGTGGGGCAGCACGTTGAGGACTTCCAAAAATTGAGTATAAGGGTAACTGATATTTCAGAGGACCACAGGATTGATCTCTTCTTAGGCAGTTTAAAGGATAACATTCAACATGAAGTTCGTGTTCTGGAACCCGATTCATTAGAGAAGGCATTCAGGTTGGCAAGAAAAGTTGAATGTAAAATTATGGCAACAAGGAAGTCTACTACTCAATTCTATAAAGAAGGAAGTGTGGCTACATCTAGATTTCCACAACCTACAAGGTTGACACCACAACAATTGGAAGAAAAAAGAGCAAAAGGGCTTTGCTACAGTTGAGATAGCAAATACACTAAAGGTCATAAGTGTGCTGAGAAGAAATTATTTTACATAGATTGTGAAGAGGAAGAAGAAAATGAACAAGAAGAGGATATACACCAGGAACCAGCCCCAGAAGAGGAAGAAATGAATCCAACCATATCGTGTAATGCACTGGCAGGAATTACCACTCCTCAAACTCTCAAGATAAAAGCACAAATCAAGAAGAGAAAGGTAATAGTGTTGATTGATTCAGGTAGCACCCATAATTTTATTCATTGTAAGGTAGCCAAGGAATTAAATTGTTTCCTATACCCAGCACCAGAATGTCAAGTGATGGTTGCAAATGGAGGAACTATAAATTGCTCTGGAAAATGCCATAAAATCAAGCTAACCATGGGGGAATATGTGTTGACTAGTCCAATGCTTTCCATTCCTATGGGAGGTGCCGATGTTGTACTAGGAGTACAATGGTTACAATCTTTGGGGACGGTAGCTTTTAATTTTCAAGAACTTTTCTTGAAATTATTTTCAGAAGGAAAGGAAGTTGAACTACGGGGTATTGAAGGGAAGCCAGGAAGGATAATAAGCTCTAATGGCATGACAAAGCTTCTAAAGAAAGAACAACGAGGCGTAATTGCACAATTATGCTCACTAGAAGTCCCAACATCAAAATCATCTATTTCTGCAGATCTCCAACAAGTCTTGGACAATCATTCCAAGGTGTTTGAAACTCCCAAAGGACTCCCACCTATTCGTGATCATGATCATGCTATTCATTTGATTCCAGGAAGTGTTCCTCCAAACATCCTGCCTTATAGATATCCTTACTTCCAAAAGAGCGAAATTGAACGTATGATTGCAGAAATGTTAGAGGCGGGTATAATTCAACCTAGTCAAAGTTCTTTCTCTGCTCCTGTAGTATTGGTACACAAGAAGGATGGATCATGGCGAATGTGTCCAGATTATAGGGAGCTCAATAAGCTCAACATTAAAGATAAATTTCCCATTCCTGTGATTGATGAATTATTGGATGAATTACATGGAGCAATTTATTTTACCAAGTTGGATCTTCGTTCAGGATATCATCAAATTAGAATGAAGACCGAAGATATTCCAAAAACAGCATTTCGAACTCATGAGGGTCATTATGAATTTTTGGTCATGCCTTTTGGCCTTACCAATGCACCTTCTACATTTCAAGGGTTGAAGAATTCCATTTTCAAACCCTTCCTTAGAAAATTTGTGCTAGTATTTTTTGATGATATACTAATCTATAGCAAGTCTTGGAAGGATCATGTTGAGCATGTTGACAGGGTGCTCAAACTATTGCAAGAGAAACAATTATATGCAAAAGCATCCAAATGTTTCTTTGGAGTACAAGAGGTGGAATATCCGGGTCATATTATATCCCACGAGGGTGTTAAAGTAGACCCTAACAAAATTAAAGCCATTAAGGAATGGAAAGTCCCTAAGACAATAAAGCAGTTGCGAGGATTTCTCGGGTTAACAGGCTATTATCGTAAGTTTGTTAAGAATTATGGAAGAATAGCAGCACCTCTAACAACATTATTGAAGAAAGATGCATTTTCATGGACTCGTGAAGCAACTAAGGCCTTTGAACATCTTAAAGAGGCAATGTGCCTAGCACCGGTCTTAGCTACACCAGACTTCACAAAAACCTTTATTGTGGAATGTGATGCCTCAGGAAATGGAATTGGTGCAGCTTTAATGCAGGAAGGAAGACCCATTGCTTTTGAAAGTCGTCCAATCAAAGGAAAGTATTTACAGAAACCTATTTATGAGAAGGAAATGTTAGCAATACTACATGCACTAAAGAAATGGCGAACTTACCTAATGGGAAGACACTTCAAGGTAAAAATCGATCATGATAGTCTTAAACACTTTTTGGAACAAAGACTATCATCAGAAGAGCAGCAAAAATGGGTCACAAAGATGTTGGGTTATGACTTTGAAATAATCTACAAAAAAGGAAAGCTTAATGTTGTTGCAGATGCACTCTCAAGAAAGAATGAAGAGGTGGAAGCATTTCTTTGTGCCATTTCTATTATCCAGCCAGATTGGATAACCGAAGCAAGAGATGAATGGAAGAAGGACAAAGATGTATGGACACTCATTCAAAAGTTGCAGAAGATCCTAGTACATCTGATACATTTAGTTGGAAAAATGATTCCTTATGGTACAAAGATCGCTTATATCTTTGTAAGAATTCCCAACTAAAACAAAAGATTCTTCTGAATTGCACACTTCTCCTTTAGGAGGACACTCAGGATTTTTAAAAACTTACCACAGGGTGAAGAAAGAATTTTTTTGGGATGGCCTTAAATCTGATATTCAAAAGTTTGTGGCGGAATGTTTGGTTTGCCAACAGAATAAAGTGGAGACAATTAAGACCTCGGGACTTCTACAACCTTTATCCATTCCAAGTCAGCGTTGGGAGGAGATTTCAATGGATTTTATCACAGGTTTACCTAAGTCTGAAGGAAAGAATGTCATCATGGTGGTAGTTGATAGACTTACTAAGTATGCACACTTTTGTGCATTATCTCATCCATTTAAAGCAAGTACAGTTGCTACTACATTTGTGGACAGAATTCAAAAGCTACATGGAAGCCCAAGGGTTATTGTGAGCGACAGAGATCCCATTTTTACGGGAAATTTTGGACAGAGTTATTTTCTTGTTTGGGTACTAAATTAGCTCATAGCTCATCTTATCATCCTCAATCTGATGGTCAAACTGAGATAGTAAATAAATGTTTGGAAGGATATCTTCGTTGTTTTGTATCCGATAAACAAACACAATGGGTCAAGTGGTTACCTCTCGCTGAGTGGTGGTATAACACTTCCTTCCATACTGCAGCAAAAATGACCCCATTTATGGCACTTTATGGATATCATCGACCATCGATCACATCATCTTTAAGGGAAAATTCGAAGGTTCAAGCAGTGGAAGATCACGTCGAGCATCAGCAAGAAGTTCTCCAACTCTTAAAGGATAACATGAATTTGGCACAAAATCGAATGAAACAACAGGCAGATCAACATCGCAGCGAGAGAAGTTTTGATGTAGGAGATTGGGTATTTTTACGGCTACAACCATATAAACAAATGTCCTTCAAGCAAGCTAAGAAGGATAATAAATTATCGCCAAAGTACTATGGTCCTTACAAGGTGTTGCAAAATATTGGTACTATGGCATACAAATTGGAGCTTCCTGCTTCTTCACGAGTGCATCAAATTTTCCATGTTTCATGCTTAAAGAAGGTTATAGGTGAAAATCTTCCAGTTCAAACAATATTGCCAGAACTTGATGAGGAAGGAAAAATCATATTGGAACCTGAAGCGGTCACGGAAACAAGAACTCGACAACTACGAAATCGATCAATTTCAGAGTATTTCATCAAGTGGAAGAACTTACCCACTGAAGATTCTACATGGGAGGATGAGAATTTTATACAAAAGCACCCAGAGCTACTCAAGCGTTGAGGACAACACTTTTTCTGAAGGAGAGGGGCATGTTAGGTCCCTATATTACTAGTATAGTCCCTTATTGTTGTTAGTGTAACCCCCTTATTGTTATTATTGTACCCTTGTAACCCCCATTTTGTTATTATTGTGTCCTTAAATTATTATTGTTAGGTCGGCTAGGATTACATTGTGGCCCACTAGGATTACACTATGGCCCCATGGACTCCTATATATAGAAAGGAGGTTTTGTAAATTGTATCATCCAAGAATTGTTCATTCATGTAATGTATTGGAGGTTGCCCCCTCGAAGTGGCTCATTTCTAAGGCGTGAATATCTCTTTTCTTCTCTCTTTGGAGCTAGTTCCACAACAGGTTCTCAAGTAGCATTCATAACAGAGGGGTTTTAGTACTCTACCAAATTATATATTTTCACTACCTCCTCTTGTTTAGTTAAATAAATTATGTTTTAATCGTTATGGCTAACAAGTCTAGGATCTATCTCTTGATTAGTTGATTGGTATTACTTCTCGCACTCCATCCTTTTCTTTTCTTCTTCTTGTTTTCTTATTATATCCTTTCATTGTCCTCTAGTTCATCTATTTTATTTTATTTTATTTCACTCATGAGTTCTTCTTCTAATTCCTTCTTTGCTTGTTCAAATTTGACTCTCCCTCGTTTCTATACTATATTTTGCATTACTCCTTTTTGTTCTTATAAATATTAACTTATTTTCTATTCATGTTGTTTTCTTAGCTACTTATTTGGGCTTTGTCTTATTTTCTTTTCTTCTATGTTCAATATCTATTTGACAATTTCTTATTGGAAATACTTCTCTTTATACTTCCTTCTAAGATATTATTTGGTATTGCACTAGAGTTATTTTTCTCAAACCATTTGAAATTTGTTAATATTATATGGATTTATGTTCTTCTTCATCCGTCAACTTGATCTTTTATGCTCTTAAAAATTCCTCTACCTCTCTACTTCTGACTAGCCATTGGGTTAACTACATATGTTCATCTAAATATAGTGATTGGAAAAACATTAGACCATTAATACTTTCCTTTCAACCACTAGGATCTAGTGTTGTGCATCCTTAAAAAATGGTTCTTCTTCCCATTTCTAATGGGAATATGGCTAGTTTTAGCAAACTTTCTTAGTGTATTTGGGCATCAAATTCTTGGGGTTAGGTATTCTATATCTTCAACTATTAATTAACCTATACTCCTTATGACTTTAACCTTCCTAATCTTCCTATATAGTATCCTTAATAAAATTTCACCTTATATGAAACCCATAAGGAATCAAGATCCACATCTTATCCTTAATCAAAGAGGTATTAAAACCTTAAAGAATGGATTGGTAGGCTATTTATAGAAATACTAACTTGTACTTAACATATATAGGTAGAAAGTGGGGTGGAATGGTAACATAAAATATAGTAAGATATGCATGTTTTTTTTCTATATACCAATTCCCAATATATGAAAAAATATTCTTTTCCTTCTTGAATAGAATTGAGCACTATTTATAGAACATGATTCTACATATATGATCAAAAAATGAGTCACAAATCATAGAATAAAGCCTCTTATATGTTTATTCTCCCATAAAAGTTTGAAAAACATATGATGGGGGCCTAAGTATGTGCCCAATAAGGTTTAATTTAGTAAAATTGTTCTTGGCATACACTAGATCCTATATATAAGAAGCCATGTAAAGCAAGGGGACCTTTCTTCACTTCAAATTTTGAGCTTGTTCAATTTTTAGATTGAGCTTCTTGGGGATGATATCTCCCCAATTCAACATATTAATAGTAGTCACCATCTTGTGAGCCAATGACACCCATTCCTCTCTCCATATAATTATCACATCATGACCATGATTTACATATTACGTTTCATAACCCTATAATGATATAACTCAATGAGGAATAATTGAATCATTTACTATCCTCCTTCCATCAAGTAACCAAAAATTTACCTAGATGATATTGATCATGGATTGTTTTCACAAAATTAGTTTTATGTAACACCATTACCTTTGGGAAATTATAATATTTATTTACATCCTCATAAGAAATATGTGCATATAGTGGTCTTGTTCTTCATTGGTTGAATGTTTATGAACATTTATGTGGTTGATGATCCATTATAGTGATTCCACATAAGGAAACATTTTGTCCCTTTATACAACTGAATGCAACCAATACATTTTAATATTAGGGCACACTTTATCATCCATCTCCCTCATATCAAGGTGAATGTGAGGTGTCAAGTTGGGTTAATCCTCATCTTGTAACTTCACAAATAGTGTGTCCTCTTTTTTTAAGGCGACTTGTGTCTTGATGGTTGGATTAGTGTCCTTGTATACTTGTGGCTTAAAAATCTCGTTATTCACGAGAAACATGATTATTTAACTCCATGGTCTTTATTAGCTCCACTAGGTTGTGGAGGATGTATGTTTTGCATGAAGGAATCCTTGTTGAAATTTTATCTCTAAGATAAAAATGAATTGAATATTATAAATTGAGAGTTGATATACTTCTCCTTGGTGTATCATGGTCTAGGTAGAGGTTTGGTAGTTGTATAAAGAATCATGTCAGTTGTGATTATGGTTTGGTGAAAAAATAATCGACCTGAATTAGTTTGTTGGATAATTTCTTATATTATATAAGTGTTAATTCTGTGTTTGGTTATTTACTTAACGAATTTATTTTTTTATTTATGAGTTATATATATATATATATATATATATATTTTCCTATGAGATATAAATGAATGTGGTGACATATATCGAAAAAAATTATACAAGTAAATTTTTATTTTGCATTTCTATTTATTATCATAGAAGAATAATTCAACCTTTGTATATGAATTGGACATTGAATTTTACATTATACAAAGCCTTAGTTTATACTTTGAAATAAATATTTTTCGATAAAAATATGAAGTCGTGTATTACTAGATGCATACATTCTTAAAGATGTTATCCTATTTCGCACGTGTTTGAAATCTATGCAATAATGTTATAAATGGTTTCGAATTAATTGCAATATTTTAATGGTGAAGGCATTATTTTATATTCAATTATAGGATTAGCTAGGAGGTAATCAATAATTTTTTACCAAAATTTTTAGTTTACCTCTCTAACAACTTTTTAGCTTATAGTTTTCAAACTAGAGGAAAAGTTATTTTGGGTGGATTTTATGAAATGCCTTTTATTTTGATTTTGATTGTATATTATGTTTGATTGTATGTTATGTTTGAGGAGATTTCATGTACATTTGGATTTAAGAGTGTGGATATTTAGTTAGATCATGGTTGAAGGCTATTCACCTATTTTTTTTTTTATTACCCTGTAATATTGACTATTTTTCTTCAGTTCTTTTAGAATTTATGAATTTCCATAGGCTCAGGTTTCAATTAGAAAGTATTCTGTGAATAAATGGCATATGATAAAGTACTTGTTAGAAGATATTTATGAATGTTATGTACTTTTCTTGTAAATCTTTGTTTTGAATTCATATATGTGTATAATAAAGTCGATCGAATTATTTATCACTAATTTAAATAAGTATGATTAAATGGTGCTTTTGCTATGGAACCATTAGATCCTTTCTATATAAAAGATTTAACTTTAATTTTTTTTATTCAAAATATATGAATTGGGTAAATATGAATTTTGGTGCACAAGAATCTTAAATTTAGGTGAACATATCCACCAAAAATATAAATACATAGTGCACTTTAAAA
This sequence comes from Pinus albicaulis, assembly GCA_034641835.2. NCBI lineage: Eukaryota > Viridiplantae > Streptophyta > Pinopsida > Pinales > Pinaceae > Pinus > Pinus albicaulis. Next base: position 2,339,345 of record CM076572.1, read on the forward strand.
ATATAGGTTATTTATTATTATTGTAGAGTTGTTATGAAGATATTGCTACATAGTAATCATAGATTTCAATTCGTTTACGATGAAAAAATATATAATAGAGATAGACATATTTTTGATAAATGAAAACCCTATATCTAGATGGGAAAACCAACAAAAAAATAAAGGATATATATTTTATGTTTAAAATATATAAATTGTTTATGCTATACCAAACTAAGATTGATGTGCATCCAATTGCTGATTTTTATTTAAATTTAGAGTATATGATTTTGATGTTGATACGTATTAGAAACCAATCAAATAATAGGAGTTATACTCAAATAAAAGTACAAATTAGAATTTTATCTATTTTATATGGTATACTTTAAATTGATAAGATTTAACTAATTTAAATATTTTTGAATATATTTTTTATTAAATAACTCAAATAAAGCTTTTAAACTTGAAAGTATCTATGTTATACCGAAAAAAAATGTATAAATACAAGATAACTGATCAATGTTCAATTTTTTTTTTACCTATATTAAAATTATAAGAATAAATTTATTTTAATTGAAGTATAGAGAAATAAATAAAATAAAATCTAACTAGGTTTTTAAGAAAACAATTAAAAAAGTGATGACAAAAAAAAAATAGTTGCAAGAGAGTATGTTCTACATTAGAAATATTCAGAATAAAAACTTCTTACAACCAGTTCTACTTAGAGAGAAAAAAATTCTATATCATTCTTCACCCAAGAAATTGTCTTAACTAATAAAACTCACCCCTTGAGATACGCTGACAAAACATAGTAAATATAAGGAATTTGATTCATGATAAAAAAACTCAAATATGAACATGGAATTTCTTTCCACCACACTTATATATAAAATATGAATAATATTTAATTAACAAAATTGGTGTCTTTCATTACATAAAACAATAGTCTTTTGCATTGGTATCTCATAGTTCATAGAATAAGAAAAAACAAAATTCTTCTCCATGAATACCCTTTACCCTTATAGTTTTTTAGTTTTTAACATTTATGGTTGTTTTTAAGATAACTACTAATTTTTTGGTGTAACTATAAAAACTATTTTTTTTCAATTTATTCATTCTTCCCCTAAAGTGTGTCTATAGTTATTATTTGACAATACTTTTTATTTACATTATTCTCACTCTAAATATTAAATAATTTCAGCCATAGCTCCTCATCTTACTTCAAGATTTATTCGATTTGGTCATAATCAAAATAAAGGGAATGAATTATATGAACCATTTTCATCAATTCCTAATTATACTAAAAAAACATAGATACTCTTATCTTGCCATTCCCTGATGAATATTACTATGCAAAGAATATTTAGGAGATCAATGTTGTATATTGGTGATTCCTCCTTGCCATGATGTTTGAATTCATATCTCTTTTGTTTATGCTTTTGTATATTATGTTCACATAACACCTTTTTATTATTAATATTTTTATGTCATTCACCACAACATGCATATGTTACTTAGAAAAATGTATTCATCTTGATGAATTCAATTGAAACTTTAATATAGAATTTTGATGTACTTAGATAAATATAATTTCTAGTTCCTGCCATGGAAATTTTCATTGAAACACTGTGTGATCAAGTTCCTCATTTTTAAGGGGTATTTTATAATAATTTCCAAACTTGAAAGAAATGATAAATGTTATTGAATTCATTGGAATAAAAGTAATAACAAGAATACCAAAAATAATAAAAGAATTTGTTTAGTAGAAATCATTGAATAAAGGGAAAAACCTCATTTTCCATTAAATATAATTTAATGGATAAAAATTTTAATATGAACAACAGAAAATAAAAATGTAAAATGATTTATAAGCAATTAAAAAAAAAAAAAAAAATTCCTAAAATCCTCTAGTGTGAGCTCACATTTTCTAAGAGAAGTTTGAAATTAAACCAAAATATTTAGGATAAAATAATTTAAATTGGGATAAATAGGTTCTAAATTGACATGAGGAAATGTTTGCATAATATATGTGTGAAAGTTAAAGTTATGTCATAACATGTTTGAAAGTTAAAGTTGTGTTATATGGATGTGAGTAAAGTGAATTTTATTTTAATTTAGAATATATTTAATATACAATATTTTTTATAGATTGGTTAACTACCGTATATAAATTTGTAGTTTAATTTTATCCATATTTTTATTATTTAGTATGTGTTTTTTAATTAAAATCACGTAAATTTGTTTACACCACACAAACACACACATATATATATCAAAATTTTGGTTTGATTAATGTACTTAGAGAAGAAAAGTTACTTTTCTCTCTCAAAAGGAGTACAATATAATAAAATAGTTTATAATTTTATCATCTGATGTTAGATTTATGTCATTTCAAAAGTTTTTTTTTTTTTTTCATGGAGGTTGTTTATGAAAATATTCAGTGAGTGCTTTTTCACGTATGAAACTTATTCATAATTTTTTAGTGGGATTGGATTCATAATCCCATAAACCTATAATAGTATTATTGTATGGACGAAAATTGCGATTTGATTAATACCCAAAATTATGTAAAAACCACATTTTTAATGAACCTTTAGGATTCATCATTTCTATTTCCTTATCTAATATTAGTTCTATATAAATCTATACATATCCATATTATAATAGCTTTCAATAGGTATATCTAAGCTAGGGTTTATTCATTAGAAGTTGAGATATTTCGCTATGTTAAAATAATTCCAATTGACATTGGAACACTAAATAATATATTTTCATAAAACAAGTTTGAGAAAATATATGAGTTGAAAACATAGATGACACTATATTAGTTTGGTTATGCTTAGAAATAAAACTAAGAGCTATAAAAAACACACAAATATAATACATGCAATAAGACAACTTAAGTTGTAAGCACACTCAACAAAATCACTAGTAAGTTAATGAATCATAACCAAAAAGGATTATTCACATTCCATAAAAAAAAAAGAATTAAATTAATGAATAAAGAAATCAAAATTGAGTTGAATTTTTTTTACAAAATTGTAAGAAAATGATTTAGAGCCTTTGTTGGGGCTTCAAAAATTAGTAACTCACTAGAAAAATATAGGAATCTCTACCATGTTGAAGACAATACCGAGAGGTGTTTACCTAAATCAAACAAAAATAATTAACTTAACCTTAGTGGGTGGATCTATATTTATCTTAGTTTCTCGAGTATTTATTTTGAATTTGAGTAGATCATTGGCTATATCTCTATAGTAATGGTATGGATTTTATTCCCATGAATTAGTCCTCCCTGAATGCTCCCGTGCTATCACGTAGTTATAAATACAAAACCAAAAGTTGTGATGTCATAAGAGTGTGAGTATATTTCTACCTTATTTTAATTTTGCATATATTTCAAAATAAAATATAGATAAATTTTATTTTATTTTATTGATTTTTCATAAAACGAGTAAAATTTATATAGATAAAAGAATTAAAATTATTGTCTATTTTTCATATATAGATAAATTAATTTTTTTATCTATATAAATTTGTAATTTAATTTTATCTATATTTTTATTATTTTATATGTTTTTTTTCTTAAGATTACAATTTTTTTTAAACTAGTAATATGATGTTCTGGAATATATATATATATATATATATATATATATATATATATATATATATATATATATTTTAGCTTAGTATACATCCAAAATTAGTATATATGAAGTTTTTATGAAGAGAAGTCACATATACACACAGGTATGAAGAAGCCAAGTTGCGTATAACTTTTTTGATCTAAAATTATGATACAAAGGGACATTACCATGGTATTAGCCCATATTATTGAGCATTATATCATCTATTTGATTTCTTACAATAATTCCATCAAAATTTGTGTGGTTTTGGCTCATGGTATTGTAATATCCCGTTTCGGGGATATCTCTAAAACACGACAAACTCAAACCAGAGATATACTGGGAGGGCATTTACCGGATATTTTGCCTCTAAAAAGAGGGTGAGATCCAGAGGCTACCTATCCCTTTCCAGACTTTGTCTAAGAGTGAAAGATAAACACACCAAGTGGTATAGAACTAGAACTCTAAAAAACAATAATAGACATGTAATATCATAGAAAGAGAATATGGCAACTATGAAAACTCATCCAGAAAACATAGAGAGGAAATGTTGAGCCATTTTATTAATCTGAGAAATGTAATGACGTAAAATAGGCGATCTTGCTCAAAGAAAGTGAAGAAACACTCTCAGAAAATACAGGAAATGGTGGCTCTATGAACTGCGTCCCGGCTATTGGGAAACTGCTGTGTAGCTGCTACTGCTGGAATGAATTGAATATTATGGGCTGATCCCCTTGCCATAATGAGATGAAATTTGGTGAACCTACTCTCCTCGACAACCCAGAAAAAATCAAAAAACCATTCTGAGAATGGCCAACCCCAAAAATCACCAGAAACTGCCTCCCCAGTGAATTATGCTGGCCTCCAAGGCTCTGTGCAGTGGCTAGATGGAAACAGCTGAAATACTACCTCAAACTCCGCCAAAAGTATCCTAGGGGAAAAGGTTGACCCTCTTCTCAAACTCCCGGTGAAATCAACTGCAGAAACCCCAATCCGAAGCTCCTCCATAGTGGACTATGTCCTCTCTCCCAGTGACTGCGCAGTCTCTATAAGCTCCAGCTCCACAAAAAACCCAAACAATAAAACGACTCACAAAATACTGAAAAAACAACCTTGCCCGAGCAGAAACTTGAAGTCCCCCAGGGCTAAGGGTGAGATCTCCGACTGGAGACACTCAATGCACTAAATAGTGCTGCAGACAGGCTAAACAGCCAGCGTGCTCAAGAAGAAAAATGTCTCACTCAAAAATCAACAACTCAAGAATGCCTCAAAAGAGGAGGATCCTACATCTTTTATAGCGTTGGTTTCCCTCCAAAACCCAACGTATCCTCTCTATCTCCTCCACATACTCATCCTTATCTGCGCAGAAGCTGGCAGAAGCTTCTAGAATGTACGTAAGCCCCCCTCCTCTACGTGGTGTTAGGCCCCCCTTGACTCCCACTTAAGTCGCAACGCTGTGCTACTAGGTGGATGTATTATTTCACCTAAGTGAGTTAGACCCTCTTCACTCACCTTTTTTTTATTTATTTACAAACTATAGACGGCAAACTAACAAAATCGAATATTCCAATTAGCTGTCTCTAATTAGGAATATTACAATCTCCCCTGGAAAAATGTTGCTTGTCCTCAAGAAACTGAAGTGATGGATGCTGTAAAATCTTCTCGCTCTCCCAAGTGGCATCCTCATCCAGAAAATTCTTCCACCTCACCAAGAATTCTCAGACTATCCTACTCTGTAACCACCTGTCCCTGGTATCAATAATAGCCTTCGGCTACAACACCAAGTGCCCCTCATCATCCGTAGGTGGTAGCTCCTCTGCCACTATCACCTGCTACCCCAGCGCCTTCTTCAGGCATGATACATGGAAAATGTTATGGATCTTGCTGCCTTGGGGCAGCTCCAACTCATATGTGACCTGCCCAATCTTGCGTATCACCCTATATGGCCCATAAAAGTGAGGCTTGAGCTTCTCAGCCCCCTTCTGCTTCAGCGATGACTGTCGATATGGCTGTAACCATAGGTAGACCAAGTCCCCTACCTCAAACTGTCTCTCCACCTGACCTCTGTCGGCATACAACTTCTGCTGGTTCTGTGTTGTAGCCAAATTGTCCTTGAGAGCTCGGAGGATGTCCTGACTCTCTTGGATCCAAATCTTGGCTCTAGGAGCCTTACTAGCACCGAACATCACATCAGCAAAATATAAAGGATGGTACCCATACAAGGCATAAAATGGTGACATACCAATAAACATGTGATGTGTCGTGTTATAGTAGTACTCCCCCAAATGCAACCATCTCAACCATGCTCGTTGTTGCCCACTAACATAGCTACGCAAGTAGCCCTCCAACCACTTGCTAACTATCTCCGTCTATTCATCCATTTGTGGGTGGTAACTGGTACTTGGTGCCAACTGCGTCCCCACTAGTCGGAAGAGCTCCTGCCAAAATCCGTCCATGAAACGACTGTCTCTATCACTTATGATGGTCTTAGGAAGACCATGCAACCTTAAAAGCTTTCTGAAGAATATCTCGACCACCTTTTCTACTATGTAATGCGCGGATATGGTGAAAAAGTGTGCATACTTTGTTAGTCTATCAACGATGACAAAGATACAATCCTTGCTCTGCACCATAGGCAACCCTGTGATGAAGTCCATCGAAATTATCTCCCACTTCCCCTCCGGAATGGGAAGAGGCTGCAACAGTCCTGCGGGATGGCTCATCTCCCCCTAATTCCTCTGACAAACATCGCACTCCCTGACGTGCTGGAGTACGTCCTCCTTGAGGCCCTTCCATGAGAACCTCTACCTAATGGCCCTATAGGTTTTGGTAAACCCTTGATGGCCTGCCAATGGAGAATCGTGTGATGCCTGGAGTATCTTCTTCTTAAGCTAAGATCCCTCAGTCAAGAAGATCTTGTCCCTGTAATATATGATCTCATCAATCACCCTGTACCTATCATATGCCACATATCCATCCAGCACCTCAAATGCAAATCTGTCCTTGGAGTACTCAACTAAAATTTGAGCGCTCTAATCTGTATCCAAGCTCATAAGAGATAATGTGGCTGATCTCCGTGAAAGAGCATCTGCTACCACATTATTCTTACCCTTGACAAACTCAATGTCAAAGTCATATGCTTGGATCTTACTGATCCACTGATGTTCCCTCTCATGTAGCTACTTCTGCTCCAAAAAGAACTTGAGGCTGTTGTGATTAGTCCTCACCCTGAACCTGTTCCCTACCAAATACTGCAAGAATTTGTCCAAAGCATGCATGATGGCCAACATCTCCTTGTCATATATAGAATACAACCTCTCATGCGGAAGGAGCTTCCGGCTCTCAAAGGCTATAGGGTGTCCCCCTTGCATCAATACTACGCTGATCCCCTTTCTCGACGCATCACACTCGAAGAAAAATGGCTGCGTAAAATCTGGCAATGCAAGCACTGGGCAGCTACTCATCACCTCCTTGAGCCTATCAAAGTCTCACTGTGTTGTATCTGACCAACTGAATTCCCCCTTCTTCGTCAAATCTGTAAGGCGTGTAGCAAGATGTGAGAATCCTCTAACGAAATTCTTGTAATAGGTACATTCTTCGGCTCCGGCCAATCTCTGATGGCTCTAATCTTCTCCTCGTGCACCCTCACGCCGTCCACTCCAATAATATGACCCAAATATAACATCTTCGTCATCCCAAACTCACACTTGTAGAGCTTAGCATAGAACTGTTGCTCTTCCAAGATGCGTAGCACTTCCTCTATATGCTGGAGATGCTCCTCCCAAGTCCTGCTATATATGAGTATGTCATCAAAGAAAACCAATACAAACTTCCTCAGATGACTACAAAATATATGGTTCATGCACGACTGAAAGGTGGCTGGTGCATTGGTCAACCCAAAAGGCATAGACAAAGACTCAAAGTGCCCATAATGACACCTGAAGGCAGTCTTGGGAATATCCTGTTCCCTCACGTGAATCTAGTGGTACCCTGATCTCAAATCAATCTTTGAGAGTAACTTAGCTCCTCTTAGCTCATCCATCAACTCATCGATCCTGGGTATAGGGTACCTATTCTTCAGAGTCTTCTTGTTCAGGGCCCTGTAGTCAATGCACATCCTCAAGGTTACATCCTTCTTCTTCACCAGCACTACAGAGGAAGAAAACAGACTCATGCTTGGTCTGATGTGTCCAAGAGCCAACAAATATTGGATGGCCCTCTCAATCTCATCCCGAAATGATTTGGGATGCCTATAGGGTGTAGTGATCACCACTTGAATACCCTGCTCAAGCTGGATGGTATGCTCAAACCCTCTATCTGGTGGTCGTCCTGGTGGTATATCCCAAAAAACTACCTCATGTCTGTCAAGGATGGCCTATATATCTGGATGAATTGCTCGACCGATGGTCTCTGCCTCTGATTCCTGCAACTCAACCGCCCACTCTATGTCTCCCTTCCGGAAGTCTACCTCCATACGATGAGCCGAGATTATCTGAGGTGGGTAAGTATGCATCCCGTGGATCTTCTCATGCTTTCTAGTATTCTTGTCATCCCACTCCATCTCTAAGGCCTCCCAATCCGTGGTGACCTTCCCTAGAGTAATCAGCCACTGAACACCCAGTACCAAATTGGTATCTGGTATGTTGACCACAAAAAATGGATCAGTCATGGTGTAAGTACCCATCGTCACTGCTAACTCTGGAACATACCGGGCACACTGCATCATCTGGGCTCCCGGGACCAAAAATCAAAACCTGTCAAAACTCTCGATCGATATACCTCTCCGCTCGACCATCTGTGCATCAATGAAATTGTGGGTTGCCCCACTATCAACCAATACTGATACTCATTGGCCACGTACTGTCCTTCGTACCCCCAACATCAAATACTTAGGAACTCCTCGCAAAGCTGCACCTCCTATCCCTAGAGGTGGAGGCGGCAACTGATCATGGGCCATCTTACTATCTCCTCCCTCCTTGTCATCCTCCTCATCCTCTTCCCCGCTATCATCGGAGAAGACCTATATGAAGTGTGCTTTGCGAGTAGTACACCTATTCCCTGGTGCCCACGGCTCCTGACATGTGAAGCACAATCGCTTCTTCCTCAGCTCCCTCCTGGAATCATCATCTATCTGTGCCTGTCTTGAATTCCCCTTTGGAGGAGGAACCCTCACATCCTTCCCCTTGGTCTGGAAACCCTATCTCTGGGGGTAAGGTGTCTGTGTCTTGGGAAATGCATCCTGTAAGTCCCTGGTCCTACTGATAGCATCCTAGAGTGTAGTTGGTCTAGTAGATATGACTAGACCTCGAAGTGGCTCTGCCAATCCCTCCATAAACATATAGATCATCCGTGTCACGGATATATCTGGCACCATCACCGAGACCCTCAAGAAATCTGCGATGTATGTCTCTGGGCTCCCTGTCTGCTTGAGCTTCGTCAGCTCAACAAAATGTTATTCCGGATCTCTAGTCAAAACGCTCCATAAATCTCCTGATAAAATCGGCATATGTCGTCACTGTAGAGTGTTCGAGTGTAACCATCCCATGGAACCACCAATCCTGGGCCTCACCATCCAAATTTAGTGTCACCACCTTGATGGCCTCCGTCTCCGACATCTGGTTAAGCTGGAAATAGATATCCAGCTTCTCCACCCAAGACTTTGTCGAAATGTTTGATGATCCATCAAACATAGGCAAATGAAATCTACTAGAGGCACGGTGGGAATCTCCATCATGATAATGTCGGTGCCCTCTATGATGGTCGCGGGGTCTACTATCTCACTGGAGCTGTAAAAAATCTCTGAATGTGAGAGCATCCCTGAACTCCTGCCCGTAGGACTAATACTCTGCAAAATACTCATCTAAGTGTCCAGGCTCTGCCTCCTGCTGGCCTCCTGCCCCCGTATCTGCTCCCAACAAAGTGGGCATGGTAGAGCGGGTAGATGCATGGGAAGCCGTCAGTTGAGGAGTATCACGCTGAGCAACACCCTACTCCGGAAAATGGGGGATGTACCTGATCCCTCTCCGACCTGGAAGAAGTGTGGAGTCTCACTCCGCCTAGCCTCCATAGCTGCGAACCTCTGTCCCATCACCTTAATCTATCTAGATAAATCCTGCACAGAGTTGAGGAGTGCCTCTCCAAACTGTTTGGACTCTATTTCATATGCCATTGGCTCTTTCACTCTTAAATCTACTACAAGCTCCACCTGTTCTGCGTTCGTCATAGGTTCTCTCTCCTGATCCGCATCCTCTACGTGGGCACAGTCTTCCTCTTCTTAGGTAGTCTCAAACCTACGCTCATGGTCTCTATACTTCCTGCCTCTATATGGTATCTTTCCTGATGTCATAGACCACAGGCTTAGCCAAAACTATGCTCTGATACAACTGTAATATCCCATTTCGGGGATATCTCTAAAACACGACAAACTCCAACCAGCAATATACTGGGAGGGCATTTACCAGATATTTCACCTCTAAAAAGAGGGAAAGATTTGGAGGTTACCTGGCCCTTTCCAGACTCTATCTAAGAGTGAAAGATCAACACACCAAGTGGTATAGAACTATAACGCTCAAAAACAATAATAGACATCTAATATCATAGAAAGAGAATACGGCAACTACGACAACTACGACAACTCATCCAGAAAACATAGAGAGGAAATGCTGAGCCATTTTATTAATCTGAGAAATGTAATGAAGTATAATAGGTGATCTTGCTCAAAGTAAGTGAAGAAACACTCTCAGAAAATACAGGAAATGGTGGCTCTATGAACTGCGCCCCAGCTGCTGGGAAACTGCCTTGTAGCTGCTACTACTGGAATGGACTGAAGATTAGGGGCTGATCCCCTTGCCAGAATGAGATGAAAATTAGCGAACCTCCTCTCCTCGAAAACCCATAAAAAATCCAAAAACCATTCCAAGAATGGCCAACCCCAGAAATCACCAGAAACTGCCTCCCCAGTGAATTACGCTGGCCTCCAAGGCTCTGTGTAATGGCTATATGGAAACAGATGAAATACTGCCTCAAACTCCACCAAAAGTATCCTAGGGGAAAAGGCTGACCCTCTGCTCAAACTCCCGGCGAAATCAACTGCATAAACCCCAATCCGAAGCTCCTCCATAGTGGACTGCATCCTCTCTCCCAGTGACTGCACAGTCTCTATAACTCCAACTCCGCAACAAACCCAAACAATAAAACGACTCAAAAAATACTGAAAACCCAACCTTGCCCAAGCAGGCACTCAAAGTTCCCCGGGGCTAAGGGTGATATCTCCGACCGGAGACACTCAATGCACTAAACAGTGCTGCAGACAGGCTAAACAGCTAGCGTGCTCAGGAAGACAAATGTCTCACTCAAAAATCAACAACTCAAGAATGCCTCAAATGAGGAGGCTCCTCCATCTTTTATAACGTTGGTTTCCCTCCAAAACCCAACGTAGCCTCTCTCTCCTCCACATACTCATCCTTATCTGCGCAAAAGCTGGTAGAAACTTCTAGAGTGTACGTAGGCCCCCCTCCTCTACGTGGTGTTAGGCCCCCCTTGACTCCCACTTAAGTCGCAACGTTGTGCTACTAGCTGGATGTCTTATTTCACCTAAGTGAGTTAGACCCTCTTCACTCACTTTTTTTATTTATTTACAAACTATAGACAGAAAACTAACAAAATCGAATATTCCAATTAGCTGTCGCTAATTAGGAATATTACAGGTATTGATAAAGGATAATCCTATATAAGGAGAGGAAGGTCATAGTGCAAGGGTGTGCATGTGTGAGGGTTGTCACTAAATACTTCTCTCTAAAGTATATATGCATGGGATGAACTCTATTTTATTAGTAGATCTAAATCTATGATGCACCTTTGGATACAATGATGGATCAGGATCTCTAGAGCTAAAATGACTATGTACTTGCATGATCTAGTTATGGGAAGTTTGGCTCTATGACCTAGTGCATCGTTGCTAAAGTGAAGTAAATAAATTTGGGTAAGTTTATAGATCTGCATCTTTCTACAGTAATAAAATTTACAAGATATATATGTTAGTTCGTCAAAGTGAAAGCACGTATACATGCGGCTTTGTCTCAGCCAAAGCACGTATGGAAGGCAAGGTTTTCTGAGGCTTGCTTGAGAGGTTATCTGTTTAAAGTTATTTTATTTCTACGGTCTGTCAATGAAGTCTTCATGTAGATCTGGGTTGTTTGAATATTGTATATGTTGCTAAGTTGAATATGACAAATATGATCAATGAGTGAGTAAATATGTTTAATTATGACTGACTGGTTAAGGGTTCTACAATACAAAAAAGATATTTGACTGAAAGCCTATGATCTAGTTCTGTGACTAATCATATTTTGAAAATTAATTATTCTCAAACCTATACATAGGTTAGTGTGAAGGAAATCACGTATACACGTGGAATCAGTAAAGTGAAGTAGCATATGTATTTTAAGATAAACAATGATCAGGGTTGAGATTGATTCTGCATATTGATTATGATATGTGGGTTTCAACCTTAAAATCCTAGTGTTCATGAGTATTTCTTATGTTTGATGATTTATTCTGTTTTTACTGCACATTTTTACTGCTTATTAAACATTTGATGAATGAATGATGCACTAATTTCTGCATAATAAGATCTTTTGTCATACGCAAGATCGCTTAAATATATCCACATTTTTACGCTAGTTGGGTTCATTAAAATCGCATATAGAAATTAGTAAGGAAAAAGTAAAGGTTTTAAGCAAGTTATAAATACTGATTCACACCCCCCCTCCCCATCAACCTCTCACTAATTTTCCCAACAATTGGTATCAGAGAAGGTCCTTTTAAAGAAGCTTCATCGTTAGAAGGAAGATCATCTAAGATGAGCAATCAAGATGGGACAACATCTATGAGGCCTCCTCTCTTCAAGGGAAACAATTTAATATTCTCGAAGACAAGTACAAGATCCTATATTTAGTATATTGGAGAAGATGTATGGGCTATAGTTGAAGGAGGTTATCAATATCCAGCTGCAGTTCCAGCAGATCCAGCTGGACAAAAGAACTATGAAACCATTGCAAAGGCAGCGAATGCATTATTGGGAAGTTTTAGTGAATCATAATTTTTGAAAGTCATGTAGTTGAATACAACAAAAGAGATGTGGGAAAAAATAATTCTGAGCTATGAAGGTGATGCCAAGGTAAAAAGTGCTAACCTCCAAACTCTCAGAATTCAATATGAAAAAATCAGAATGCATAATGAGTAAATCAATGCCAATTTATTTTTACGTCTAGATCATATTGTAAATCGTATGAGAAATTTGGGTGAAATCATAACTGACACTACTCTATTAGAAAATGTTTTAAGATCTGTAACTCCCAAATTCGAGTCAAAAGTGTCTGCTATTGAAGAGAAGCAGGATCTACAAACTCTCACTATTGTTAAACTTCATGGGATTTTGACTGCATGTGAAATGAAGAAAGGAGGTAAATATGAAGTCAAAGAAGTTTTCTTTAGAGTTGTTTCAAAAGGAAAGGAAGTAGAATAATAAGAATGATCAGGGTATGTTTCAGAAGAAGATGAGATAAGTTTTGTAAAGAAGCTACAACTTGGCACTTGAAGGTTCAGAGGTAATCTTCCTTTTAAATGTTTTTCTTCTAGAAGAGTTGGTCATTATGCTCCCAAATTTCCCCATAAAGATAACCATCAAAATGTAAAGGAAGTGGAAAAAGGAAATAAGAAATGGTTTATAAATAGAAAAATATATGATACTCATGAATATAGTGATGTTCTATCAAATAGTGAAGAAGGAGAATATGATCAAGATATTAGACTGCTCATGGCTTTCGAAAAAGACTCTAGTGAGACGAAATATACTTTTATGGATGAAATAGAAGAAAAATATTTTCTTGAAGAAATAAATCATCTCAAAATATGTTTGAAAGAAAAAAAAATCAATAGATAGTCTAAAGAATTAGCTTATAGAAAAGGATAAGCACAATGACAAATTAGAATGTGAAATAGTAATTCTAAGAAAGGAAATTCAGAAAGTGAAAACTTTAAGTGTTATATTTGCTAAAGGATCTGAAACCTTAAATGAAATTATCAAGGTACAATGTTCTCCTATTGTAAATATAGGTCTTGGATATATTGGAGAATCCTCTCAGTCTTCAGCACCAATGTATCTAAATGGAGCTAAAACCATCGAGCAACATTTTTCTCAGCAAAAAAATGAAGAGACCACCCAGGTAAAGCATGACCATTTCAATTCAAGGGAGAAAAATAACATAAATATCAATTAGCAGGTAAACATAAATAAAAGGTTTCTTGATGGCATAAATTTCTTCTTTAATGGAAAATTTTTCTCATGTCATAAATTTGGTCATAAAGCTATGCAATGTGTTGCATACAAAACCATCATGAACAGAGAAGCTAGAAAGCAAAGAAATGATACTGGATTAAAGAAGAATAATTACAACAACTTTTCTCCTCTTCAAGGCAAAATTGAATGCTCTTATTGTAGTAACTTTTGCAATGAAGAATCTAAATGCAGGAGCAAAATTCAGCCAAAATAACATATACCCACAAACTCCAAGGTATGGAGAAAGAAGGAATCACAGGTTGAAAGTTCTGGCATAGCGTTATTTGCAAAAGGATAATAAAATCAGTGGTACATTGACAGTAGATGCTCAAAACACATGACAAGTGATAAAAATAACCTTCTTTCATATAATGAATTAGAGAAAGAAAATAATGTTACTTTTGGAAATGACTCTCCTACTATCATTAAAGGTAAAGGTTCTGTGTTTCGAAAAGAAAACTTTAAAGATAACAATGTTATGTATGTGAATCGGTTAAAGCATAACTTGTTGAGGGTAAGCCAAATGTGTGATCAAGGAAATGAAGTTGTATTTATTTCAAAATAATGTGTAGTACATGAACTTGACATAGGAAAAGCAATGATAAAAGGAACTAGAACACCAAGCAATATGCATATATTGAAATGTGGCCAAGAGAAATGATACTTAGGTAAATCTATAGAAAATTGGTTATGGCAGAGAAGATTGGGACATTTGAGCTTTTATCAAATAAGCAAATCTAGTAGACTCAAAGCTGTTCATGATCTTCCCAGTATCACTCTGCCTAAAAGTACCATATGAAAATCCTGCCAATTTGGTAAGAAAACCAGGGTGCAATTCAATGCCAACAAAGGATCAACAAGTAAGCCTCTTGAACTTATACATATTTATCTACATGGTCGTGTAATAAAAAGGCCACCGCGTGGAAAAATATAGTGTATTTTATTTATTGATGGTTTATCCAGAATGTGTTGTATCGATTTACTAAAATATAAATAGGAAGCATTTGAAAATTTTAAGATCTTCAAATCTTTGGTTGAAAATTAATTAGATCTAAAAATAAAATGTCTTAGACCTGACCGAGGAGGTGAATATATATTACATGAATTCTTTGATTTTTTTGAATATCATGTCATAAAAAGACAATTTTCTTTAGCTAGAATCCCACAACAAAATGGCGTGGCAGAAAGAATGAATAGAATAGTTCAACAAATGGCTCATGCTATAGTTGATGAATCTAGAACTCTCGATACCCTTTGGGGAAAAGCAACACATAATGTAGTCAATATTCTTAACAAGGCTCATGTTCGTGTGAACAATGATAAAACTTATTATGAGCTCTGGTATGGTAATCTTCCCACTGATAAGAATATTAGAGTTTTTGGAAGAAAATGTTTTATCAAGAGCAATGATGAAAAACTTGGTAATTTTGAGCCTAGAGCAGATGAAGGAATATTTCTTGGATACTCTTCTAGAAGTAAAGCATATAAATGTTACAATAAAAGACTTCAGAAGATTGTTGAATGTATTGATGTTGTAATTGATGAGTCCCTCACATCTCTTAAAAGGGAAATAACAAAAATAAATGAAGATGATGATGATGTACATTTTGCCTCATCAAATAGGAACAATATAGAAGGAAAACCCAACGAAGCACCAAAAGAAGATATATCTGAAAAATTTCCATCTAGGTATGTTCAAAAGAATTATCCAGAATCCCAAATTCTAGGAGAAAATGGATCAGGTGTCAAAACAAGAAAAAATCTTGTAGGATCCCCTAGCTATCTCTCATTTTTATCCACTATTGAACCACATAATGTAATTCAAGCTAGTAAAAATGAATGTTGGATTCAAGCCATGAATGAGGAACTTGATTTGATTGAAAAGAATCATACCTGGGAATTGGTTCCAAGACCTGATAATAAAAACCTTATCGAAACAAAATGAATATTAAAAAACAAGCTAAATTAAAATTGAGATGTTATTAGAAACAAAGATAGAAATTTTTGTGAAGTGTATGCTCAACAAGAAGGTATAGACTTTGAAGAAACATTTTCTCATGTAGCTAGACTTGAAGCCATAAGAATGTTTCTTGCTTTTTCAAGTTTTCAAAAATTCAAAGAATATTCAAATATCTACAAGGGACTCAAGACTTTGGTCTATGGTATCCAAAGAATTCTTTTCTTACTCCTCATGCTTACACAGATGAATATTGGGCTGGAAATGTTGATGATTGAAAAATCACTAGTGGTGGTGCATTCTATATGGGGCCCCGATTAGCATCTTGGTTTAGCGAGAAACAAAGTTCTATTGCCTTATCTATAGTAGAAGAATAATATGTGGCTGTCGCATCATGTTTCACACAACTTCTTTGGATTGTGCAGAGATTAGAAGATATTCAAATGAACTGCTCACCTCCCATCTCCATTCTATGTGATAATACAAGTGCCATTAGTATCTTGAAAAATCATGTTAATATGCATCCGAAGACCAAGCACATTCCTATCAAGTATCACCTCCTATGTGAACAAGTGCTTGAACAAAAGGTTAAACTGGAGTATGTTCCCTCTGAAGAACAAGTTGCAGATATATTTACTAAACCTGTTCCCATGAGAGTATTCGAATATCTCAAATAGAATCTGGGAGTTGTCTCTGGGTCTCTTATCAAATCTGCTTAACTATAGAAGATTAAATTTAGTACGGTAGTTTCATAAAGGCGAATCTTGTATATACGCAAGTTTCTGTTCATAAAACCGCGTATGGTTTTTGTTGACAGAAATTCTCTGGGTCAGCTTCCAGAACATTGTGTTGTGCTTTTGGGTAATCTCTGTTGTTGTTCCAGTATTCATCTTACTCTACCTTTCTTCCATATTGATCTCCTTGATGAAGATGCTTTGATGAATTGGTTTTTGAAGGTTTTCAGGATGCACAAGCTTAGGGGAAGCACTTGCCTTGTTGAAAAGGATGCATTGTTTGCATTCTCATTGGTTTCTGAGTTATGATCTCTCTCTTGAGATATCTTGGTCCTGGTTATAAAAATTCATATCTCTATTTTGATGAAAAGGTCATGTTGAGACCTATGATGTAAAATTGTTATATTTAGTCATGTAAGGAATTTTTCAAAATATTAAACCCACTTGGTTGGGTAATTAATTAAAATATGTAATTCCACTTGGTTGGATAATTGATGTAAGTATGAGTCCTTGGTGATAGGAAAGGTCATATTCGATTAAGTTATAGATTCGTGTACTTCATTGAAAAATCTGTCTGAAGATTCAGCATGGTTAATACAGTGCACATCAGATCTGCAGAGCTCTTCCTTCTGCAAGGAAGGATAAACCTTGTTTTGGTATTCATCTTCCCTTTTCCCTTGATGTAAAAGGGGGAGATTATTTTGGTGTTTGAATAATGGTTATGATTAATGTATCTATCTATTGTGGTGATCAAACACCATCATGGTTGCCATGAAGTCAAAAGGGCGAGTTTGTTAGCAATATGATGAAATATGTTTTCCTTGATGGCAACCTACTTGATGAAGTTGTCCTTCATGTAAACCTTCTTGATGAGTTTCCTTTTGATAATAAAACTATTTGTTAATGATGTAAAAATTATGTTTCTACAGTTTGGTTCAGATGTGACAGAGAAAGGAATTCTAGTAAGTGCCAAAGAAATGAAACAGGAAATATTTCTCAATGTATATGCAGGTTTGGTGAAGGAAACCAATGTATGAGGCTAATTTATACGCTACTTGGTATACAGGCAACCTGCATATACATCCAGAATTATTATATATGCAGGTTTTATGAAGATAAGTCTTGTGTACAAGTGGGTATGAAAAAGCCAAGTCGTGTATACCTTTTGCGCTCTAAAATTATGATACCAAGGGGAACTACCATGGTATTAGCCCACAGTATTGAGCGGTGTATCGTCTATTTGATTTCTTCCAGGAATACCATTGACACTTGTGTTTTTTTGGCTTATGGTATTGATAAAGGCTAATCCTGTATAAGGAAACGAAGATCATAGTGCAAGCGTGTGCATGTGTGAGGGTTGTTACTGAATACTTCTCTGTGAAGTATATTTTCATGGGATGAACTATGTTTTATTGGTAAATCTGAATCTATGATGCACCCTTGGATACAATGATGGATCAGGATCTCTAGACCTGAAATAACTATTTGCTTGCATGATCTAATTATGACTTGTTTGGATCTGTGACCTAGTGCATGGTTGTTGAAGTGAATTAAATAAATATGGGTAAGTTTATAGATGATCTTCATCTTTCTGTATTAATAATATTTACAAGATCTATACGCTAGTTTGTTATAGTGAAAGCACGTATACATGCAGCTTTGTCTCAACCAAAGGACGTAACGAAGTCAGGGTTTTCTGAAGCTTGCTAGAGAGGTTATATGTTTATTGCTGCAGTATTTCTGATATCTGTCAATGAAGTCTTCATGTAGATCTGGGTTGTTTCAATACAATATATGATGCTCAGTTGAATACGTAAAAATATGATAAATGAGTGAGTAAATATGTTTAATGATGACTAACTAGTTAAGGGTTCTGCAATACTGAAAAGATATCTGACTGAAATCCTTAGATCTGGTTCTGAGACTGATCATATTGTGAAAATTCAGTATTCTCAAATATATACATAGGTTGCTGTGAAGGAAATTGCATATACATGTAGAATCAATAAAGTGAAGTAGCGTATGTATTTTCAGATAAATAATGATCATGGTTGAGATTGATTCTCCATACTGATTCTGATATGTGGGTTTCCACCTTAAAATCCTGGTGTTCATGTGTATTTCTTATGTGTGATGATATATTCTGTTTTTACTACACATTTTTACTACTTATTAAACATTTGATGAATGAATGATGCATTGATTTTCTGCATAATAAGATCTTTGGTCATACAAAATATTTCTTAAAGATATCCACGTGTATACGCTATTTGGGTTCATTAAAGCCACGTATAGAAATCATGAAGGAAAAAGTAAAGGTTTTATGTAAGTTATAAATACTGATTCACCCCCCCCCCCTCTCAGTATTTTTCCCAACAATTGGTATCATAGCATGTCCTTCTGAAGAAGCTTAATCACTAGAAGGAAGATCAACTAAAATGAGAAATCAAGATAGGACACCATCTATCAGGACTCCTCTCTTCAATGAAAACAGTTTAATCTTCTGGAAGACAAGGACAAGATCCTATATTCAATCTCTTGGAGCAGATGTATGGGCTATAGTTGAAGGAAGTTATCAATATCCAGCTTTAGTTCTAGTGTATCCAAACACAATAAATAACTATAAAACCAATGCAAAGGAGGTCAATGAATTATTGGGAAGTTTGACTGAATCAGGATTTTTGAAAGTCATGTAGCTGAATAAAATAAAGGAGATATAGGACAAAATAATTCTGAGCTATGAAGGTGATGCCAAGGTAAAAAGTGCTAAAATCCAAACTCTCATAATTTAATATGAAAAACTTAGAATGAATAATGAGGAAAGCATTGATAGTTTCTTTTTAGGTCTAGATGATATTGTAAATTGTATGAGAAATCTAGGTGAAACCATAATTGACACAAATCTAGTAGAAAAGGTTTTAAGATATCTAACTCCCAAATTCGAGTCAAAAGTCTCTGCTATTGAAGAGAAGAAGGATCTACAAACTCTTATTGTTGTTCAACTTCATAGGATTCTAACTACATGTGAAATGAGTAAAGGAGGTCCATCTAAGGTCAAAGAATTTGTCTTTAGATCTGTTGTAAAAGGAAAGGAAGTACAGGAAAAATAAGGATCAAGGTATGTTTTAGAAGAATATGAGATAAATTTTGTAAAGAATATACAACTTGGCAATCGAAGGTTCAGAGGTCAGCTTCCTTTTAAACGTTTTGCTTGTGGGAGATTTGGTCATTATGCTGCTAAATGTCCCCATAAAGATAACCATGAAAAGGGAAAGGAAGTGGCAAAAGGAGATAAGAAATGTTTTATCAATATAAAATTATATTATACTCATGAAGATAGTGATGGTCTATCAAATAGTGAAGAAGGAGAATCTAATCAAGATATTAGACTGCTCATGGCTTTGAAAAAGAAGCTAGTGAGAGTAAAGATACTATATGGATGCATTAGAAGAATATGATTTTCTTGAATAAATAAATCATCTCAAAATATGTTTGGAATAAAAAAAAAATTCCATAGATACTCTAAAGAATCGGCTTATAGAAAAGGAGAAGGAAAATTAAAAATTAGAATGTGAAATGGTGAGTCTAAGAAAGGAAATTGAGAAATTGAAAACTTTAAAACTTAGATTTGCCAAAGGATCTGAAACCTTAAATGAAATTATCAAGGTACAATGCTCTCCTCTTGTAAAGACAAGTCTTGGATATATGAGATAATCCTCTCAGTCTTCAGCACCAAGCTATCTAAATGCAGCTAAAGCCAGTCAGTAACATTTTGTCACTCAGTAAAAGAACAAAGAGACCATCCAAGAAAAGCATTACCACTTCAATTCAAAGAAGAACAATAATAGAAATATCAATCAACATGTAAACATAAATAGAAGGTTTCATGATTGCAGAAATTTCTTCTTTAATGGACAATTTTTCTCATGTCATAATTTTGGTCATAAATCTATACAATGTGTTGCATACAAAACCATCATGACCAAAGAAGCTAGAAAGCAAAGAAATGAGACTGGAGTAAAGAAGAATATTTACAACAACTTTTCTCCTCTTCAATTCAAAATTGAATTGTCTTATTGCAATAACTTTGGACATGAAGAATCTGAATGCAGGAGCAAACTTTAGGAAAAAGAACATATACCCACAAACTCCAAGGTATGGAGAAATAAGGACTCATAGGTTGAAAGCTGTGGCATAGCATTATTTACAGAAGGAGAAGAAAATAAATGGTACATTGATAGCAGATGCTCAAAGCACACGACAGGTGATAAAAACAAACTTCTTTCATATAATGCATTACAGAAAGAAAAGAATGTTACTTTTGGAAATGACTCTCCTGCTACCATTAAAGGTAAAGGTTATGTGTTTCTAGAAGAAAAGGTTAAAGATAACAATGTTATGTATGTGGATGGGTTAAAGAATAAATTTTTGAGTGTAATCCAAATGTGTGATCAAGGAAATGAAGTTGTATTTAGTTCAAAAGAATGTGCAGTACGTGAACTTGACATAGGAAAAACAATGATAAAAGGAACTAGAACACGAAGAAATCTTATATATTGAAAGGTGGCCAAGAAAAATTCTACTTAGGTAAATATACAGAAAATTGGTTATGGCACAAAAGATTGGGACATTTGAGCTTCTCTCAAATAAGAAAATCTAGTAGACTCAAAGTTGTTCGTGATCTTCCTAGCATCACTCTGACTGAAAGTACCATATGAAAATCATGCCAATATAGTAAGAAAACTCGGGTGAAATTCAATGCCAAAGAAGGATCAACAAGTAATCCTCTTGAACTCATACATACTGATCTATGTGTTCCTGTAAGGAAAAGGTCACCATGTGGAGAACAATACTATATTTTATTTATTGATGACTTCTCCAGAATGTGTTGGATCGGTTTACTAAAACATATAGATGAAGAATTTGAAAAAGGGAAGATATTCAAATCTTTGGTTGAAAATGAATTAGATCTAAAAGTAAAATGTCTTAGATCTGATCAAGGATGAGAATAGATATCAAATGAATTCTTTGATTTTTTTGAACATGATGGCTTAAAAAAGATAGTTTCTATAGCTAGAACCCCACATCAAAATGGTGTGGAAGAAAGAATGAATATAACAGTTCAACAAATGGCTCGTGCTATGGTTGAAGAATCTAGAACTCACGATACCATTTGAGGAGAAGCAACACATACAGCAGTAAATATTCTTAACAAGGCTCATGTTTGTGCGAACAGTGATAAAACTCGTTATGAGCTCTGGTATGGTAATCTTCCCACTGCTAATCATTTTAGAGTTTTTGGAAGCAAGTGTTTTATCGAGAACAGTGATGAAAAACTTGGTAAGTTTGAGCCTAGAGAAGATGAAGGAATATTTCTTGGATATTCTTCTTGAATTAAAGCATATAAATGTTACAATAAAAGGATTCGGAAGATTGTTGAATGTATTTATATTGTAATTTATGAGTCTCTCACAGCTGCTAAAATGGAAATAACAACAAAAAATGAAGATGATGATGATGTTTATTTTCCCTCATCAAATAGCAACAATATAGAAGTAGAACCTAGTGAAGCACTAGAAGAAGATATATTTGGAAAAACTCCATCCATGTATGTTCAAGAGAATCATCTAGAATCCAAAATTATAGGAGAAAAGGGATCAGGTGTCCAATGAAGAAGAACTCTTTTTGGAACCCCTAGCTATCTCACATTTTTATCCACTATTGAAACACATAATCTAAATCAAGCTAGTAAAGATGAATGTTGGATTTAAGCCATGAATGAATAACTTGATCAGATTGAAAAGAATCATACCTGGGAATTGGTTCCAAGACCTCATGATAAAAATGTTTTTGGAACAAAATGGATATTCAAAAACAAGTTAAATGAAAATGGAGATGTTATTAGAAACAAAGCTAGACTTGTTTGTAAAGGGTATGCTCAACAAGAATAAATGGACTTTGAAGAAACAATTTCTCCTGTAGCCAGACCTGAAGCCATAAGAATGTTTCTTTCTTTTTCAAGTTTTCAACAATTCAAAGAATATTCAAATATCTACAAGGGACTCAAGAATCTGGTCTATGGTATCCAAATAATGCTCATCTTACTCTTCATGCTTACACAGATGTAGATTGGGCTGGAAATGTTGATGATCGAAAAAGCACTAGTGCTGGTGCATTCTCTATGGGGCCTTGATTAGTATCTTGGTTCAGCAAGAAACAAATTTCTATTGCCTTATCTACAACAGAAGCAGAATATGTGCCTACCACATCATCTTGCACATAATTTCTTTGGATGATGCAGACATTACAAGATATTCAAATCGTATGTTCACCTCCCATATCCATTTTATATGATAATACAAGTTCCATTAGTATCTCGAAAAATCCTGTTATGCATTCCAAGACCAAGAAAATTCCTATCAAGTATCACTTCCTACGTGAATAAGTTCTTGAATAAAAGGCTAAATTGGAGTATTTTCCCACCAAAGAACAAGTTGCAAATATATTTACTAAACCTCTTCGTAGGGAAGCATTCGAATATCTCAGAAAAAAGTTGGCAGTTCTCTCTCCCTCTCTTATAAAATATGCTTAATTTCAAAAGATTAAATTCGGTACGTTGGTTTCATAAAGGAAAATCACGTGTATACACGACTTTCTATGCATAATAGCATGTATGGTTTTTGCTGACAGAAATTATCTAGGTCAACTTTCAGAACAGTTTGTGGTGCTATTGGGTAATCTATGTGGTTGTTCGAGTATTAATCTTACTATACCTTTCTTTTATATTTATCTCCTTGATGAAGATTATTTGATGAGTTTGTTGTTGGAAGTGTTTAGGATGCACAAGCTTAGGGGGAGCACTTTCCTTGTTGAAAAGGATGCATTGTTGGGATTTTGATTGGTTTCTGAGTTATGATATCTCTCTTGAGATGTTTTCGTCCTAGTTATAAAAATTCATATCTCTATTTTGATGAAAAGGTCATGTTGATACCTATGATGTAAAATTGTCATATTCAATCATGTAAGGACTTGTTCGAATTTTTAAACCTACTTGGTTGGGTAATTGAGTGATATATGTAATTCCACTTGGTTGGATCATTGATGTAACTATGAGTCCTTGGTGATAGGAAAGGTCATACTCGGTTCAGTTGTAGAGTCATGTACTTCATTGAAAAATATTTTTAAAGATTCAGCATGAACTCAGGGGGGACATGACCAATACAGTGCATGTCAGATCTGCAGAGCTCATCTTCCTACAAGGAAGGAGAAACCTTGTTTCAGTATTGATATGCCCTTTTCCCTTGATGTAAAAGGGGGAGAGTATTTTGGTGTTTGAATAATGGTTATGATTAATATATCTATTTGTTGTGGTGATCAAACACCATCATGGTTTCCATCAAGTCCAAAGGGGGATATTGTTGGCAATATGATGCAATATGTTTTCCTTGATGGCAACCTACTTGATGAAGTTGTTCTTAATGGATACCTACTTGATGAGTTGAATTTTTGATAAGAAACCTATTTGTTAAAGATGTAAAAATGATATTTCTACAGGCCAGTTCATATGTGAGAGAGAAAGGAATTCCAATGTTGGGGCCCTTGTTTTTGAAATACTTGGTTAGAACATTTTGAATTTTGACCTTTTGAGTTGCGGCATGAAGACCCATGGCAATCGCGACCGCGTCGCAACTACCAGGAGTCGCGGAGCTATCAAGGTGGCGCGGAAGAATGAGATAGCTGAAGAAAGAACATGCACAATTACAGATGAAGAAAACACACAGCAAAAGATAGGAAGAGGAACATACAGATAAACAGGAGAGAAGATGGAAGCAGTTGGAAAAAAGACACAGAGAAACTGATAGTCGCGATAGCGGGTGAATAAATAACAGTCACCCGGCTGAAAGAAGAGGATGCTACAGAGGTTGTGAGGCTCGTAATAGGAGAAGAAGCACAGAGCGACTGCGGGAAATCATGCATGATACTTCTATGGTTTCTAATCTTCTCTATTCTACCTTTCTGTTCCACAAGACATCTGTATCAGAGTTGTAAGCTATCGCTGAAAATGCTATGTAATCATGTGCTTGGCCAAGAGATTAATACAATGAAAGGTTGTTGTCTGAATGAGAGGTTTACATGCATGTAATGTGTTTATGCTGGTTTAAAATTTTATTTGCTAATGTCTGAATGCTTATTAAGTGTTCTTACGTATATGACTCTGCCTATATAATCGATGCATTGTCCATCATGAGTTGCGACTTTGTCCCTTGCCATTGATCTCATCCCCTTCTGCATGTGGTTGCGGCATGCCTCGGGTGAGACTCTCTACTCTCCGGAGTAGGGTGAAAATGCCGACGTGATCCTAGACTACATCAGACCCCTTTGTTGGCCACAACTCCAGAACCTGGGTCTTGTTCGCGAGACCTGACTCCTCGCCAACAAATGGTTCCGTTGCCGGGACCTGCATGTTCTGAGGGGACCTAGATCATGGTATCTAGGATTTTTGAAGGAGAGATACAGCGATGGTGGGATAATCATCTCGACCAATTCATTGCTCAGCAAGAAGAGCTGACCAAGCAAAAGGAGGTGGCGATCAAGGATCTCATCCTTTTTTCTGACTCATCCAGTGATACGTATGAGATTTTCTGGGGAAGGTTCCCTACCGACCTTTACAATTGGTTGCGGAGGTTACGAGTGATGGTGCCTCGAGAGGGCTTGCGGAAGATAAACCACAGGTGGGCGCATGAAGATCTGGTGGCGCTGCATCGGGTGGACACTAAACTAACCCGCGCGGTGGATTTTTGGGTAAGGACCACGTTGGAAGGATACACTGTGGAGTTTGCTGCTGAGTGCTATCAATATTTCTCGAAAGCCGAGGCTGTCTTCCACTCAGGGCTAAGAGGGAAGCTGCTTAAGGAGATTCCACTGTGGATTAAATCTATGATGGTGGATGAAGGGTTGATTGAATTCCACAAAACGAGTATGGAAGCGTAAACCACCCGTGCTGGGGGAAGGGTTGAGGGGACCGATGCTACGTAGAATGTGAAAGCGGGAAGCGGGGAATGGATTTTGAGGCCGCATGCAAGTTGAGGGAGAGATGTGCGCATCGACGGGCATAGATCGCCAATAGGTGGCAAGGAAGGGTGATGCGAGATTTGAAGAGATGGGAGATCGAGAGGAAAAATCAGAAGGAGGCACCTCAGAGGATAGGAATTATGGATTTGGATACCCGGGAAGAAGACGAGAGAGCGGTGGAAGTGCAATGGGTGCATGGGAGCCCAGCGACGCGAGGAAGAGAGATGGTGACTAGCGAAGACGATGAAAAGATGCAGCCCGAAGAGAGTTCTGATGACGAATGGCACGGTGTGATGCAGCGGATGTTTCAAGATCAGACGGCACTCACCCCTCCAGGCAGCCCTACTTCCCACATTCTGCATGGCCAGGATCCCTACCTTCCCCTGGTACTGTATCAACCTTTAAGTAATATTTTCATTCAGTTACAAGCATTGAGTCAGTCATAAAGTAGTTCATCAACGTCAGTAACGTCTAGTAATAGCAGTGTTACTAGTAGTGTTGTATTCCCTAGTGGAACCGTTACGCAACCAAGACCTAGAGGATTTATCCTGGTCAATACTCCGCAAGTACACATGGCTGGATCTTTCACCCGGTATCCAGAGTTCTCTGGCCGGGGCAATGATGATGTAGAGCAACACTGGTATCTGTGCGAAGCCATCTGGAGGGCTCGGCAGACGCCAGATGCAGGGAAGTTAATAGAGTTCCAAACCA
Source organism: Pinus albicaulis (assembly GCA_034641835.2). Taxonomy (NCBI): domain Eukaryota; kingdom Viridiplantae; phylum Streptophyta; class Pinopsida; order Pinales; family Pinaceae; genus Pinus; species Pinus albicaulis. The sequence goes on from CM076572.1 coordinate 2,365,766, forward strand.
CGCTCAGAGAGAGGGCTCTGCGATGGTTTATCAAGTGGTCTGAGGCTCATCCTAACCTCGTAATTGCGGACGTGAAGTGGGATTTTGTCCGCGAATTCAAGCTTCCCCAGACAGACCAGCAGGGCCTGTCCGAGCTATGGGAAATTAAGCTGAAGGAAGGTGAGACCGCGTGGGAGTTGATGCGGTGATTCAAGGACGCGATCGGGAAACTCATATACCTGATCGATCCAAACCACAAGAGGAACTGGTTCATCAAGGCTCTGCTTCCCTTGACACGAACCCCTCTCACTCAGCAGAAGATCGATAATCTGCAAGATGCTTTGGAGCAGGCCATGAAGATTGAAGCCATGGCAGGCTACCCCCAGGAATATCGCGGGGGGGGCGGGGGGGGTGGGGGGGTGGGGGGGAGGGTGGCCCCGCAAGATCCTTCTTTGATAGGGTTGCAACACCAAATCGCCAGCTTGACTGAGAAGCTCAAGGAGCTCGAGCCGGTGAGACCAGCGCGGCCGAATGTTTGGTGCACTCATTGCCTGGTGGAGGGCCACGTCGCAACCGAGTGTCCCCGGTTGCGAGGTGCAGGGGCAGGACCCTCGGTCGCGGCAATCCAGGGGGGTCCACCACCTAGTGGTGGCGCGACGATGAATCCGCAGGGGGTCTACCAGCCGCAACAGCCTTACGTGGGGTTCCCACCTCAACTGGGTTCCTCCACCACAGAGTGCTGCGAGATTTTCCAGACCCTAGGGCATCCTCCTCGGATGCGCCCGATACTACAGAAGTACTCCACGGTCCCAAACAATGTGTACTGCAAATTTTGTGTTTCCATGAATCACAACACTGAGCAGTGCAGGGCGCTTGATGCACTTGCGGATCGATTGGATCGTCCCTAATACAGGGTGAACGAGGCCCCAAGGGGAAGAGGCGGCGGCATGCGGGGAGGTCGCACAGGCGGACGCGGTCCGGTGAAATGTTACAACTGTGACCAGGAGGGTCACGTGGCTTGAGAATGTCCCCTTCTGCAACAACCCTGGTGTTCCCAGTGCCAGGTAAACGCCCACGCCACAGAGGACTGTCCAGAGCTCATCAAGAAATTGGAAGAACGGGCGAGGAAGAGGGGAGCGAATCTGATAAACTCAGAGCCGCGAGGGACCGCGACCCCAAACATGCAGAGCGTCACGATCGTGACGAGGGGCGGGAAGAAAATTGGAGAGGATGCCCACGGGAAGGAGCCAGCACGAGTGGTTCAGCTGGCATCCCCGAAGATGTTAATCAGGCCCGAAGCCCAGAAGAAGTATTTCCAGAAGGCAGTCGAGGCGTTCACCCAGCTGCGGGACGTGGGAGGTCTGGAGGAGCCCATGCTGCCAGAATCTAGGGCGCAGAATGTCACAGGTACTATGGTCGAGGATTGGCTCCAGCTATTCCTCAGGATTGTTGACAATGATGCGCTGCGGTAGCAGCTCAAGCATGCTTTGGAAGGAGCACTACAGGGGCACACAGGACTTAGAGATACGGCGAACGCTGCCCCTCAATACGTGAAACGTGTCAAGTGGAACAAGCAACGAATAGGCAAAGAATTCTAGCTTAACACGCAGGTTGCGGGATTCCAAATCAGCGATACCATGCTGGACTTGGGGTCCGACGTCAACATTCTGCCACGGAAGACGTGGGAGGCTCTTGGAAGGCCATGGCTAGCCTACTCACCAATCCAACTCAGGATGGCGAACCAGTACTTTATTCTGCCAATCGACCGGCTCGAGGGTATCAAGGTCGACATTGCGGGGGTGAAGACATACACCAATTTTCAGGTTATTGATATCATGGACGACAAGGATCCCTATCCTGCCTTACTCAGCATTGACTGGGCTTTTGAGAATTATGCCATCATCGACCTTAAAAAGGAGCTGATGATATTCGAGGATGGGGAGGTACGGGTCACCCAGCCCCTTTACCTGTATCAAGGCTCGCGATATACGGAAACAGTGGACAATCAGGAGGATGCTCAGATGATGGACCACCTTTATCAGATGACCGCAGGAAAGCGGGACGACTATATTAACCCGATCGCGACTGGCTCTGTCAGTTGGTGGAGTGTGTAGAGCTCGGAGCTCGGATCCGAACTCGCGTGGGAAGACTGGCAGCAAGGGGGGTATGAGACCACCACGCGGAGATGTGCTACCATTGCCCAAGTCCGGTGGGTGGGGACTGAGATCCGCGGATATCCCACCTTGTCGAAAATGCAAGCAGTCAATACTTTCATTACAAAGGTGGAAGACATGGTCCCAATGGAAAGCCGGATGCCATTTTTGGATGTGGCCTTGCAATCCACGTCGGCCCGGTGGTGGAAAAATCACCGCAACACTCTGTTGCGATGGGAGTGCGTGGCGGATGCTCTGCGGGCATGCTTTAAAGAGGATGAAGGACCTCGCAGTATGCTTAAGTATGATGGAACTTCCGACCCGCGACACCATTTGCGGGCCTGCGAGGAGCAGTGGCGCAACACCAGGTACCCTGAAGAGCTGTGGGTCCACAGGTTTATCCACTCCCTGGTTACAATTCCCCAGGCCTAGTACCTGGAGGAAGAGCGGAAACGGGGAACCCGCTCTTGGCAGGAAGTCACAGACAAGTTCGTTCGGTGCTTCTTGTTCGAAGGGGAGACGGTGCAGGAGTCTCGGGCCCTACAGGCAATCAAGGAGGTCTTGTTTTTCTGCCATCCCAAGCCCGACGGGGGCCCGGTTGTATCACAACCTGAGGTTAGGCGCGAGTTGGTTTGCCACCGGATTGATGGCGATCTGGATGATGATAGTCTGGAGGACCTCAGGCATCTCTATTTTGACGAAAAGGAAGGCGAGAGGAACATCAGTGAAGAGCCGATGACTAAAGGAGTTCATTTACAACCACTAAAAACGAAGAAGCTGAACATTGGAACAGACAAGAAACCCAAGCTGGCAACGGTGGGAGATTAATGGGATGAGGAAACGACAAAAGAAATTTTCAGCCTCCTCCGGGAATACGAAGACTTGTTCCCATCCTCGGTTGCAGACCTGAAGGGGATCAAGGGGGACCTGGGCGAAATGCGCATCATGCTGAAACCGGGGGCCAGGCTGGTGAAGCACCGACCCTACCGGCTGAACCCACGTATCAAAGAAAAGGTCAAGACAGAGATCGACAAGATGCTGGCTGCAGGTATTATCTTTCCAATAGAAGAAGCAGAGTGGGTGAGTCCCATTTCCATTCAGAACAAGAAGGACAAAGCGGAGATATGTGTCTGCGTGGACTACCGGAGTCTGAACAATGCCTGCATCCACAATCCGTTTCCCACTCCTTTCAGCGATGAAGTTCTAGATCATGTTGTGGGAAACGAAGCCTATTCCTTCACTGATGGGTTTTCGGGTTACCATCAGGTGCGTATTGCCGAAGAAGACAAAGAAAAGACGACATTCACGACTGAGTGGGGATCATTCGCATACCATGTTATGCCGTTTGGTCTGAAGAACGCACCGACTGTGTTTTCGCGGATTGTAATTGCTGCTTTCCGGGAATACATTCACAAGTTCCTGGAGGTCTACATGGACGACTGGACCGTCTATAGCCTGTTGAAGAAACAAGCCTCCCTGTTGCGTATTATGTTTGACCGGTGTCGTCAGCTGCAGATTTCCTTGAACTTGAAGAAATGTATTTTTGCAGTTCCATTCGGCACACTCTTAGGCCACGTGGTGTGCAAGCAAGGGGTCTGTGTCGATCCCGCCAAGGTCGCGGTTATCGTTCACATGGAAGCCCCCGAAACCGTGAAGCAGTTGCGAGCACTGCTCGGGCACACAGGGTATTACAGGCGGTTTATCCGCAACTACGCACACATTACGACCCCTTTGGAGAAACTGTTGCGGAAGTCAGAAATATTCTAGTGGACGGAGGAGTGTAGGAAGGCCCTTGACACCTTGAAGGAGAATTTGGTGACGACGCCCATACTTGTTCATCCCGACTGGGATAAGCAGTTCCATGTGCATATCGATGCATCTGGTATTGCACTTGGGGCTGTCTTGGCACAACCCGGGGAAACGACAGTTGACCACCCTGTCTACTTCACCAGCCGTAGGTTATCGAACGCGGAGAAGAATTACACCACGACCGAGCGGGAGGCATTGGCGATGGTGCACTCCCTCCAGAAGTTCTTCCACTATCTCCTGGGCGACAGATTCACATTCTTTACGGACCACTCTGCATTGAAGTATCTAGTGAATAAGCCTGTGTTGGAAGGACAGATCTGTCGCTGGCTTATAATTTTCCAGGAATTCACGTTTGAGGTGATTTTCAAGCCTGGCAGGTTGAATGTCGGTCCCGATCATTTATCCAGGTTGGAGACGGGAGAGAATGACGGCTCGTTGGACGATCAGCTGTTGGATACCGACCTCTTCCAAGTCGAAGCAATACCGGACTACTGGGGTCAGAGGACACCTGCCACGAGGTGAATTTCATCGCGAGGGGCTGGCTCGCGGTAGTTTCTGCCGGCAGCCGGACAGGAGGAATGTGCCATTTCCACATGGCAAAAGCTACAATCAGGTAACCATAGATGAAACTAGTGGTGCGCTTATAATTCTCTTCGCATGTCGCGAACAGTTCTTTGAGCACGAAAGAACACCAATTTAGCCTGGTGCCTTGGACACAGTGCTCCACAATGGAGATTGTATCCAAGGTGCACTCTCCTTTGGTATAATGCCACATCGTCTTGCTAGTTAAGTAGCATATGTATTTTAAGATAAAGAATGGGCAGGGTTGATATTGATTCTACATATTGATTCTGATATCTGGGTTTCCACCTTAAAATCCTGATGTTCATATGTATTTCTTATATGTGATGATTCATTTTGTTTTTACTAAACATGTTTATTTCTATTTGAACATCTGATGAATGAATGATGCACTGATTTTCTGCATAATAAGATCTCAGGTCATACGCGATATTGCTTAAGATATCCATGTGTATATGCTATTTGGGTTCATTAAAGTCACATATAGAAATCAGCAAGGAAAAAGTAAAAGTTTTAAGTAAGTTATAAATACTGATTCAACACCCCCCCCCCCCCCCCCACTCCCAGTATTTTTCCCAATAATAGATATCAGGGCAAGTCATTCTGAAGAATCTTAATCACTATAAGGAAGATGAAATAAGATGAGAAATTAAGATGGGATAGCATCTATCAGGCCTCCTATCTTCAACAAAAATAATTTAATCTTCTAGAAGACAAGGACAAGATCCTATCTTCAGTCTCTTGGAGCAGATGTATTGGAAATTGTTGAAGGAGTTTATCAATATCGAGCTTCGGTTCCATCAAATCCAGCCGCAAGAAAGAACTATGAAACCAATGAAAAGGTGGTCAATGCATTATTGGGAAGTTTGACTGAATCAGAATTTATCAAAGTCATGCAGTTGAATATAGCAATGGAGATATGGGACAAAATAATTTTGAGTTATGAAGGTGATGCCAACGTAAAAAGTGCTAAATGCCAAACTCTTAGAATTCAATATGAAAAACTCAGAATGCATAATGAGGAAAGAATTTCTAGTTTCTTTTTACGTCTAGATGATATTGTAAATCATATGGGAAATCAGGGTGAAATTGTAACTGACACAACTCTAGTAGAAAAGGTTTTAAGATCTCTAACTCCCAAATTCGAGCCAAAAGTATCTGTTATTAAAGAGAAACGGGATCTACAAAATATTACTCTTATTCAACTTCATGGGATTATGACCCCATGTGAAATGAGGAAAGGAGCTCCATCTGAAGTCAAAGAAGTTATGTTCAGAACTATTGGAAAAGGAAAGGAAGTATAAGGACAAGAAGGATCATGGTATGTTTGAGAATAAGATGAGATAAATTTTGTAAAGAAGCTACAACTTGGCACTGGAAGGTTCAAAGATAAGCTTCCTTTTAGATGTTTTTCTTGTGGAAGATTTGGTCATTATGCCGCTAAATGTCCCCATAAAGATAACCATGAAATGGGAAAGGAAGTGGAAAAAGGAAATAATAAATGGTTTATCAATAGAAAAAACTATTATACTCATGAAGATAGTGATGGTCTATCAGATAGTGAAGAAGGAGAATCTGATCAAGATATTAGACTGCTCATGGATTTTTAAAAAGACTTTAGTGAGACTAAAGATACTCTTATGGATGAATTAGAAGAAAATGATTTTCTTGAAGAAATAATTCATCTCAAAATATGTTTGGAAGAAAAAAAAAATTCCATAGATACTCTAAATAATCAACTTATATAAAAGGAGAAGCACACTGAGAAATTAGAATGTGAAATAGTAAGTCTAAGAAAGGAAATTGAGAAAGTGAAAACTTGAAATATTAGATTTGCTAAAGGATCTGAAACCTTAAATAAAATTATCAAGGTAAAAATCTCTCCTATTGTAAAGACAGGTCTTGGATATATCATAGAATCCTCTCAGTCTTGAGCACTAAGCTATCTAAATGTAGCTAAATCCAACCAGTAACATTTTTTCACTCAGGAAAAGAACAAAGAGACCACCCAGGTAAAGCATGACCACTTCAATTCAAGGAAGAACAATAACAGAAATATCAATCGGGACATAAAAATAAATAGAAGGCTTCATGATGGCATAAATTTCTTCTTTAATGGACAATGTTTCTCATGTCATAATTTTGGTCATAAAGTTGTACAATGTGTTGCAAACAAAACCATCATGACTAGAGATGCTATAAATCAAAGAAATGAGACTGGAGTAAAGAAGAATACTTACAAAAAAATTTCTCCTCTTCAAGGCGAAATTGAATGCTCTTACTGCAATAAATTTGGACATGAAGAATCTGAATGCAGGAGAAAAATTTATCCAAAGGAACATATACCCATAAACTCCAAGGTATGGAGAAAGAAGGACTCACAGGTTGAAAGCTGTGGCATAGCATTATTTGTAGAAGGAGAAGAAAATCAATGGTACATTGAAAGAGGATGCTCAAAACATATGACAGGTGATAAAAATAAACTTCTTTCATATAATGCATTATATAAATAAAAGAATGTTACTTTTGGAAATGACTCTGATTTTATCATTAAAGGTAAAGGTTCCGTGTTTCTAAAATAAAAGGTTAAAGCTAACAATGTTATGTATGTATATGGGCTAAATAATAACTTGCTAAGTGTAAGCCAAATGTGTCATCAAGGAAATGAAGTTGTATTTAGTTCAAAAGAATGTGTAGTACGTGAATTTGACGCAACAAAAACAGTGATAAAAGTAGTTAGAACACCAAGCAATCTTTATATATTGAAAGGTGACCACGAGCAATGCTACTTAGGTAAATCTACAGAAAATTGGTTATGGCACAAAATATTGCGACATTTGAGCTTCTCTCAAATAAGCAAATCTAGCAGACTCAAAGCTATTCGTGATCTTCCCATCATCACTCTGCCTGAAAGTACCATATGAAAATCATGCCAATTTTGTAAGAAAACCACGGTGCAATTCAATGCCAAAGAAGGATTAGTAGGTAAGCCTCTTGAACTTATACATAATGATCTACGTGGTTCTGTAAGGAAAAGGTCCCCTCGTGGAGAACAATATTATATTTTATTTATTGATGACTTCTCCAGAATGTGCTGGATCGGTTTACTAAAACATAAAGATGAAACATTTGAAAAATTGAAGATCTTCAAAGCTTTGGTTGAAAATGAATTAGATCTAAAAATCGAATGTTGTAGATCTGACCGAGGAGGAAAATATATATCAGATGAATTCTTTGATTTATGTGAACATCATGGCATAAAAAGACAGTTTTTTGTAGTTGGAACTCCACAACAAAATGGTGTGGTAGAAAGAATGAATAAAACAGTTCAACACATGGCTTATGTTATGGTTAATGAATCTGGAACTCCCGATACCTTTTTGGGAGAGACAATACATACTATAGTAAATATTCTTAACAAGGCTCATGTTCGTGTGAACAGTGATAAAACTCCTTATGAGCTCTTATATGGTAATCTTCCCACTGTTAAGCATTTTAGAATTTCTGGAAGAAAATGTTTTATCAAGAACAATGATGAAAAACTTGGTAAGTTTGAGCCTAGAGCAGAAGAAGGAATATTTCTTGGGTACTCTTCTAGAATTAAAACATATAAATGTTATAATAAAGGACTTCGAAAGATTTTTTAATGTATTGATGTTGTAATTGATGAGTCTCTCACAGCTCCTAAAAGGTAAATAATAAAAACAAATGAAGATGATGATGGTGCACATTTTCCCTCATTAAATAGCGACGATATAGAAGGAGAACCCAATGAAGCACCAAAAGAAGATATATCTGAAAAATATCCATCCAGGTATGTTCAAAAGCATAATCTAGAATCCCAAATTCTAGGATAAAAGGGATCAGGTGTCTAGACAAGAAGAAATATTGTAGGATCCCCTAGCTATCTGGCATTTTTATCCACTCTTGAAACACAAAATGTAAATCAAGATAGTAAAGATGAATGTTGGATCCATTCCATGAATGAAGAATTTGATCAGATTGAAAAGAATAATACTTGGGAATTGGTTCCAAGACCTCATGATAAAAATGTCATTGGAACGAAATGGATATTCAAAAACAAGTTAAATGGAAATGGAGATGTTATTAGAAACAAAGCTAGACTTGTTTCTAAAGGGTATGCACAAAAACAAGGTATAAAATTTGAAGAAACATTTTCTCCTGTACTGAGACTTCAAGACATAAGAATGTTTCTTTCTTTTCCAATTTTTCAACAATTCAGAGAATATTCAAATATCTACAAGGGACTCAATACTTTGGTCTATGGTATCCAAATAATGTTGTTCTTACTCTTCATGCTTACACACATGTGGATTGGGGTAGAAATGTTGATCATCGAAAAAGCACTAGTGTTGGTGCACTCTATATGGGGCCCCGATTAGTATCTTGGTTCAACAAGAAATAAATTTCTATTGCCTTATCTACAACAGAAGAATAATATGTAGCTACCGCATCATGTTCGACACAACTTATTTGGATGATGTAGACATTACAAGATATTCAAATCAAATGTTTAACTCCAATATCTATTCTATACGATAATACAAGTGCCATTAGTATATCGAAAAATCTTATTGTGCATTCCAAGACCAAGAACATTCCTATGAAGTATCACTTCCTATGTGAAAAAGTGCTTGAACAAAAGGTTAAATTAGAGTATGTTCCCTCCAAAGAATAAGTTTCTAATATATTTACTAAACCTCTTCCCAGGGAATAATTTGAAAATCTCAGACATAAGCTGCAAGTTGTCTCTACCTCTCTTATCAAATCTGCTTAATTTCAAAAGATTAAATTTCGTACACTAGTTTCATAAATGCGAATCGTGTATATATGCGACTTTCTATGCATAAAAGTGTGTATGGTTTTTGCTGACAGAAATTCTCTGGGTTAGCTTTCAGAACAGTCTGTGGTGCTGTTGGGTAATCTCTATTGTTGTTCCAATATTCATCTTACTATAACTTTCTTTGATATTTATCTCCGTGATGAAGACGCTTTGATGAATTGGTTGTTGAAGGTGTTCAGGATGCACAAGCTTAGGGGGAGCACCTACCTTGTTGAAAAGGATGCATTGTTGGCATTCTGATTGGTTTATGAGTTATGATCTCTCCCTTGAGATATTTTGGTCCTGGTTATAAAAATTCATATCTGTAACTTGAAGAAAATGTCATGTTGAGACCTATGATGTAAAATTGTTATATTCATTCATGTAAGGACTTGTTCAAATTTGTAAACCCACTTGGTTGGGTAATTGAGTGAAACATGTAAGTCCACTTGGCTATATCATTGATATAAGTATGAATCCTTGGTGATAGGAAAGGTCATACTCAGTTGAGTTATAGAGTCTTGTACTTCATTGAAAAATATTTCTGAAGATTCAACATGAACTCAGGGGGAGCATGGACAATATAGTGCACATCAGATCTACAGAACTCTTCTTTCTACAAGGAAAGAGAAACTTTGTTTTGGTATTGATCCTACCTTTGCCCTTGATTTAAAAGTGGGAGAGTATTTTGGTGTTTTAATAATGGTTATGATTAATGTATCTATCTATTGTGGTGATCAAATACCATCATGGTTTCCATCAAGTCCAAAGGGGGAGATTGTTCCCAATATGATGCAATATGTTGTCCTTAATGAAAAACTACTTGATTAAGTTGTCCTTGATGGAAACCTACTTGGTGAGTTTCCTTTTGATAATAAACCTATTTGTTAAAGATGTAAAAATGATGTTTCTATAGATGAGTTCAGATGTGAGAGAGAAAGGAATTCCAGTAAGTGCCAGAGAAATGAAATAGGAAATATTTCTCACCGTATACGCAGGTTTGATGAAGGCAAACCACATATGAAGGTAATGTATATGCTACTTGGTATACATGCAACCCGCATATACATCCATAATTATTATATATGCAATTTTTATGAAGATAAGTCGCGTATACACACAGGTGTGAAGAATACAAGTCATGTATACCTTTTGGCGCTCTAAAATTATGATACCAAGGGGAATTACCATGGTATTATCCCACAATATTGAGCGATGTATTGTCTATTTGATTTCGTCCAAGAATACCATCAACACCTGTGTGGTTTTCTCTCATGGTATTGATAAAGGATAATCTTATATAAGGAGAGGAAGATCATAGTACAAGGGTGTGCATATGAGAGGGGTGTTACTAAATACTTCTCTATGAAGTATATATGCATGGGATGTGTTAGTATGAATCCTTTGTCGAAAAAAGACCACTTTAGCTATGCATAACAAATAGTCCTAACATCAATTATGGCTGCCAAAATATTTAAATCTGCAGTTCGTTGATCCAAATAAAGCTGCACAAATCCAGATCTATGCATAAAAGACATTAAGCAGTGAAAATAAAATGTTGCTCCATGCATCCAATAGATAAGACAAGAACAATATATTTGAAATAATTTTTATATTAAAGGGGCACCTGAGAGGAAAACAAGAAAGGTGTTTCCAATTCTCCTCAATGGGATGGGTTCTTGAAAGTCCTCAGCATTTCAGATCTAAAACTTCTCTCTCTTGTTGGTGTAGAAAACCCAGACAAACATAGAACTGAAAGGGAGCTCACAAAGGAAATGATGGAAAATGTGATAATGATAATGGCTCAAAGTCAGACCAAGAGTATAGATCCAGAGTGATATAATGCAATGAAAGGTGAGAAATGAATGGGAAAACGCTTATATTTATAACAAAATATTAGGGCATTCCAGAACTTGGTGCATGAATAAAATATTATTAAGCAAATTCTAGAACCACCTTTTAGGAATATTTTATTATATCTGCTGGAGGGAAAAATATTTTTGACTTGGGTCAATTCCTTTATTTATAAATAATAAATAAATAAATGATTTATTTATTATTTTAAGGAAATGGTGGAAATATAATTAAATAAATAATGATTTATTTAATTATTTATAAATGATTTAGTCAAATTTAACTAGGAATATTATTTAAATAAGGATTAAATAACTTATTCCTAAGAAATAATCAAATAAATAAGGATTTATTTAATTGATTTCCTTGTTTTGGGTTAAATATGACCAGGAATAATAATTAAATTGATGTTTAACTAATTATTCCTTGAGGAAATATAAACAAATATAGATTTTTTTATTATTTCCTTTTGGGGTTTCCTTTTTAGACCATAAACAACTTAATAAAGGTGTTTTACTAAGTTATTTCACATAGTGAAAGCAATTTTACTTAGGGTAAAATTGGTCTTACATGGTGTACTTGGGTCCATCTAATGATAATAGGTTATATGACCAAAAAATGGTGTAACAGATTGCCCCCCAGCGTGCGAGTGTCAGGAGAAAATCGTATGACCGAAGTACGTTGTAAGAACTCAATCACCAGACATCAAGAGGGAAGTCAGAGAGAGAAATGTAAGGTAGACGAGTGTGCTGAAGAACTAGACCCTGAGGAGACGAGACTCGCAGGTGCAACAAGTCTCTTTTTATGAGAGGGTACCTGTGCTAAAGGCAGCGGGGGAGGCATACCTATGCCCGCCGAGACAAAGTACAAAAGAATAGTGTGTCCAGTAAACAAGGGACCGAACCATAAAGTACAACTGGCATAAACATGAGCCAGATAAAAATACAATGAGGAATCCCACATACATGTTGTGCCTGGGATAACAGCCAGGACTTATACAATAATATTTGAGTACATGAGATACAAATACAACCCAAATGCCCCCTATAAGCGGGGAAGGGCTCACAAAATCTGACTGATACATGCAAATCAAAGAGGCGCTGCAAGCGGCTAAGGCCGACATCATCAAATATATGGAGCTGCATCGAAGGCTGAAATGAAGAGGTCATCCGGGCATGTGGGGGGCTACCTGCAGGGCCACCCCCTCATGAGGGTTGAGACATCTCACACACACCCGGGAATCACCAATAACTGCTGCTACATCACTGGACCATCAAGTATATGGATCTCGATCATGCTGAAAGGAGCTAGAGTGGAGAAACAATCAAGTCAAAGGGTAAGGAGAAATCCCTTTGCCTGATTTGAGGCACCGAACAAGTGGAGAAGCTGGAACCAAGGTACACCGCCCTCTAGACCTGTCTTCTAGAGTGAATGAGATGATGTCGACAGAAGGAGGTCTGCCATGGGTGAGGAAATAAGGGATCCTCAACTAAGGCATGCGAGAAAATAGTAGAGCGAATGACAGACTAACACTAATGATGATGATGAAATGGGGGATACTAAGTAACAGATGGACAACTTCCCTTGTTAGAGCATAAATGGCATGGATGACTTGGCAGTGACTGACACAATATCGGGAGGGATAGGGGACAGTGGGACTGAATGCCATCATGTGCGACACGAGAGAGGAACCAAGCAATGATGGATGGAGGACTATAGCGGGGTACAAAGGGACTCGAGATAGACTCCATGAATGCAATGATGAATCAACTCAGATGCTCTAAACAAGGGTGATGTGATGGTGTTGCCACACAGTAAAGGTTCAATGGGGGACCATAAAAACATGAGTACAAGATGGTAACTCATGACGAAAATCAACACGAGCATGGACAAGTATGGAGGCCAAGTGGTGCCCCTAGTATGAGTGTTGCAAGTGAAGAAATTCGATATAGAGGAGGGTTATGGTTGAGGGGCATAGGTGCCTCCAAGCATGTTGTGGTCATGCCAAAATGAATAAAGGGGAATCTAGACACATTTTAATGGTGTGGTGCACCATTGGTGTTCATTATGGTGATGCAGTATGAGAAAGGAAATGGAGCATTACCAATCTCTTTTATTACTGCATATATGAATCGAATGGACTTTAAGTTTTCGAGTTGGCATACCTGGTGTCACTATCCCAAAGAGAGGATTTAGAGATAATGAACTGATGCTCTCCTATAAAACCCATAGGTTGGTCAACAAAAATTTCTAAGAGACTGGGTTGCTGATGTAAGATGAAGGAACGATAAGGGGTATCATCCCTAGAGTGATCTGAGGCGAAGGGCTAGGAGCAAGTTGCGGCGGGCGAGGTTGAGGTTGAGGTTGCTGAATAGCTGAAATGGGCCATTTAAGGTCAGCCCGAGATGATTGCATCATGCAAACATTCACTAAGATAGGATCAGAGACAGGAGGAGGAGAAATACCAGGGAAATTTCCAAGCAAGGAGGAGTCTTTGTAGACGTCGGGGGAGACATTGGTCAACGAATCGACGGTTTGCTTATCGGCTACAGAAGAGATGTTCAACTCAGGGGAGGTCTGAGATTTTGGCTCATGATATGTCAAATGTTCAATGGTGACTATATTTCCATTATGAGGGAAAAACATCTTTCGATGGACCGCGGATGGGACAACATACATCGCATAGGTGTAGCTACTGTTGAGCCCCAAAGATGTCCTTTCCTTTCACCGTATTTCACTTCATTCCATTTGTCCTTTATCATTTATAGGCTTAAAAGATCAATATGATTGATTAAAGTCAGTTTAATAATGCATGCAATGACTGACTTACTATACTTTTGTGGTTTTGTTGTCGTAGTGATTTTTGACTAGACTTAGCTACAAAATGCAGCCATTCTATAGCTAGTCACATATTCTGCAGCCATATTTATGTTCACACAGGTTACATGTGTCACTTAAAGGAAAAATTCATATGGTTGAATTCCAAAACTCACATACATCATTCCTTGCCCTCTACGAAGTCCGAGCAAAAATTTGCAAGTGGTTATGCATGTGGAGGAAGCCAAAACTAAGAAGTAGACTTCTACAAGGACAAGGAATCTGCAGATGTCTTCAGAGAATTATGAGTCCTCAACATGAGTTATAATTCGATTTTGATTGAAAAATACACCTATGCCTATTTCCACTCAAGGACATTTATGTATTTTTCTTATAAGAATAACTCGGTGAACCGAGAGATAGTTAGCTAGTTGATGTTTTGTTGTTAAGTTCTCAAATACTGTGTTACTCTGTTTTTTGAGCCTTTTTTTTCTCTAATGAAAGAAGTACAACTAGATTCATGATTTGAAGCAATTTTGAGGAGTTAAGAATTCGTGTGCCAATCTGATGGTAGAGGGCCCCTACTGTCCGAAAGGCTTTGTGCATATTTTCTAGATAAGTGACTTTAGCTCTGTTTAATTCTTAATTTAGGTAGTTTTTCTGAGCATCATGTTTTATGTTTACTTACATCGAATATTACAGTCAATCCTATTCTCATAAACTATTCCAATATATCACTAACATGTGAATGAGATAGAGCCGTAGTATTTCGAAGGTTAATTGCATATAAGCTCAGTTCTGTTCATTGTATTTCAAGTTTTATTAGCTAGTTGTGTTCTAGTTCTATTAAATTAGACTTAAAGGCCTTAATTATTTACAAAATTCTCTTGTTCTTAATCTCTTCTAACACATCATCATCATATGGACAAGAATTAGTTATATCATTTTGAGTTCTTGACTATTATGCAAATTCTCGTAATTTTACAAACAACCCTTTTCCAAAGCTATTCCAAGAGATCTCTAACCCTTGAATGAGGCTTAATAGTAACATTTTGAGTTGCGGAGTGGGTTAATTCTAGTGTCATAAGTTATGTTAGCATAGGATTCTTTACTAAATTGCAGATAATCTTTTCTCAAAGTATTCCAACAAATTTCTAACCATGGATAAGATTTTCTCTGTGATATTGTAAGTTGTTGTTTATTAAAGAGAACCTCATTACATCAAAATTATCCTTTTATTGAGTTGTTCCAAAATACCTATAATGAAATGAATTGGACTGAGTTAATGTTATGAGTTACTTTCCTTGTAAATATTTTCAATTTGTGAATTAGCATTTTCTGTTCTTAGGTGTCATACACAGTTTAGAGTAGATTTTGTTCTGTTTTAGTGTGATCAGTAACTTCTTTTTGCCAAAAACTTAGTTATTTTCCTCTTAACACAAAAATAGAAAACCAAAAACACTAGAAAAACACTAAGCACAACGAAGTAGGAAGAAGATACCTAGGCACATATAGTGCACTTCACTTCAACAGTTTACTAGCCCTGGTTGACAACTTATGACATCAATTTAGGAATACTAAGTTGAGTAGACGTTTTGGTGACATTGCCAGGGAAGTGTAACTAGGTAGCCTTGTTTCTTACTTCCCAAAAATAATGATATGCATAGAGAAAGAGACTCAAGGGGTAGATTCATAAGAAGCAGAAGCTTGATTCCTAGAACACCACTTGTTTCATTAAGACCAAGAGGCAGAACACCTCCAACTCAAACCCACATCCCATACTTCACTGATCATATAATTCCAGAAGACTTAGGATCAGATATTCCATTAGAAAAACCTTCCACTTCATTCACTGAACCTGTCCTATAAGAATATTCAAGGACCCCTGCTAGAGACATAAACTTTTCCACTTCCACGAGAGAATCAGCCATGGCAGAAGAAGGGGGAGGAGAAGTCTTTAATGGAGAACATTCACTATTTAGAGGGGTTAGAGGTAAAGGTAGAGGATAAGGAGGTAGAGGTGCAGAAGGAGAAGGAGGTAGAGGTGAAGAAGGAGGTGAAGGAAGTGGTAGAAGGGAAATGGGAAGCTCTTTTGGGTTTCCTATAGTAGATGAAGAAACCAATGCAACTATGAAAAATATTTCACCCTCTGTCCTTCCAAAATTTTATGCAATCAAAAGTGAAGATCCTGAAACCTTCCTATTTGAATTTGAAGTCCTATGTAGAACCTATGATTACTTACAAGATGCCCAAAAACTTAAACTATTCCCTCAACATTGAAAGGAGCAGCATTAAAATGGTTTATGAGTTTGATCAATAGTTCTATTAAGACATGGGAAGACATGAAACATACATTTATAGAGCAGTATTTGGATTACTGTATACCAGTCAACCATAAGGAGGAAGTGTTTAAAATGCTACAAAAAGAGGATGAAAATATGGAAGATTTGTTGGAAAGGTTTAACTATAACATCAAGAGAGAAAAAATGGAAAACTTAGACCAAGATACTTTGAAAGGTCTCTTGTTGAAAAAAATTAGGGATGAATGGCTAGATATCCTTAACATGATGGGAAAAGGGGATATATCTCATCTTACATTACCTAAAATAGCTAAATTATGTATCAACCTTTCAAGAGGGAAATCTAAAACTGTAAAAGGACCAAGAGACCCTGCTCTTGCAAGGGCAAGTAAGTCTGCTTCTGGGACAACGAGTAGGGTAGAAATAGGACATATGATTGATGAATTCAAATCTGACATTTTAGGGAGTCTTAGTGAGAAAATATACAACCTTAAGTTACAAAACAAGCAAAATGTTGAATGTGATGCCTTAGCAATCTTTTGTCCCAAATGTAGAAAGAAGCATGCCTTGAGAGAGTGCCCTTTGGATAGAAAAGTAGTAGATACTTGTGTAATTTGTTCAGAAAAACATGAGACCAAGAGTTTTCCTTCACTTCCTGGTCTTAAAGTTGTCTTTCAATAAGAAACCCCTACAAATTCCACAGAATCTCTCAATTTTGTCTCTAGGAGGCCTTGGCAAGGACCTCAAACACAAGGATTCCATGATTAATTGTATAATCAACCCCCACCAAATTGGAATTCTTGGCAGCAACCTTGGCCCCAATTCCAAAATCAATCTTAAGATTGGGCACAAGGAACACAAAATCCATATGGAAGATACTCTCAGTACTATCAATATCCACCATCCTATCCACCATATCCACATTTCCCTCCTCAACAAAATCTTCAACAAAATCCTCAAAATCCACCACGTCCATTACCATTTCCTTAGAAAAAAAATCAGTTACCTGCCCAACCCATACCAAACCCCAACAATAAAAATCCTCAGAACACATACATGATAGAAGGCCAAAAATTTCCAACCTATTTTATTACTCCTTTAGACCTTAATGATGTTCAAATTAGGTCTGGAAGAATACTTAAAAATAAGAAACCTTCTGTAATCATACAAGAGCAAAACAACTCTGAGGAAGATTCTCTACGGGTAAATAAAAGTCTTGAAGAAGACACATCTTTTCAAGACCCAAATATTGAAAAATCAAAACAAAAAGAATCAATAATTTCAACTCCTATATTAGAGCAACCATCAACATCTACCTCTACACCTCCATTTCCAGAAAGATTACAAATTGATAGGGGTGTAGAAAAACAAATTATGGTGCCAAATTATGATTTCCTAGAGGAGTTGAGAAATGTTTGTATTAAGATCTCATTATTACAAGCTATCAAGGAAATTCCAATTTTAGAAAAAACAATAAAGGAGTTGAGCATGAAAAAAATAGGAAAAAGAATCAAAGAGATAAAGAAAATTCAACTGGCAGGAAAAATAGCAGATATCATGATGGGTAAGATTGCCATTCCAAAGTATCTAGACCCAGGAAATCCAGTTGTTAAAATACACATCAATGTAACTGAGATCCAAAACACACTTATTGATTTAGGAGCAGCAATCAATATCATGAGTAGAAAAATCGTGGATAAACTAAAACTTCCTAATCTTCTTTTTACACCCACGTTATTACAATTAGCAGATAGATCTGTGATCAAACCTGATGGGGTAATAGAAGACATTCCAGTGTCCCTAGATTCTTGGGAGTATCTTGTGGATTTTATGATCCTAACTCCTAAGAATAATCTAGGAGGGCATCCTATTATATTAGGAAGAGCTTGGTTAGCTACAGTTGATGCTTTCATTAGCTGTAGATCCGGTGATATGTACATCTGTGATGGTAGTTCAACTAAGAAATTTACCTTGTATCCTCAAGCAAAAAAAATTACAGAATTAGATGATACTCAATGGATTGAGGATGAAGAAGACATACAACCTCTCTTCACAATTTCAGAAATTAGTGAAGATAGCCAAATTTTAAATACCTTAGAAAATTTTGAGTCCTCCTCGAAATACAAACATGAACAATTTCAAGAAGAATCCAACATTGATTTTTTATCATCAAGATAGATGTCTCTTTACTCTATGGATAAATTTGGTAGCTCTACTATTGAGATATTTCCAGGTAAAACTTTAAACATAAACAAGAACCTAGAGAAATCTCAACAAGAAAAGCTAGTCAAGATATTACAGAGACATTCTTCTGCTTATGCATGGGAGTACACTGATATGAAAGGGATAAGCCCTAAGACTTGCACTCATCACATCTACATAGAGGAAAATTGTAAACCAATCAGACAACCTCAGAGATGGATGAATCCAAATCTTAGGGAGATTGTTAAAGAAGAATTGCAGAAATTGTTAAATGTCAAATTTATCTATCCCATTTCAGATAGTCAGTGGGTTTCTCCTTTGGTAATTGTGCCAAAGAAAAATGGTAAATGGAGTCCATGTATTGACTATCGGGAATTAAAAAAATCTACTCTTAAAGATCATTTTCCCCTACCTTTCATATATCAGGTGTTAGATACATTAGCTGGAAAAAGGTACTTCTAATTTTTAGATTGGTTTAGTGGTTATAATCAAATGAAAGTATCACTTGAAGATCAAGAAAAAACCACATTTACCTATCCTTGGGGTACCTATGCTTACCGAGTATTGCCATTTGGACAATGCAATTCACCTGCAACATTTCAAAGGGTAGTACTAGGAATCTTTTAAGATCTAATACATGATTGTGTAGAGGTATATATGGATGATTTCACAGTCTATGGAAACACATTTGAAGAAGCCTTAGCAAACTTGGAAAAAGTTTTAAATACATGTAAAGAAGCAAATCTTTCAATAAGTCATGAAAAGTGTTTTATGATGTTTATTGAAGGAATTGTTTTGGGGCATCACATTTCAGGGGATGGGATTAGAGTTGATGATTCAAAAGTTGAATTCATCTCTAACTTATCTGTTCCAAGTTGTCAAAAAGATGTTAGGAATTTTATAGGATTTACAGGATATTATCAAAGGTTTATAGAAAACTTCACCAAGATAGCATCTCCACTTTTCAAATTACTTACCAAGGACTGTGAATTCAAATGGAATATTGATTGCCAGTTCGCCTTTGAGACCCTGAAAACAAAACTCTCTGAAGCACCTATTCTAAGGGGACCTAACTAGAAATTACCTTTTCATATTTCAACAGATGCCTCAGATATAGCTTTAGGAGCAGTATTGGGACAAAAAGACCTGATTCCTTATGCCATCTATTATACAAGTAAAAATTTGACTCCTTCAGAGTTAAATTATACTGTAACTGAAAAAGAGTTCTTAGCTGTTGTTCACACTATAAATAAATTCAGACACTATATAACAGGCTATGAAACCTTTTTTCACACAGATCACTCTGCAATTAAATATCTAATGAACAAATCAATTACTAATGGCAGAGTCATAAGATGGTTATTTCTTTTACGGGAATTCAACATCACCATTCTAGATAGGCCTGGGAAACAAAATACAGTAGCTGATTTCCTATATAGACTCCAAAACATTAAATACAATACTCCAGTTGAAGATCAATTCCCTGATGAATATCTCTTTGCAGTTTCTACTCAAACTCCTTGGTTTGATGACATTGCTAATTATTTAATTTCAGGGAAATTTCCTTCAATAATGAATGCAAGAGACAAAAGAAAGATCATTTATGACAGTGAAAAATATTCATGGGTTGCTAATGATTTATACAAAACAGGTCCAGATTTTATCATTAGGAGATGTGTTCGAGAATATGAGATGCCTGAGATTCTCAAGGCATGTCATGGTGAACCTTGTGGTGGACACTTTGCTGATAAAAGGACAACTTATAAGGTCCTTCATTTAGGATACTATTGGCCATCCCTTTTTAAAGATGCCAAAGAGTATGTCAAAAGGTGTGACAGCTGCCAAAGGGTAGGGAAACCTTCTCCTTCAGGTGAGATGCCATTGCAACCTCAGGTACATATTGAACCTTTTGAGAAATGGGCTTTAGATTTTGTAGGACCTATTAGTCCTCCATCAAGACAAAGGAAATATATACTAGTTTGCACTGATTATGTTACCAAATGGGTAGAGACCAGGCCATTAATTTCTGCTACTGAAGCATCTGTAGTTAATTTTCTTTTTGAGGATATTTTTACTTGTTTTGGTGTCTCAAGAGAAATTGTTACATATCAAGGAGCTCAATTCACATCAAAGCTAGTGGAAAAAATGTTGTAGAGGTACAAAATCAGACACAGGAAATCTACTCCCTATCATCCACAAGAAAATGGTCAAGTGGAATCTAATAATAAGGTCATTGAAGGGATCCTAACAAATACTGTTCATTTAAATAGAAGATATTGGGCAGACAGGCTTCTTGAAGCCTTGTGGGCCTATAGAACTACATGGAGAAACACAACAGGTCATACTCCTTATGAACTTGTTTATGGAAAACAAGTCTTGGTTCCCATAGAATTTCAGATTCAAACTTTTAAAATGGCAGTCCAGCTAGGACTTGATCTAACAGAAGAACAAAAGCATATATTGGAGCAGATTAGTGAATTGGATGAGATCAGACAGGATGCAGTTCAGAGAAAAAATATAGTCCAACAACAAAGGAATAGATGGCATGATAAGTACATTAAGGAAAAGAAATTCAAATAAGGTGACTGGGCTCTCTTGTTTGATTCAAAGTTCAAATATTTTCAAGGTAAATTCCAAACACATTGGCTTGGGCCATATGAAATTGTGAATTTTTTTGACAATGGAGCAATAAAATTCAGGACAATAGATGAAGAAGAGGTCACCTTTATTATATATGGTCATAGATTGAAACTGTATCATAAGCCACTTTCAAGAGAAGAATTTGTCAAGAGATTCCAAGAGAACAGTGATGTGAAGTTAATGAAGAAGAATCTTTCTTCTTCATCAACTTAATTGTATTTTTTGAAATCAGATGTATGAAAAATAATAATAATAATAATAAAGTATAAAAATGAAAACTAATAATTTATTAGCATGTTTATACATAAAAGATACAGTGAAAATCAGAATCCTTCTCACACTTTAGCTTTTCAAAATTGTTCTTTTCCTGCAAGCAGATATCATAAAATCATAAGTGCAGGGCCACTTTACATATCACATTCCACTTATGATCCATTTCACTCCATCATATCTCACTTCATTCATATTTCATTCACTCCATTCATCCATATTTCATTCACTCCATTTCATGGTCCATCTCATTTTCATTTCAGATTTTTAAATTTGATCTCTTTCTGCAATTGAGTATTACAAATCATAAGTTGCAGGCCACTTTTCATATTTCATTTCACTCCACATTTGTGATCTATTTCATTCCATCATATTCCACTTCATTCATGCTTCATTCCACTATATTTCATGATCCATTTTATTTCATCTTATACTTCATTCCATCGATATTTCAAATCATTTCATTCCATGTTTCAAAGCTTTCACAGGTATATTCTGCAGCCAGACATTCCGCAGCCAGGCATTCTGTAGCCATACATTCTACAGCTAGATATTTTGTAGCCAACTATCCAGCAACCACGTGTTCAACAGCAAATTGATCCTGCACAGTTATGTCAACAAGAAAAATCAAAGGGATTATGAAGACTGAAATATCAATGATTTTCAAAGGAAAAACAAGCATATTAAAACAGAAAAAATCAAAAGAAGGGCTAAGGTAAATTTGTGAAATTATTATGATAACAGATTATGAAAGATATAGTATAGTCAAGTTATATGCGTGTTTCATAAATTTATTTTGATTACTCGTATTGATCAAGCCTATCATAAAATCCGTGGAAAAAATCCCTTCCATTCCGCCATATCAAATCATCATTCATTAAAAATTAACGGTTAGTACTTGAAGTGACCTATTAGGTCACGTCACTAACCCGAAATATTCAGTGATGATTTTGAAATCCTTATGGGATTTCTCTGTAGTCTTTTACTCCATGACAGCTCTCAAACTCATTTATTCGTGTGACCCTCACCGTATTTCACTCATTCCATATCCACTTCATGTCATTTTTCTGTAGCCAATTTCTGTCTGCAAAAACAGAGAAGTTATCTTTGGGGTGAAAACAATTCTCTACAACCATTTTTACCTTGAATAGGAGAGCATTAACAAAGCAGAAAATTGAATATTGAGAAAATAAGCCATGGGACTCATTGTAAGGTCCGAACCAGTCAGAACGAAATACCTAGAGGGTTACCCACAGATTAGAGAGATGTTACAGCAGGTCGGGTGGTTTCAATTTTTGGAGAAGTTCAATGGATTTCATAAGGAGGTAACCAAGACATTTTCTCGGTCATTCAATGGGTCAGAAGTTGAAATAGGTGATGTCAAGTTCATTATCAGAGAATTCTTCATTACAGAAGTAGCAGAATTACCAAGGCAAGGTGAACGATGGTTCAAAAACAAGGAATTCCACAATGAAGCATGGAGGCAAATGCTAAAAACACCAGGTATGGATATCTCAGTTTTCAAGAAATGCATTCCTAGTTCAACCTTAAAGAATAAATGGAAAAATATTTTGCTAATTCTGCAAAAGTTTATAACTTGTGAGGGAAGGTTTGGCACCCTATATGTTTATCACATTCAACTTATGATGCATTTACTAGATGAAGAAATCAATTTACCCTTTTTCTTACTCCATAGCCCAAAGAGGATGGCTTCTAATGTCTAAGAAAGGGGTCAATTCTTAGAACCACCTTTTATCACCATGGCCTAGCTAAAATCCTAATTGAGCATCATTTGAAAAAGGTGGGAGACAGTTGGGATGTGTTCCTCTTGAGGAATCATTTTGAAAAACCTAAAGAAACTCCATCTGAAGGAAAATTTGCAAGAAGAAGTAGGAGAGGAAAAATTTCCAAATCTATTGAAATTAAAACTGGTAAATCCATACAAGAAGACAGTGAGGAGATTATCTTTGAAAAATTGGCTTAAATAAAGAAACAACTTAAAAAGGAGAAGATAATAAGAAAGTATGCTAAGGAGAGAGGTGAGGGACCATCTAAACTAAGAATAAGCCATAGGCTTAGAGGCATATTGAAGAAAACATGGGTTAAGAAAACGAGAATCATAGATATTGAAGATGAAGAGACACCAACTAACAGATCTCCTGAGTACCAGTACGAAGAGGATCTTGATAAAGGAACTCCGGAGGTAGACCCAACCCAACAACAAATCTATAATTATGTTGAGTCATTGGAAAAGAGAGCCTTAGAAAACAGAGGAATAACTCCTAGCCCACAAGAATCTTCAATTGAAGTGCCGAGAAGAGATAAATATGAACTGGAAGTACTTAATCAGCACTTAAAAAATGAAAATGAAATTTTAAGGGAATAAGTCAAGCTTAAAATTAACACGAACACAACTCTCTCTCTGCAAATGGAAAAAATTTACAAGGCTAGTGAGAAGCTGAAGAAGAAAAACAAAAAGTTGAGCAGGGCACTTATAAATATAAGGTTCCAATTGGTCATAAGGAAGCCTAGGATGCCATTGAACACCAAGCAAAGAAGAAAAAGGAAGTTAGATGTCCTACCAGAAGTTTCAGAATACATGGATTGATCGCATAAGGACATGCAAAATATTTGGAGTGGGGATATGTTGAGCCCCAAAGATGTCCTTTCATTTCACCGTATTTCACTTCATTCAATTTTTCCTTTATCAATTATAGGCTTAAAATATCAATAGGATTGATTAAAGTCACTTTAAGAATGCATGCAATGATGGACTTACTATACTTTTGTGGTTTTGTTGTCGTAGTGATTTTTGACTAGACTTAGCTACAGAATGCAGCCATTCTATAGCTAGTCGCATATTCTGCAGCCATATTTATGTTCACACAGGTTACATGTGTCACTTGAGGGAAAAATGCATATGGTTGAATTACAGAACTCACCTACATCATTCCTTGCCCTCTACGGAGTCTGAGCAAAAATCTACAAGTGGTTATGCACGTGGAGGAAGCCAAAACTAAGAAGTAGACTTCTACAAGGATAAGGACTCTGCAGATGTCTTCAGCAAAGTATGAGTCCTCAACAGGAGTTCTAACTTGATTTTGATTGAAAAAGACACCTATTCCTATTTCCACTCAAGGACAGTTATGTATTTTTCTTATAAGAATAACTCGGTGAACCGAGAGACAGTTATCTAGTTGATGTTTTGTTGTTAAGTTTTCAAAGACTGTGTTACTCTATTTTCTGAGTATTTTTTTTCTCTAATGAAAGAAGTACAGCTTGATGCATGACTTGAAGAAATTTTGAGGAGTTAACAACTCGTGTGCTAATCTGATGGTAGAGGGCCCCTACTGTCCGAAAGGCTTTGTGGATATTTTCTAGATAAGTAACTTTAGCTCTGTTTCATTCTTAATTTAGGTAGTTTTTCTGAGCATCATGTTTTATGTTTACTTACATCGAATATTACATTCAATCCTATTTTCATAAACTTTTCCAATATATCACTAACATGTGAATGAGATAGAGTTGTAGTATTTCGAAGGTTAATTTCATATAAGCTCAGTTCTGTTCATTGTATTTCAAGTTTTATTAGCTAGTTGTGTTCTAGTTCTGTTAAATTAGACTTAAAGGCCTTCATTATTTACAAACTGCTCTTGTTCTTAATCTCTTATAACACATCATCATCATATGGACAAGAATTATTTATATCATTTTGAGTTCTTGACTATTCTGTAATTTCTCGTAATTTTACAAACAACCCTTTTCCAAAGCTCTTCCAAGAGATCTCTAACCCTTGAATGAGGCTTAATAGTAACAGTTTGAGTTGCAAAGTGGGTTAATTATAGTGTCATAAGTTATGTTAGCATAGGATTCCTTACTAAATTGCAGATAATCTTTTCTCAAAGTATTCCAACAAATTTCTAACCATGGATAAGATTTTCTCTGTGATATTGTAAGTTGTTGTTTATTAAAGATAACCTCATTACATCAAACTTATCCTTTTCTTAATTTGTTCCAACATACCTCTAATGAAATGAATTGGACTGAGTTAATGTTATGAGTTACTTTCCTTCTCAAGCTTTGCAATTTGTGAATTAGCATTTTCTGTTCTTAGGTGTCATACATAGTTTAGAGTAGATTTTGTTCTGTTTTAGTGTGATCAATAACTTCTCTTTTCCAACAATTTAGTTATTTTCCTCTTAACAAAAAAACACAAAACCAAAAACACTAGAAAAACACTAAACACAACGAAGTAGGAAGAAGATACCTAGGCAAATATAGTGCAGTTCACTTCAACAGTTTACTAGCCCTAGTTGACAATTTATGACATCAATTTAGGAATACTAAGTTGAGTAGACAGCTATGCCCCAAAATAATGTTATAATCAACAGGGGTGTCGATGAATTCAACATCAACGCAAACATTCTTGCCCGCAAGAGTGATAGGACAATTACGGAATAAGCCAATGGGCTGGGAGGCATGGTCGTCCCTTGCATGAAGGGTGATTATGGAAGGGGCCAGCTCAGGAGATCCGAGTTGTTTCCAAACCGAAGAAAAAATCACACAGGTGGATGCCCCCTCATCAGTAATACACCAAGAAACATGAGCGTTCCAGATTTTGACTGGGATTTGGAAAGCTACGGAAGCAGGAAGGGGAGGATGTTATGATTGATGGGCGTAAAAAACAATCAATTGGTCATCAGCAAGATCTACAGTGCCCATGGCAGACAGTAGAGCCTTCTTTTGAGAACGACACGACTGGAGGAGTTCCAGTGTTGAAATGGTAGCAGGAGACTGCGCCAAATCATCTACTATGTTATACGAATGAGCAGCTTGACCAGAAGCAGCATTTCAGCGTAATAGGCCCTTAGGAATCTTGGTATGAACCTCAAATTTGGGCTGAGGGAAATGCAAGGGACCATTAGATTTCGAAAGAGGCTCTGTAGAACCTAAAGAAGGTGACTCGGGGACAGACGGAGCAGGAGGCTTGGGGTACTGACGAGACCGAGTTTGAAGGTTAAGGTCGATAGGTAAAGGTTGATCAGAGTTCATCATGAGAATCTGGTAATCGAAGGAAGCAGAAGGGGAAGTTTGAGTGGCCGCCTATCCGTCAGGTGGTTTTATAGCCACACATCCTTGCTGTGCATCCACCTGCTCTTGAGGGGGTGGTGACTATTGTTGTGGGGATTGAGAAGGAAATGGAGGTGGAGGTGCTGATGTTGGAGGAGCTGGAGCACCAAGCTATGGATATGGATAATAAGAGGGTTGGGTAACAGTGTGGTAAGTAGGAGGTTGGGCCAAAAGGGGGGGCATGCCGTATCCTAGAGACATGCTACCGGGAAGGGAAAAAGTGCGGGAGGTGCTGCCTCCCCCCCCAAGAAAACCATAACCCATGGGAGGTTGGGCATATGTATGAGAGATAGCTCCAACGATACTGTCGGTGGCATGAGGTGCCCCCGTTGCATGGGCATCACTGGGTCTGGGGAGATCAGGTAGAACAGTATAAACATAACCCGTCTGAGCATAGATCATGTCATATTTTAACGCCATTTGAAGGGCAACTTCTTCGGTTCGAGGAAAATGTGATGAGACATCTTTCCCGATAGGGGGCAAGAGAGATCTAAGGAACCAGTCCATGTAGACACGGTCTTCTAAGGTAGGAGATTGACATAGGCTCTTTCTTCTCTACCATTCCTAGACATGATCGGATAGGCGGGTCGCAGATGATTGATGGAAATGAGTCAAAAGTTCGATACCAGTGTCATAATGAAGGGGAATATGGAAGTAAGATAAAAAATCCTGGGCAAGAGTCGCAAAGGTGGTATGAGAGGAAGTGGGCTGATCAACATACCACTTAGAAGCTTCGCCTGTAAGCGTGCGTTGGAACAATCTAAGATGGATGGAATCATCAGTAATGGAATGGGATGAACACCACATGTGAAAAGATCAAATATGGTTGGAGGGATCTCTCCAACAAGGCATTCGAACTTGGGAATGTCAAAGGGGAGCCTGGTTGGCATAGCAAGCCAACCCACATCGTGGCGGATGGGATCATTGATCAACTGATTGAAATTGGGGAGGCTGAGCCCAGCCATATAAGGGAGCAAAGGGGCAGTCGAGGTAGTTCCCGTGGTGGTTATTCTAGAAACAGACCCAGCAGTAGACCGGGGTTGCTAGCGGTAGGTCCTGAACTAGACATGGTGAAGGTAACAGGAGGATATCTAAAAGAAGGGGGAGAACCCGAAGAATCAGAAGAAGAGTCGGAGTGCAGACTCGGGGGAGGAATAACTCGACGACGACGGGAAGGAGTAAGTTGACCAACCGGAAACTAAGGGTGAAGGCCAAGAAGTCTCCAGCACAAACACCTTGGAGGCCCAATGATGACGGGAAGAAGAAAACCGACAAGGGAAGGGAGGTGCAAAATCAAGTGAGTTCAACGTGGAAACAAGAGCAGAGAGGTGCAGTGTCAATTGATTTTAAATTCTTTGCCAGGTGGTGTTAACCAAGCTCTTCTTCACTTAGGTTCAGTGTGTGGCGTGTGTTAATTTTTATTTTTAAACCCAGACATTTTGAGAGTAAAATAAAAAGTGTGCTGCGTAACTGAAAATAAATCTGCAAAGAATAGTAAATAAGACTAAAATAACAGAAAATTAACAGCTAACAATGCACTGATCTAACACAAGAAGGCAGGTCTCTCAAAAATAGTCTAATAAGGGGGGGGGGAATCTAATTAGAACACACTAAAAAGAGGCCAATAGATCTAAGGCCGGGAGGGACAGGGATCTAAAGGAGAAATATGTTGAAAAGAGGTGCAGAAAACAACAAAGAGGCAGAGGCAAGGTTGTTGCAACAAGAGGGGGAAATCAGCTAAAGGTAGAAGGGACAAGGAGGTGACCCTAGAGGTAAACCCAAACAAAAATATATGAGGTGATTTGAAAGGGAGAAGAGCTGATCTAGAGGGATCTGAAAATGAGGTATCAGATCTAAAAAGGAAAAGGCTGAAACTATGAAAATTCATACGTCTAAAATAGCTAAAAATATTCCACAAAAGTGGAGGGCACTAAAGCCCTAAGGGGCGAGAGTCCCACTTATTTGAGTAGAACAGATCAGAAACAGGTCTAAACAAGCGGAGACAGAGGTTGGAAAACCCTGACAGAAGCTTCAGACAAACCCATAAAAATTGCTGGAAAAGTGCAGAAAAAGGTACAAGTCACAGGTTCTGACCTGTTTTCAGTCCAGGTTATAGTTTTTAGGTATAAAAGTGCATCCTCTAGTCCAGGTCGCAATTTTTGGGCCGATAAGTGTGACCTGCAGGTCCAAGTCTTGCGGCGGCAGATTTCAGAAAAAGTTGTCGTCTCAGCTGCGGCTGATGTCTGTCACCTGCGCAATAGGGCCAGAAACACACGGAAGTTAAAAATATGAGTGTTTGAGGGTTTTAGAGGTGAAAATCACCATAAAAAGAGGAAAAACAAAAAACTGAAGAGAAACCCTAGGGTATGAAATAGCTGGATATGCAGGAATATATAAAATGACAACAGTCGCAAAAGAAAACCCGTGTGGAGTTGCCAATTGTTAGTATGAATGTTTCGTTGAAAAAATACCACTTTAGTTATGCATAACAAATAGCCCTAACATTAATTATGGCTACCAATATCCTTAAATCTACAGTTATTTGATCCAAATAAATCTGCACAAATCCAGATCTATGCATAAAAGACATTAAGCAGTGAAAATAAAATGTTGCTCCATGCATCCAATATATAAGACAATAATAATATATTTGAAAGAATTTTTATATTAAAGGGGTACCTGAGAGGAAAACAAGAAAGGTGTTTCCAATTCTCCTCAATGGGATGGGTTCTTGAAAGTCCTCAGCATTTCAGATCTAAAACTTCTCTCTCTTGTTGGTGTAGAAAACCCAGACAAACATAGAACTGAAAGGGAGCTCACAAAGGAAATGATGGAAAATGTGACAATGATAATGGCTCAAAGTCAGACCAAGAGTATAGATCCAGAGTGATCTAATGCAATGAAAGGTGAAAAATGAATGGGAAAACCCTTCTATTTATAACAAAATATTAGGGTGTTCTAGAACTTTGTGCATGAATAAAACATTATTAACCAAA
The DNA here is from genome assembly GCA_034641835.2 of Pinus albicaulis. Lineage (NCBI taxonomy): Eukaryota > Viridiplantae > Streptophyta > Pinopsida > Pinales > Pinaceae > Pinus > Pinus albicaulis. The sequence continues at coordinate 2,395,341 of CM076572.1, forward strand.
TTCTAGAACCACCTTTTAGGAATATTTTATTATATTTGTTGGAGGGAAAATGATTTTTTACTTGGGTCAATTCCTTTATTTATAAATAATATATAAATAAATGATTTATTTATTATTTTAAGGAAATGGTGGAAATATAATTAAATAAATAATGATTTATTTAATTATTTATAAATGGTTTAGCCAAATTTAACTAGGAATATTATTTAAATAAGGATTAAATAACTTATTCCTAGGAAATAATAAAATAAATAATGATTTATTTAATTGATTTCCTTGTTTTGGGTTAAATATGACCAGGAATAATAATTAAATTGATGTTTAACTAATTATTCCTTGAGGAACTATAAGAAAATATAGATTTGTTTATTATTTCCTTTTGGGGTTTCCTGTTTAGACCATAAACAACTTAATAAAGTTGTTTTACTAAGTTATTTCACATAGTAAAAGAAATTTTACTTAGGGTAAAATTGGTCTTACATGGTGTACTTGGGTCCATCTAATGATAATAGGTTAGATGACCAAAAAATGGTGTAACAAGATGAACTATGTTTTATTGGTAGATCTAAATCTATGATGCACCCTTGTATACAATGATGGATCAGGATCTCTAGACCTGAAATGACTATGTATTTGCATGATCTAATTATGGGATGTTTGGATCTATGACCTGGCGCATGGTTGTTTAAGTGAAGTAAAGCAATATGGGTAAGTTTATAGATCTCCATCTTTCTGCAGTAATAATATTTAGAAGATCTATATGCTAGTTTGTCAAAGTGAAAGCACGTATACACGCGGCTTTGTATCAGCAAAAGTGGGTATGGAAGTCAGGGTTTTCTGAAGCTTGTTGTAGAGGTTATCTATTTATTCTTGCTATATTTCTTCTATCTGTCAATGAATTCTTCATGTAGATCTAGGTTGTTTGAACAATGTATTTTATTCTAAGTTGAATATGTACAAATCTAATCAATGAGTGAGTAAATGTGTTTAATGATGACTGACTAGTTAAGGGTTCTGCAATACTGAAAAAATATCTGACTGAAAGCTTCAGATCTGGTTCTGAGACTAATCATATTTTTAAAATTCAGTATTCTCGTATCTATATGCACGTTGGTGTGAAGAAAAGCGCGTATACTCATGGAATCAGTAAAGTGAAGTATCGTTTGTATTTTAAGATAAAGAATTATCAAGGTTGAGATTGATTCTGCATATTGATTTGAATATCTGGGTTTCCACCTTAAAATCCTGGATTTCCTGGGTATTTCTTATGTGTGATGATTTATTATGTTTTTACTGCACATTTTTACTACTTATTAAACATCTGATGAATGAATGACGAAGTGATTTTATGCATAATAAGATCTCTAGTCATATGCAAGATTGCTTAAAGATATTCATGTGTATACGCTAGTTGGGTTCATTAAAGTTGCGTATAGAAATAAGTAACGGAAAAGTAAAATTTTTAATTAAGTTATAAATACTGATTCATAGCACCCCCCCCCCCTTCTTAGTATTTTTCCCAACATGCTCGTGCATTTGAGTTCATGTTTGGTCGTATTACAGTTCCATTTTAGTAACCATGTCAATTGGAAAATGACAATTCTTATAATATTTATGGAGGAATATTTCATATATAGTTTTTTCAAATCATTATCTAGTAAACCATATCTACTAATTATTTCTTAAAAATATTGGTGCAATACCCTACACTGGGTTTTTTGGAAAAAATGTCTTTCACAGGTACATAGAGACATATGAATGGAAATTTTCTCCCGGTTAAGTGGTATTTTATGGGAAGTTCACTAATTTTCCTTTTATTTATGTAATTTTTATCCTAAATGTAAAATATAACACCAATTAACAAAGTATTTTTGGAATATTTTATCATACGATGGTATCAAGAGTGAATTTTTATGATTCCATGAACACGATGGTATCTAGGGTGATTTTGTTTTTTCAAATTTTCATTCTTCTAGCACTTTTTACTTGCAATTGTGGTCTTCACTTCCCAGACAACACCCATTCAAACAAAGTATTGGGTTTTCTCCCTTCTCTTAAGCAAGTGGAAAAAGTTTAATCCTAAGGGATGCAGGTAACATGGACCTATGTCCCCAAATGGAAGGAAATGGTGGAACACTACTTAACTTTCAATTTCTATCGGGAAGCATATTTTTTATATTGAAATTTAATATTGAAATTGCTACATACTTTTGCATAGTATATTATCTATGTCTAATTATTTCTTTTCTATCATTTTGAGCATACAAATAAAGATTATTTTTGTTTGTGCCCTTTTGAATATATAAATAAATATCATTTTCCTTTGAATGATTTTTCAACTTACCAATGGACATTATGTCCATGCATGGTTGTACATACATCAATTTTATCTTAGTAATCATATGCACTTTGTTGTGAGAGAAAAGTGATGCTTTCTCGTAGAAAAATGGCACCCACAAATTTCGTTTAATGTTTTCATTGAATAATGATTTCATTGGTACAAATGAATTGAATATTTGAATGAAATTTCTCAGAAAATTATTTTGAGAAAGAACTTAAGTTGCGAAAAATATCGATTTCGCTGAATGTACCATTAGGATCATTTTTCCCACTTTTACTGATGTCGAAAAAGAACAATAAGGACAGGAAAATTAAAGGCTCATGTAATGGTAAGCATTCATTGTATCGATGATTATTGGGAAAAAAAGAAGACAAAATTATTGGTTATTTCACACTTTCCCTCAAACCACTCACTTCTAGTGTGAGATAAAAGAAGAGAGTTAAAACTATGGCTCCAAAATATGACAATTTTTCTTAAGTTCATTGGAGTGATTTATATATTTTGTCTAGAAAGGCCTTAAATTTTGGAAGGAAATATCCAACCATGACTTTTCCTAGCCATTGTAGTGGATAAAAACAACTTTTCGAACATTACTGAGATTTGTTTGAAGTTGTTATCCCAATCCCAACATATTCCAAGAAGGATGAATAGGAAGAACATGATCATTAAATGCAATCAATGTTGGTGGTAGAGTCCCTAAATGCCAAATAGTCAGATTGGAATTCATATTCTGCAAAAATACCATGTGCACACTTAGTGAACCGTTAACTTGTAGATCTAGATATAAAATACCAATAGTAATCCAAAATTTAGAAGCTAATCTTGATAAAATATTTGAAAAAACAAGGGTAGCATTCAACTTACTTCTTTAAGCCAATAATGATAAGCTTCCCAGATGTTTGTATTTCTCCAAGCTTGGAAATCAAATATGTTCATCTCATATTACCATTCAAATTGCTTTGGATAAAAAATATTTATTATAAGGGGATGAGAGAAATTTAGATAACTTATAAATCATTTGACATAACCCAGTTGTCATCACCTCAACATGTTTCAACCGCTCCATTGACCTTGCCATGAAGGTCAATATCTCAGAGCAGAGATAAATCATGTTCAAAAACTATGTTATCATCCCAAAATTTCACCTTATGGAGGTTTGAGAGCAATTGTTCACAAAGATAAGTTAAACTTCAGTAAAATTTAAAAAATATACATAGAGACCCACATCATTCTCTAAAGGAAATTCATGAAATAGGAAATCTCCCAATTAGACAGTGCTCTAATTTTTCTTTCATAATGATCCTAGTCAAAATAAGACTAAACTTAAGTCATTTATCTTATAGAAAAAAGAGGAAATTTAAAAAATGTTTCTATTAGACATTTATATTTTCTAAATTTTAATTACCTCTAGAATATAGATGTGTACATGATTCATTATTGATATGTACTTTGGAATTCGAGCTTGTCTTTTGGAAGCTACAATTCTTGGAGAGTCATTTAAATTTGTCCCAAGAACATGGTATCCATGGTGGTAACTTTTGGATTTCAATATGATTCTACATTGCTTCCAAGACAAGCACATTATATTTAGACAACCAATCAAATTGGTGTACTCATTTTACCTTTATAATGGAAGGTGGAAGATGATTCAAAGAAAACCATGAATGCATTGCTGCATATGTATTTTTTTTGTGATGACATGAAAGAATATCATTTCTGGCTTGGTGGAAGCACTTACAACTGCTGCAACTACCATTGATGATGCAAGTACATTGTCAGTTGCCAAAATAAAGTGATGGTATTAATTATCTATGATGCGAGGAAGAAATTGAAGGGTTGGTAGTTGACTCGAGGCTTGAGGATTGGAGGATTACTCTTCTGGTAACCAAAGCGTGAGATAATGCATGCCTTTTAGAATGTCACTATATGAAAAATGTATATCCAAATATTCTTGTAGCTTTGATGATCGACTTTGTTGCTCCAATTTCTCTACCTAGAAAGTAAAAGCTACATTAGCAACGTGGTAAACCTTAAACATAGACTTACTGAGTAATATAATATAGTGGCATATAGCTCAAGTGCCTTTGTGAATGAAAATAAGAAAAAAATTAAATGCTAATTTGTGGTGCATGTAATAACCTTCCCACAATGGTTGCATGTAAGACTTTAAAAGAGCACTTTGAATCCAAAGTAACTACAACCTTAAATGAAAAATAAACAAACCATTTTATTGAAAATTCATTACACAAGATTACGACATGTTGGTGCATGGGTAATGTGCACCTTGATGTTACTTATACTTTTCAATCTCTCCCTTTCTAATGTATGTGGCGTTTCTTGCATATGGGACTTGATATGTGGGACAAAAGTAGAGTAATGAGACATAATATTAAGTCATGAGAAGATCATGGTAAAAATAATAAAAGAAAGCGTAACTTAGTCATGATGAGACCATGGTAAAAATATAAAGGAAAACACGATTTAGTTGAAAAATAGTCTATTGTTGTGGCAAAAATAACCTTTTTGGTTGAAGCACAAAAGGATCTTTCTAGTGGAAGGAATCCAAGGAAACAAAAAGAAGATGAAGAGCTTGAATAAGGTGAAATATATGGAGAGTGATGAGAGTTCATATTGCATGCATAATATTTCTTAATTAGCCTTGGGCCCACTGTCAAACAAAATTGAGAAGTTGTAAACAAATGAACTAAATAAAAACCTGATGGAAAGTGATCTCATGGAGTGTGAGTGGAAAATATCAAGGGAATTAAGATTTCGGGTATCCATAAGATGGGATATCATGAAACAATATGGTTTTCAATTAGGGTTCACATGTTTTTGTGCCTTGTATGGTCACATACTTAAAAGATGTTGAAAAATAATTTCAATGTTGTTATGTTAAACTTAAATAATTGGGTTGACTTTTGTAACATATCACATCTATCATCATCTATGTTCGTCTTCCATATGCTATACACTTACCACATTTCCTTTGCAACATTTGGTGCAACTACTAGTTTTATTCATTGTAATGTATTTTATTAATAGTTAGATTTTGAACAAAATTATCATTATTACTATTTTTGTATTATACGAATCGATAATTAAGTTTGGCTTGTACTAGTGTGACACTCTAGGTTCTCCTCTCTGTAATCCATGTTATTCTAGGGGATTTGGACCTAGAATATTTTAATTTACACAATAATTTATATCATGACGACCACCAATTGAGTTCCCCACCTGGGACATCAAAATAAAATTTTAAAATGATACTCATGAACTTTTTTAATTAATTTTTTGTTGTGTTTTAAAATGAATTTTTAGACTATCACAAATATATATATATAGTTGGTAAACACTAGCAAATATTAATCCATGATAAACATTAAACCACTTACTTCATAGTACATCTCACATTGCCATGATTAAAAATTAATTAAATTATAACTTTATTTTAAATTATTATTATTAGTGATTATAAAATATATATATATATATATATATATATATATATATATATATATATATAAATATGAGTTAAACATATGTATATTTGAAAAAACATGTAACAAGATTATGGAGATTCACGCTTACTCAATCATGGATATTCTTAACCTATAAATAGCCTTTGTTACAATATCATGACTTAATGATGCTAAATACCCAAAAAAACTATAACTACTTTTGAGATCATTTCAATCTTTGATATATAACTAGTACTAAGAATATTTCCAAATATTTTGTGGAGGTTAAATATCTACCATCCACTTAATAATTATTAATAATTAAATTAAAATTCTCAAAATTATATTTCATAATAAAAATATTTATTTACATAATTGAATTACAACACTTTCAAATTCCATTTTCAAATAGAATAAAAAATAAGAATAAATATTTTTAATTTTTAATCTTATCAAAACTACCTAAACTAAATTATTATTACACTATTAAATTATATATAGAAAAATCATATAATTTAGAAAACCATAATATTAACTCAATAAATTAAAGTAAAATTTAGTAATGATTTCCATCAGTAATAAAATACGATATGTTATTTAAAATTTGAATCTCTATCATTTTGTTTTCAATATTTTATGTTAAATCATCATCAAATTTCTATCTAAAATATTTATTTAAAATTTAATGAAATAATTTACAAAAAAAATATATTAAATTTTTTTGAAAGAAATTTAAATCTTGATAATTTTTTTAAATAATATTTATATTTAATTAATATTAAATTTATCTGGGGATGGTTCAATTGGGAATAGACGTGAAAATGAAGTGATATGTGTGAAAAGGTTTAGGATAAAATCCCCCTATTCACTTTTGTTTGCAAAAGGGGCACACATAAGCACCTGTAGGTTATAGTTGTAGTGGTTGGAATTGACCCTGTGTCACAAGAGTATGAAACCAATCCAATTGTCATTCCTTTGGATACAAAAAACAAAAATATTAAACCTATATATTTAAAACTTATAGCATAATGAAATAATCTATACTAAACATAATGAATGCACCCCAACTACTTTTCAACCTAAATAATTTTGAATAATGGTCAAAGTGAATTATTGTTGTATTTTTAGATGCGAATAAAAAAGACTAGATTTAGGCACACCACATTAAGAATTAAAAGTCATTACATATTTTATTTTTCATATATTAAGAGGTTTGGGGATTCCCTAGTCGGTCCTTACTTTTGCATCACTAAATTTCTTCATTCCCAAAACTCTTACTACGCATTCTAGCCTTTCGTTGTATGTGTCCCTTATTCAATGGGAAACCAAGCCCCGATGGTGTGATTTTGGGGATGAGTGATCTATGTCCCAACAAGATTGCATGGCCTCCCAGAACTAACATAGGGCCCCCTTTAATGAGAAATCACATGAGTGGCCATATATATGACCCAACAAGATTTCAATGCCTCTCTAACACAATGCCTTACCACCCATGGAACCCACCGAGGATGGAAGGTGATTGTTACTATATCTAACTGACATCAAAAGTAAAGTTATGGAAATTGGGTCTAAATTTATTATCTTTTTATACTTCCTCATATCTTAAAAAAAAATAACATTGTTTCTTTCATTTCATCGAGACCTTTCCAACGACATCAAAATTGACTCGATTGAGCTTGAAAATTAAAATATATGGTTGGTTAAAGGCCAACTTATTAGAACTAGTGATTTCATTCTAAATTTCCATGTGGAACTCACATTGTCCCCAGGTGGCTACCCATATCCTAGCCATACTATCACCATGTTGTAGGTTTGCCCAACTATCAGCTCAGTCATGTTAGGTTGCAGCCTTCCTCAACAACGGCTTGTGAGCCATTTATACACACATATATTATAAGATATGGGTGAGACATATAAGTGTCATGTTGGCCACCCTTTCCATCCAATATGAGAAATAAAATATTAGGAGGTTCCCCAATCATCCTCATTTGAAATCTCTGAGGTAGAAATGCCGAGGTTATGGGGGGAGTCCACGAAAGTGTGTATGCAGCCTTGTCAAACGTAAAAAGGCATCCACATGTACAAAATTAACATTAGAAACAAATTGAGGTCTAAAATGTGTCTTCTACGGAATATTATAAAATAATAGTGGAAATAATAAAATAATATTAGATTACCTCTTTTTATTTTTAATTATGACGGGTTTCCGCAGTGCATTATATTAGACATCATTTTTGGGATTCAACTGCGTTAAGTAAGTCATTCATCTATGACCATTTACATGAGAGGTAGTCTTAACCGACTAATTTCTCTTGATTTTTGAGTGGGAGCAGTTTTTGGTTGTGCAATTTAATTTTACATCCGAGTACCCATGTTGCATACTTTTGATGGACCCTACTACACAAACAATGTGAAAAAATGACTGCAATCACGTTTTTTAATGTATTTCACATTTTTCATATAGTAGGGTCCATAAAAAATATGCAACATGGGTAATCCTTGGATGAAAAATAAAATTTATCATCTAATGAGTGTTCCCACTAGAAATTTAAGCAAAATTCAAGGGAGATAAGTCATAAATCAGTTTTTTTTTTGTTTTTACTTTTCACTTTGAATATGGTGAATTGTTGCCCATGGTTACCATAATAATAATGAATCATATTGGTTCTAATAAAGTTTATTTTTGTTGTGTATCTATATATATATATATATATATATATATATATAGATAGATAGATAGATAGGCCCATTTTTTACCTCAAAATTTAATCAAAAATGGATTCAGTTTTGCCTCCAGATCCAAGTCTTCAAATGTAGTTGAAAATGGAATCAACTTGAAGTGCTCATCGACATATTTCCAACAGTGCAAATGGTGTGTGAAAGCAACTTCATATGAGGAATTTGTGGCCAGTCAAAGTTACGGGGCAAAATGGAAAAATTCAAAGTAAAATAGTCAACAGTCAAAGTCAACAGGGTGATGTCAGCAAGAAACGTGTCGTCCCAGGAATGCGCCATTTTTCCAGGGTGATGTCATCAATCTCAGTCACGTGTCATGATTTTATTGGTTGATACGATCCAATTCGGAGCTGACACGTGGCACCTCAAATTTTTCCCAATAATGCCTTATTTCCAAAATATTTGGGGTCAGGGAGGATCGAACCCCTGACCTTCTGGAAGTGTGAACATTTCGCCGAATTTTTCTCACCGATCGAGCTCCCATGCTACTTTTTTATAAAGGTTAAGATATTGTATTTATTGTGTCAAGGATCCGCACTGAAAAAAGGGACCAGATGGTCGGGGTTAACCCCATGACCACCACAGCCCTTAATGGAATACATTGCATATATTACAACCATATCACAAACCTTATCGTATTTCCAAAGTATAGCACCTTATCACCGCATATATTATTGGCAAAACCATATCATATAATTGCATATATTATATGCAATACATTGCATATATTATAGTTCCAAAACCATAGAGATATTATCATCGAACCTTAATGTAAATCCATCCACCGCATTACTATATATGTTATATATGGTTATAACGTGCCATATATATCATAACGGTGTGGAAGGTAGGGTGGGGGTTTCGAACCCTCGACCCTTCAAAAACTTATATAACCAACGACTTCGCACAATAGTAGAAGCGAGTTGCACTACAAATTGGGACTTGTTAAGTCCATCCCCTGACTTATATTTAAGTTTATGCAGGTGTCGAAGCCCAAAAACCAACGCAAATTTCTAGAGGCTGATTTGCACAGAGATAGGAAGTTTTTGCAGAGAAAATTAGTTTTTCAGAAGGCTGAGGTGGTTTTTGACTTTCCAGGGGGTCTCAAAGTCACAGTGGCGAAACATAGGCAAGTTTATGCTCATTTTGACTGAAATTTCGAGCTGGTCACAATGGTGAGGTCCATTTTCTGATTTGAGGTTTTGTTTTGGAGCTCATACTTGTAAAATAATTTTGAATACATCATAAAGAGGTCAGTACTAGAAGCTAAAGGACCAGGAGAGATAGCCAGGAAGTTTGGTGAACTCCTTATTAAATTTTTCCGTGTTGATGTGTTTAAAAGTGTTTTAATGGCTTATGTCATTTATTTTATTTGAAATATTTTTGATCTATTGCATTAAGTAACATAAGCAAGATCACATAGATGTCAATATTTCCTTTTTCATAATTCAGATGAAGTGGTATCAGAGCTTAAGGTTAAAATTCTAAAACGTTTGACAGTGTCATGTGAAGATTGAATGCTTACTAGGTCAAAGTCCAAGCAAGGTGAGGGAGAACTTGTTGAAGCAAATTCATAGATTGGAAGGGTGTTTTCGCAAAAGAAGACGATGGAAGAAAACGTGTTGGGAACTGAAGCTCAATTCTTGGATAGCTTCATGACAATACGTGTGATGGTAGAAGAGATGTATATAGAGTTTAAGAAGGGAAAAGATGAAGGCACTTCATCACCTAAAGCAGAAAAAGAATGAGGTAAAAAGCCTTATTCATTATTTCCTCCATCTCCTCCACCATCACCACCATCATCATCATCATCTTCTACTCATAAATCTAGTTCTTCTAAAAAGAAGAAGAGTAAGAAATCCTCTTTGATAAAATTAGATGTAAAATTTGATTTGTTGATTTATGATGGTGAACTTAATGCTGAAAAGATTGATAATTGGATAAGACAAATTGAAGTTTATAGCAAGGTACATAAAGTTGTTTCAGAAAGAAAGAAGATCCAGCTTGCTAGCCTTCATCTTGGAGGAACCGCACTTGTTTGGTCGGAAGGTAAGACACAAGCAGATCTTCAAAAACATGGAAAAATTATATTGACATGGAATGAATTTGTTTCTACTATTAACAAGAAATTTTATCCTTTGGCTTATATGTAAAAAGCTATGATGAGTTGGAAAACATTGCGTCAATTAAAGGGTCAAAGTGTGCAAAGTTATACTAAGGAATTTCGTAAAAGAGCTTTGACATTAGGCATATCATGGGACTCACCAGAAACATTATTGAAATACATATGTGGCCTGCATAGTTATTTGAGGCACACCATGCCGATTTTTAATATGACTATCTTAGATGATGTATCAGTTCAAAAAACCCATCTTGAATCTAGGGGTAAAAATTTATCCTATGATGTTGGAAAATCATCTAAATATATTGAATTCAAGAATAAGGAAAAGAAGAAACAAAAATGGAAGGAAAGGAAAACGAACACTGTAAAGAAAGAAAAGCCTACATGCACTCATTGTAAGAAAGAACGACATGATGAGGCACACTGCTAGGTACTACATCCTGAATTGAAGCCTAAAATGTTCAGGAATAAAGAGCGAAAGAATGTTGTTGTTGTGCAAAAGGACTTGGGATCAGATTCAGGAGACGAAACAACAATTACAGCTACAAGTATCAAAGGTAAAAATTTTGAAGCATCTACAAGTACTTCTTCGCATTCTGTTGATAGTGAACATAATGAGAAGAAAAGAAATGAGCTATTTCATATTAGAGCCATTTCCAAGAATACTAAAATTGATACTTTGTTTGATAGTGGCTCTCAAGTTAATTTGATTGCTGAATCAATTGTAAAGAAATTGGGAATTGAAACTAAACGTCATAAAAAGCCATACCGATTGGGTTGGGTCTGTGATAAAACTAAACTACAAGTTACGAAACAATGAAAACTTCGTTTTACAATTGGATCAGAGTTTGTAGATGAGGTTGAATTAGATATATTCCCATCGGATATATTTGGAATTGTACTAGGGAGTCCATACATGTATGATAGAGATGTTGTCTTCTATCGAAGGGAGAATAAGTCTCAACTCACTAAAGGAGGAATCGAATATGTATTAAGAGCTCATAAACTCAAAGATAACTACACTCTCATAAATTTAGGAGAGATGAAAAGAACTATAAATTCAAGTAAGAAATTTTTACTTATGGTTGTAAAAGCAAAGTATCCTGATAAATCCGATGCTTTTCAAGGCTGTAATCCTAAACAGAAAGTATATTTAGTTAAAGTTGTTTCTGATTACGATATTCTATTTCAAGAGCCTAAAGGGCTTCCTCCCAAGCGACAGATAGAACATGAGATTTATTTGCAGCCAGATTCTCCTCTTCCTAACATTGGAATGTATAGGTTATTAGCTCTAGAGAATGTAGAGATAAAGAAGTAGGCACAAGAATTGCTCGATCAAGGGTTTATTTGACCAAGGACTTCACCATGCAGATTTTCTATTGTGTTTGTGCGAAAGAAATATGGTTCGTGGAGAATGTGCATTGATTTTTGTGCATTAAATAAAGTAACAATAAAGACTCTTTATCCTCTTCCTCGTATCGACAATTTATTAGATCAGTTGAAAGATGTAGTTTACGTCACTAAGTTAGACTTGCGAAGCGCCTACCATCAGATCAGAGTTTCAGGACAAGATGTATGGAAGATTGCTTTCAAAACAAAGAAAGGACTCTATGAATGGATGGTAATGCCTTTCAGCTTGACCAATTCTCCATATACATTCATGTGAGTCATGAATGATGTTTTTAGACCATTTATAGATAATTTTGTAATAGTCTACTTAGATGATATTCTTGTTTTTAGGAAGACATGGGATGAACATATAAAGAATGTAAAGTAGGTTTTAGATGTGTTAAAGAGAGAAAATCTTGATGTAAAATTGTAAAAATGTGAATTTAGAAAGACATCTTTAAATTATTTGCGTTATATTGTAGGGGGTGGTGAATTGGAGATAGATCCCTCTAAGGTCGAATTCATTGTAAATTGGCCTAAGACTAATACTGCTATAGAAGTTAGATGTTTCTTAGGGGCAACACAATACTCGAGAAAGTTTATTTCTAACTTTTCTTTGATTGCAGCTGCTCTACATGCTTTCACAAGTGTGAAATAGGTGTTTTAGTGGGGATACAAACAATAGAAAGCCTTCGACACATTGAAAGAACATATCAGTACAGCGAAAATACTAGCACTGCCAAATCTTCAGTATCCATTTGAGATAGAGATAGATGCAAGCAAATATGCCATGGGGGCAGTTTTGATGCAGCACAGAAAGCCTATACGCTTTCATTCTGAGACATTCACATCAGTAGTAGTTAGATATCCTACATACGATAAAGAATTATATGAATTACTACAGAGTGTTAAAAAGTGGAAACATTACATAATGGGAAAATAAACAATCATACATACAGATCATCAACCACTACAATATTTACACTCACAAACTAAATTGCAACAATGAAGACACTATCGTTGGATGGGTTTCTTACAAAAATTTCATCTTGTAATCAGATATAAGAAAGGAATAGATAATAAGGTTTTAAACATGTTATCAAAACCAATCATAAATGCATCCACAATTCTTAATCATAATTCAATAATGCACGAAAGATATATTGAACAATATGCTCAAGACATAGATTTTAAGGATGTATATGCAATTTTAAGTCATGGGAAGCAAGTAGAAGAATTTGATTATTTCATAAAGGAAAAACTCTTATATCATTTGGGAAAATTATGCATTCCACAAACTGAAAAAGTTAATGTGATTTGAGAAGCACATACTTCTCTAATTTTAGGTCACTTTGGTGTCAGTAAAACAATTGAACAATTACAAATATTTTGCTATTGGCTACGAATGAATTAAACAGTTTCAAGATATATTAGAGGATGTACTATATGTGCTACAAGCAAGCCAAGTAATATAAAATTAGGCTTGTAAAATCCACCTCCAATTCCTTCTCGTCCTTGGGAAAAATTATCAATGTATTTTGTTGGGGGATTTCCAATGTCTAGGAAAGGTCATGATTATTTGTATGTAGTTGTGGATAGGTTCAGTAAGATGTGTATTTTGACTCCATGTACTAAACAGGCCACAACTAAACAAACTGAAAAGTTGTTATTTCAAAATGTATGGGTTCACTTTGGGTTACCCACCTTTGTTGTATCTGATCAAGATTCTCGATTTGTTGGGAAATTTTGGTCAAGTTTATGGGAACTCATGGACACCAAGTTAAATAAGAGCACAAAATTTCATCTGCAAATAGATGGCCAGACAGAAGTGGTAAATAGGACATTGGTACAGTTGCTTTGAGGTTATTGTAGCAAGCATCCCAAGCTTTGTGATGAGCATTTGTGTTATGTCCAACATGCTTACAACCATCAGAAACATTATTCTACTCAGAGATCTCCATTTGAGTCTTGTTTTGGTTTTGAACCAAAATCTCCCTTAGATTTTGTCTTTGGTAAAGACATAGTAGTTGATGGACACAACGATGTGGAAAAAGAAACCAAGTTCATTGAACAGATCCAGGAATTTCACCATGTAGTACATGAATAGCTGGAAAATATCCAAGGAAAGTATAAGGTGAGGCATGACAAGCATCAATTTGAGCATATTCTTTAATTTTATGATCAAGTCTGGTTGTACATCATCAAAGAAATACTTCAAGGGGAAAGTAAAAAGTTGAAACCAATTAGATATGGTCCTTTCCAAATTCTTGAAAAAATTGGTAAGAAGGTTTTCGACCTTGATCTACCAGCTTATATGTAGATCTATTTCGTCATAAATGTGGAAATTTTTTTATTGTATGAACCTTCAATGATTGAAGATCCAAAAGAGAAAATTCAGGTACCATCCATCGAAGATTTTTTGGTAGAGTATCTCAACAAGTTCCAGGAGAACACAATTCTCGACAGGAGGATAAGGACTTCGTAAAGGAGAGAATTTTATTATCTTAGAGTTGGAATTAAATGTACAAATCCAAGCAAAGCACAATGGATAGAAATTGGAAGAGTGACTGAAACATATCCTCACTTACTCGACAAATAAAACCAACTTTTGGTGGTCCAAAAGCTTTCTAGTGGGGAGGAGTGATCCAAAATGGATTTATATTTTCCTCCAGATCAAAGTCTTAAAATGCAGTTGAAAATGGAATCAAATTCAAGTTCTCGTCGACACCTTTCCAACAGTGTAAACGACGTATGAAATCGACTTCGTATGACGAAGTTGTGGCCAATCAAAGTTGCAGGGCAAACTAGGGAAAAATGGAAAAAGTATAAGTCAAACAGTCAATGGTTAAAATCAATAGGGTGATGTCAGTAGGAAATGTGTCATCCTGGGAATGCGCCATTTTTCCAGGGTGATGTCATAAAACTCAGTGATGTGTCATGATTTGATTGGTTGATAAGGGCCAATCTGGAGCTGACACATGGTAGCTTGGATTTTGCCCAATAATGCCTTCTTTCCAAAATATTTGGGGTCAGGGAGTATCGGACCCCTAACCTCCTAGAAATTTCAAGATTTCTCTGAATTCTGCTCACCGGTTGAGCTACTATGCCATGCCAAAGAAAGGGACCGAACGGTCAGGGTAAACCCCACGACCGCTGAAACCCTTAATGGAATACATTGCATATATTACAACCATATCACAAATCTTATCGTATATCCAAAGTCTGGAACCTTAGCACCGCATATATTATTGTCAGAACCATATCATATAATTTCATATATTGTATGGAATACATTGCATATATTATATTTTCGAAACCATAGAGATGTTACTGTCGAACCTTAATATAAATCCGTCAACCACATTACTATATATGTTATATATAGTTATAATGTGCCATATATATCATAATGATGCGGAAGGTCAGGCGGGGGATTCAAACCCCCGACCCTTCAAAACTTATATCATCAACGTCTTCTCACAACAGCGGAAGCGAGTTGCACTACAGATTGGAACTTGTTAAGTCCATCCTCCAACTTATATTTAATTTTATGCATGTGCCAAAGCCCAAAAACCAACGTGGATTTCTAGAGGTATATTTTCACAGAGAAAGGTGGGTTTTGAAGATAAAAGTTTTTTTCAGAAGGCTGAGGTGGTTTTTGATTTTCGAGGGGGTCTGGAAGTCACAGTGGTCAAACATAGGCAAGTTTATACTCATTTTGAGAGAAATTTCGAGCCTGTCGCAATGGTGAGGTCCATTTTCTGATTTGAGCTTTTTTTTCGAGCTCATACCTGTAAAATCATTTTGAAGACATAATAAAGAGGTCAGCACTGGAAGCTAAAGAACTAGGAGATGTAGCCAGGAAGTTTGGTGAACTCCTTATTAAATTTTGTCATGTCGATGTGTTTAAATGTGTTTTTAATGGCTTATGTTGTTTATGTTATTCGCAATATTTTCGATATATTGCATTAACATAATCAAGTTCACATAGAGGACAATAATTCCTTTTTCATAATTCAGATCAAAATTTATCCAATGCTTTGTCTAGGCCCTTTATTATTGCATAGCCCTCGGACTATTATCACAGGAATCTGGCTATGCCCTTTGTCCGAAACCATTAAGGTGATGTCACAATGTTTAATCACCAACATGACATCACTCTATGCCCCACTAACATCAAACTCAATTTCATTAATAAGTGTTTCCATGTTGCTCTTACCCATCATGCCTGTCAGGCTGGCCATGTGTCCTGCAAGAACCTACGCTCCTTGGTAACATGCATTCTCCTGCTATGGAATATATATGTAAGTTTATGCCTTAATAAACCAATTTCCTAGCTCATGTCCCCACTACGCCATGTTTTCTCGATGGTTAAACCTCGTGTATGTCATTTCCTCTCTTCAAAACCTCTGAGGAAAATTTTCTAGGGTTACGTGGATGATGTTACACTTCCACAACATCCAACGAATTTGAGCTCCCTTTCCTCTGCACCCTTGTTCATGGCATCTACCCATATGGCTTAATCAGGAGTCTCTCTTTTCCCTACGCAAATGAATTCCAACCTTGGAACATATGTACATACACATTTGGGCCTCCACTGTTAGCGTTTACTCATGCCATTCCATAACTCATGATACCTATTAAAACCTAAGGGAAAACCTTGGATAACAACGATATCTCTCATTAACTGACAATTTATATTCCCATATGGCATACACGCTATCTTATCTAAGCTTATAGTGGCTTCAAACCCTTCTATATATATATATATATATATATATAAAAACACACACACAAACACACACATGTATATATTTGCATGTATATAAACTATCCTTCTTGAGCTTAGAAACGATAAAATAAGGTTTAATAGTCAATCTCTTAATTAAAAATAAATACGAAAAATATTTTTCCATTCATTTATACTCAATTCCACTAGCCTAATTCTATGATCATAATAGGTCAGAGATCTACATATCTCTTAGGTTGGTAATAAAAATAAAACCCATGAATGCCTAGAGGAATCCATTCAATTACCCATAAATCTTACAAGAAATCAACATTCCAAAAGTATTCAAGAAATCACACTCCATATTACATCATAGGCATAAACCAATAAATTAAATCAATATTAATGCATGCATTAAACCAACATAGTAAACATATTTTGAACATTCATGTGCAAGGGATTAATTATCACTTATCCTATAATTTTAAATTTTTAGCAACCGATAATGGGACTGCAACTCTCCACCCAACCTTAGACAAAATAAAACCACATTTACTTGTAGCTATCACCCCCAAGCCAGATTCTGGTGCTTGAGGTGGAATTATTTTAAGAGGAAATTTAAGCAATATTAACAGGTGAAACAAGATGTCACAAGGTCACACCTCCTTCACCCACCATATACACAAGCTTCTAATCAATGTTTCTAGACTTTATAGAGATAATTCACACCCATGCCAGGATACGACAATACAGAGAGTCTTAAATCACTTTTAGGAAAAGAGATTCCACCTCAAGGGATGTTTCATTAGTTGGATAAATTTTTTTTGAGTAAATAGATCACCACTCCAAGTACTTCATCAGTGATTCAAGCACCAGAGATTTAGTCCTAAGGAAACTCCTAGTTGTTAATAAAATAGAACAAATACCTTAGTGTATCTTCCCAATCTATTAGTTTAACTAATCCAAAAGATTCATGTGGGTTATTTATCCTTCAGGTGTGATACTTCTCTCCATAAATTTTTCACGCAACAGGCCTCTTGAGGTTTCCTCACCTGGTTCAGTTTCTATACAACTTGATCATTGTGATCTTAATCATTGTTTTACCATCTCATCTCCATCCCTTGGAGGAAATGCCTCCCAATGATCTTCATGTTTCCCTTTTCCCAACCATGTGTGGTTGAGCTATCCATTCTCTTTGACTTGTTTTCATGCCCCCCTCAATAGACTATCATCCTATATTTTTTGAGCCTCCATGCAAGTCAAACTACCTTCGACAACGTAGCCCAATCTACCTTTAATTTTTCATCATTTTTTGCTTATAGTTGTGCCCAAAAGGCACATGGGTTTTTCCTTTTTTATTTTTTTGCACAATCAACCCATTTACACTTCACAACCAACCCATGTTTGATGTATTTAAGATCACCAATTCCTCAAGAAATCACCCTCCCCAAAAAACTGGAATTTGTGTTCCTTTCTCTTACGCAATATATTATAATTATTTATAATGAGGGAAACTTTGACCAAGGCTTGTCAAGTACCCCTCCCCCTCCGGGGAACACCATCCTCAGTGTTTTGATTCCCAAATAAAATAAAAAATATGCTTAACCCAAGCATAATGAGTGTGAGCCTTATATTTGAAACTCATTTACATTCAATTTTTACAAACACAATTTCTTAACCAAAAACTTAATGAATACAAAATCTAGTAAATCGGTCATCTTCCACTGATTCTCTTGTAGTCCTCCATTCCTTTTGCTACACACTATGATATCTTCTAGATATTTCTATTCCTCTTGCAACCAATTCCATTCACCAAATTAGAGAAATCTAATGTATTTTATCACAACATAAGACCTCTCATGAGATTCATCCTATTAAAAGTGGCAACGAAAGTAAGCATACCCTCAAAATGGAATTTATTCATGAAGCTAGTCCCTGCAATATGACTTGGGTTCATGATTATTCATTCTTTCACGAGAATCATCCCTAATAATTAACTATCAATAACATTAGTGTTTCATATATTGATTTATTTGTTAGAATGCTTCATGGAATGAACGGATATCTACATATGTCAATGAGGTAAATATTGAGAGAGCCTCCCTTCATCCATTCCCATGCCTAATCTGTCATTTTTCATTTATGGTATTCTTCCTTATTTCCTTCAACTACCCCTTTATTAATACATTGGGCATCATTAATTTATGCATTCCTTCCTGGATTCCACTCAAACCTTCCCCATAGATCCATAGCCAAAAAATCTCCCAATACCCAAGACATAAAAAAAAAGGAAGATGAAACATTCATAACAATGATACAAAACATAAACAATGTAGCATGGCAATGCACAAGTCAACAATAAAAAAATAGTAGACCCGATATGAGCGAAATTCAATAAGAAAAAATAATAAATCAAGTATTAAAATCAGTCAGGAAATGCCAAATGCATAAAAACATTCAATAGTTACAACAATCCAATACACATGAATTTTGGTGTTTCTCAATGTTTCATGAGTAAGGATCAACCTTTTCCCTCTCCATGATTTCATTCGGTCTCTTTACTACAACCAACCACAAAAATTTAATTCAATTTCAACATAAATTATTTACAATTTAATTACAATGTTTCAAATGGAAATAAGATGATTATGTTTCCACATCTAATGTTAGGTTCCAATATTACTAGTTTAGTCCCTTATTTTTATTACTGTAGCCCTCTTATTGTTATTGTTGTACCTATGTAGCCCCAATATTGTTATTATTGTGCCCTTACATTGTTATTGTTAAGCTGGCTAGGATTATATTGTGGTCCCATGGACTCCTATATATAGAAGGAGGTTTTGGTCATTTGTATCATGCAAGAATTGTTATTTTATGTAATTTATTGGAGGTTTCCCCCTCGAAGTGGCTATTTATAAGGCATTGATCTCTCTTTTCTTCTATTTTTGGAGCTGGTTTCATAACATTTGGTATCAGAGCTTTGGATTCTTGGGTTTCGTTGCTCTAAACAGGTCATCATGGCATTTTCACTATAACTATTTTTATATGAAGGTTCAGAAGCTAAAATTTGTTGAGTGCAAAGAAAAAATCCTGCAGAACATCATCACAAAATTTCAAAGCTTGGTTCACAATATTTTCAGAGATATGATCTATGGAAGTTAGGGAATTTTACAGGCTCATTAATTTAACCTAAATAGGTCATCGCAGAATTTTCGCTATAGATTTGTTTATATGAGGGTTCAGAAGCTGAATCTTTCACAAAGTGAAGAAAAAATCCTAAGGAACGTCCTATCCAAATTTCAGATCTTGGTTCGTAATATTTTGTGATATATTTTCTGTGGAAGGTAGGATTGTTTCAGGCTCTCAAATTTCATCTCAAAGAGGTGACCGTGGGAAAAACATCATAACTCTCTCTCTAAGTGTCGGATTGGGATTTTGTAAAAAGTGGATACAATTAAATAGATTGCATCTTTCAGCACATCAATTTGAGAGCCGAAGGAGGAAACACTGACATGTGGCAATTTGTACAAGTTCGTTCTACTAAACTAGTCCATAATTGGATCATCGTGGGAGATTGGGCATAAATTTTGCCTTGAAGAATCCAAATCAGGTCGGACCTGTGGCATTCGAAAGAAGATTCAGAGGGATACTTTAGGGCCGAGGTTGAGATATTGAAGATCTGAAATTGTAGACATAATTCAGTTTCATTATTGAGCTCCTCAAAAGCAAGAAAATGGTGTGTATTATTTTCGAATTACATAAGTCTCGTTTGAAAAAAATTAGTTTGATTTTAGTCCAAGGGCATATTGAATAATAGATATCATTATTGGGTTCTAAAATTCCCCCTAAAAATAATTCTACACCCATTAAGCCTTCAGAAGGCTCTACTATGACTCATGAAGACAAAGAAACACAACATGAGATATCAAAATTGCAAGAGAAAATGCACCAAATTTTGCTATCGCAAAGAGTAACAAAAAATTAAATGGAAGTTTTGAAGAAAGGCATGGAAACTAAAATGGATGGTTTGAAGAAAGGCGTGAAAGCTAAGATGAATGGTTTGGAAGCTAATATGGATGGCATGGAAGTGGGCATGTAAGCTAAGATGGATGGCATGGAAGCTAATATCGATGACATGAAAGCTAAGATTGATGAAAAAATGAAATACAACATGGAAAACATGAAGAATGAATTGGCAAAGTTGATACAAGAAATGTTTCCTAATGGCGAAAAGATAGTAGAGGAAACTCATGATGAGAAAAAAATAAATGTTAATCATGATTTCATAAAATCTAATGTTGGATGGAAGAACCAGCATATTCCAAAGATGGATATGAGGAAGTTTCATGGCAAGGATCTCGTAACATGGATACTACAGATGGAGCAATATTTTGATCTCAATAATGTGAAAAACACACAAAAGGTACACATTAAAACTTTAAATTTAGAACGAAGTACATTTGTATGGTATCTATGGCTTTGATCCCGTAAAAAATTTTCACTTGGTCAATTTTTAAGAAGGAAATGATAGCACATTATGAGGATACAAAAAGCAACACCTTCTTTAGCCAACTGATAAATCTCAAACAAAAGGGTTCGGTGGCAGAGCACATTGAGGACTTCCAAAAATTGAATATAAGGGTAACTGATATTCCAAAGGAGCACAGGATTGATGTCTTCATAGGGACTTTAAAGGATAACATCAAACATTGATTTTGCATTTGGGAACCTGATTCATTGGAAAAGGCATTCAGGTTGGCAAGAAAAATTAAATGTAAAATTATGGAAACAAGGAAGCCTACCACTCGCATATATAAATATGGAAGTGTTGCTACTCCTAGACTTCCACAACCTACAAGGTTGACACCACAACAATTGGAAGAAAAAAGAGAAAAAGGGATTTGCTATAGTTGTGATAGCAAATACACTAAAGGTCATAAGTGTGCTGAGAAGAAGTTATTTTACATAGATTGTGAAGAGGAAGAATAAAATGAACAATAATCTTCAAAATAAGAAGATATACACCAATAACCAACCCTATAAGAGGAAGAAATGAGTCTGACCATATCGTGTAATGCATTAGCAGGAATTACAACTCCTCAAACTCTCACGATAGAATGACATATCAAGAAGAAAAAGGTAACAGTGTTGATTGATTCTGGTAGTACCCATAATTTTATTCATTGTAAGGTGGCCAAGGAATTTAATTTTTTCCTATACCCAGCACCAGAATGTCAAGTTATGGATGCAAATGGAGGAACTATAAATTTCTCTGGAAAATGCCATAATATCAAGCTAACCACGGGGGAATGTGTATTGAATAGTCCAATGTTTTCCATTCCTATGGGAGGTGTTGATGTTGTACTAGGAGTACAATGGTTACAAACTTTGGGGACAGTAGCTTTTAATTTTCAAGAACTTTTCTTGAAATATTTTTCAGAAGGAAAGGAATTCAAATTACGAGGTATTGCGGGGAATATAGAAAATATAATAATCTCTAATGTCATGAAAAATATTCTGAAGAAGGAAAAAAGAGGTGTAATTTCACAATTATGCTCACTAGAAGTTCCAACATCAAAATCATCTATTTCTACAAATCTCCAAAAAGCCTTGGAAAATCATTCCAAGGTTTTTGAAACTCCCAAAGGACTCCCACCTATTCGTGATCATGATCATGCTATTCATTTGATTCCAAGAAGTGCTCCTCCAAACATCAGGACTTATATCTATCCTTCTGTCCAAAAGAGAGAAATTGAACGTATGATTGCAGAAATGTTAGAGGCTGGTATAATTCAACCTAGTCAAAGTTCTTTGTCTGCTCCAGTAGTATTGGCGCACAAGAAGGATGGATCATGGCACATGTGTCCAGATTATAGGGAGCTAAATAAGCTCACCATTAAAGATAAATTTACCATTCTTGCGATTGATGAATTATTGGATGAATTACATGGATCAATTTATTTTACCAAGTTGGATCTTCATTTAGGATATCATCAAATTAGAATGAAGAGTGAAGATATTCCAAAAACAACATTTTGAACTCATGAGGGTCATTATGAATTTTTGGTCATGCCTTTTGGCCTTACCAATGCACCTTCTACATTTCAAGGGTTGATGAATTACATTTTCAAACCCACCCTTAGAAAATTTGTGCTAGTATTTTTTGATAATATACTAATCTATAAAAGGTCTTGGAAGGATCATGTTCAAGATGTTGAGAGGGTGCTAAACTATTGCATGAGAAAAAATTATATGTAAAAACATCCAAATGTTTCTTTGGAGTACAATAGGTGGAATATCTGGGTCATATTGTATCTCACGAGGGTGTTAAGGTATACCCTAACAAAATTAAAGCCATTAAGGAATGGAAAGTCCCCATAACCATAAAGTAGTTGGGAGGATTTCTAGGCTAACAGGATATTATCGCAAGTTTGTTAAGAATTATGGGAGAATAGCACCACCTCTAACAACATTATTGAAGAAAGATGCATTTTCATGGACTCCTGAAGCAACTAAGGCCTTTGAACATCTTAAAGATGCAATGTGCCTAGCACCGGTCTTAGCTACACCAGACTTCACAAAAACCTTTATTGTGGAGTGGCAAAATCAAAGGAAATTATTTACCGAAAACTATTTATGAGAAGGAAATGTTA
Source organism: Pinus albicaulis (assembly GCA_034641835.2). Taxonomy (NCBI): domain Eukaryota; kingdom Viridiplantae; phylum Streptophyta; class Pinopsida; order Pinales; family Pinaceae; genus Pinus; species Pinus albicaulis. The sequence continues at coordinate 2,418,772 of CM076572.1, forward strand.
GCAATAATACATGCACAAAATAAATGGTGACCTTACCTAATAGGAAGACACTTCAAGGTAAAAACTGATCATGATAGTCTTAAACACTTTTTGGATCAAGGAATATCTTCAGAAGAGCAGTAAAAATGGGTCACAAAGATGTTGGGTTATGAATTGGAAATAATCTACAAAAAAGGGAAGCTAATTGTTGTTGCAGATGCATTCACAAGAAAGAATGAAGAGGGGGAAGCATTGCTTTGTTCTATTTCTATTATCCAACCAGATTGGCTAACTGAAGCAAGGGATGAATGGAAGAAGGACAAAGAAGTGTGGACACTCATTCAAAAGTTGTAGAAAGATCCTAGTCCGATACATTTAGTTGGAAAAATAATTGCTTCTGGTACAAAGATCGCTTATATCTTTTTAAGAATTCCCAACTAAAACAAAATATTCTTTTGGAATTACAGACTTCTCCTTTAGGAGGACACTTAAGATTTTTTAAAACTTACCACAGGGTGAAGAAAGAATTTTTTTGGGATGGCCTTAAATCTGATATTCAAAATTTTGTGGTGGAATGTTTGGTTTTCCAACAAAATAAATTTGAGACAATTAAGACCCCAGGTCTTCTACAACCTTTATCCATTCCAAGTCAACGTTGGGAGGAGTTTTCAATGGATTTTATCACCTGTTTACCTGAGTCTAAAGGAAAGAGTGTCACCATGGTGGTAGTTGATAGACTTAACAATTATGCACACTTTTGTGCATTATCTCTTCCATTTAAAGAAATTACAGTTGCTACTACATTTATGGACACAATTCAAAAGCTACATGGAAACCCAAAGGTTATTGTGAACGAAAGAGATCCCATTTTTACTGGAAACTTTTTGATGGAGTTATTTTCTTGTTTGCGTACTCAATTAGCTCATAACTCGTCTTATCATCCTCAATCCGATGGTCAAAGTGATATAGAGAATAAATGTTTGGAAGGATATCTTCGTTGTTTTGTATCTGATAAAAAAACACAATGGGTCAAGTGCTTACCTCTCGCTGAATGGTGGTATAACACTTCCTTCCATATTGCAGCAAAAATTACCCCATTTATGGCACTTTATGGATATCATCCACCGTCCATCACATCATCCTTAAGAGAAAATTCTAAGGTTCAAGCAATGTAAGATCACATTGAGCATCAACAAGACGTTCTCCAACTCTTAAAGGATAACCTAAATTTGGTACAAAATCGAATGAAACAACTTGTAGATCAACATCACAACAAGAAAATTTTTGATGTAGGAGAGTGGGTATTTGTATGGCTACAACCATAAAAAAAAATTTCCCTCAAGCAAGTTAAGAAGGATAATAAATTATCGCCAAAGTACTATAGTCCTTACAAGGTGTTGCAAAATATTGGTACTATGGCATACAAATTGGAGCCTCCTGTTTCTTCACGAGTGCATCCAGTTTTCCATGTTTCATGCTTAAAGAAGGGTATAGGTGAAAATGTTCTAGTTCAAAAATTATTTCCAAAACTTGATGAGGAAGGAAAAATCATATTGGAACCTGAAGCAGTCATGGAAACAAGATCTTGACAACTACGGAATCGATCAATTTCAGAGTATCTCATCAAGTGGAAGAACTTACCCACTGAAGATTCCACATGGGAGGATGAGAATTTTATACAGAAGCACCCAGAGCTACTCAAGCGTTGAGGACAACAATTTTTTGAATGAGAGGGGCATGTTAGGTCCCTATATTACTAGGTTTTTCCCTTATTGTTATTAGTGTAGCCCCCTTATTGTTATTGTTGTACCCCTATAACCCAAATATTGTTATTATTGTGCCCATACATTGTTATTGTTAGGTCGGCTAGGATTATATTGTGGGCCCACAGACTCCTATATATATAAGGAGGTTTTGGTCATTTGTATCATCCAAGAATTGTTCATTTATGTAATGTATGGAGGTTTCCCCCTTGAAGTGGTTATTTCTAAGGCGTTGATCTATATTTTCTTCAATTTTTGGAACTAGTTTCATAACATCTAACCAACCATATTTCTATTTGAAACTAGGTGACCATATTACCTATCTTAAGCAATTAGATAGGTTCGAGGCACATTTAGATCCACACCCCAAACTACCTTGGATTATTGAATGTGGTACATCCTTGAGGCATCATTCTTGCACTGTGGGCATTCCTTTCTTAGGTGATTCTCCCCACAAGTCTAACACTTAAAGGGTCCTCTTCCATAAATTTTAGTCTCTTCTTGTGAAATATGAACAAATCAATATTTATTAGCAGCATTAAACCTATGCTTAGTTTCAGCTCTATTTGTGGTGAAAATTAGTTCCTTCTCCCTCAGCTACTGCCTTGAATTCCTGTGATTTCTTCCTTTAAGTTTGAATCTGCCCCTTGTGTTGGAAAACATGACAATATTAAAGGGGCGAGGGGTGGGGGGGATGAGGGGGTGAATCAATATTGCAGGAATTTTAAAATTTAACAAATTCCTTTTACATTGTGAAAAGATATTCAAACACCATTAAATACTTTAGTAAATGATAAACATAATAGGAATCAACTATCTAAATGGAACAAACATAGAACAAGTAATTGTTTTAGAACTGTTGTTCAATTCCTTCATAAGGAAAGATAAAAATTGTTCTTAAATTCTCTAGATACAACCAGTAGGAATTTATAACCCCATGATTTATATGCTACATGAATGGAGCTACAACCCCAAATATTTTCTAGCACCCACTAGAATGAGCATCAACCCCTGATCTCGACACTTAGTGGTTCATATTTCATCCATTTTCATACTATAAACAATGAAAATAATTAAATTACTCAATCGCCAACACCAAAACAATTAAACTACTCAATCGCTGACAAACACCATAAAAATCTTACTGAATCACACTGGATCTCATCTCTTCTCTTTATTCATTTCAAATATTTTTCTCAAGCCATATTATAAAGAATTTTTGGCTTATTTTTCTTTTGATTGCTACATTTTATTTACCTTTGTCTTATTTATTTAATTCGATTGACTTTGTTCACCACGTTATCAACCTTAAAAAACCTTTTTATGCAAGTCAAACTGAATTCTTTCACTAATATTAGAAATTCTAGCCTTTTACATGTTTTAACAGTGATCGTTCTATTTTTACTTGCAATTAACTTTAGATTAACTGCCAAAACTGACGGTTCAACCATTTTTAGCTTCAGCCCATTTATCTATACTCCTTTACCTATTTTACTACATAAGTCCAGGTTTCAATGACCATTGGCTTACGCTTCAGGCACTTAGCCTGTTTAAGCACTTCATAGGGAAAATTCATTTGTTAATGGCTCCATGCTATTTGTCTTTTTTATACTTGAAATGACCACATGCAAGCACTTAGTTGCTCTAAGAGTCTTCGTGAATCATTATAACCCCTGTGCCCTTGGTTCTCTATTTTCTTCATGGAACCCTATGTGGGTGCTTAGCTCTTAGCTCTTCATATCATGGTGCTTCTTGTTTAGGTTTCCTATTTAACACTTATTAGGGCCTTGGCGTTGGTTTTGTGTGTCCCATGGGGACTAGCCGCTTGCTTTAATTGGTTTTGTGTTGGTGGGTTAGCTATCTATCCTCTATGTCTCTGTGCCTACTACCCCTCTCTTTCACTTGTGTGCCTCTTTAAGTATTTCAATCTATATCCACCAGGATGATGTCACCCACGCTACATGTTTCTAACAAGTCCACTTCCACAACAATTTTTTTTTCTATTTATAGTCTCAAGAGTAACTATAGTCAACTACATTACTAGACTTCATCGCTCTTCGACGTAATCATCTAGTAGTTTTTTGTTTTCCTTACTATTGGCGAATTTAATTCCAACAATTGTCATCAATCAATCTTCTTGGAAACCTGACATTAACTACATTTTCTTATCCTCTTATGTTAAGAAAATGGAATTTCTGCTAATTATGATAATCTCTATCATAATATAATACTTATATTATACCTTTCATAATCCAATTCCATTCTTATTGAAAATGTGAAATATATATTTCTTTTGTTTTCTATCTAGATTATACTTTTTATACTTAAACCACTTGATTGTATATTATCAACTTCCTTTAGTTGATAATTATATCTTTGACTAAGATTATAGTTTGGACCTTAGAAAGGTGGTTACTATTCAAATTTACATACGTAAACATTTACTGGCCATAAAAAGTCAATTTAGCCCTTAGAATGAAATCGAACTTATTCCATATTTATTAAACTTAACTATAGACTCCACCTTGTAATATATGAAATTGATGACCTTCTCAAATAAACTTTGTATGTAAATCTCTTATTCGAATTTTAACACTATAAATTAATTTTTTTGTCCTACGTGGGATTATTTTCATGGTGTATCACAACTAATTTGGGTCATGTGTACATCCATTATGGAGTTAACATGAAATTTCATGTCCCTTGTAGCTGTGCAACGTAATTCACCTTACGCTAAGTATTAACATGGAACAGTTTCATTTAACCCTATGCATTTATGAAATTTGGATTTGAATCACTATCCATAGGGTTTAAAGTCATACGGTTTTAATACTGGTATCCTTTCAGGATTTTCCCATTTATGAATAGTACTACATTCATTAAATCCATCAGATGGATCTGGCCCGACGACTTGACCTCTCTTCTACCTGATTCATTTCCCTTATTGATTGTTTACACGTGGACGATTGTGGTTGCATCGTATCCTTGATTCGAGTTAACTCTTCATCTACCCTAATTTTGGTCTGTTCAGTATTTTTGGCAGTGTCATTTTTGTGGTTTAGCTTTGGTTCTTCTGCAACCTTCGTCCCAAAGGTTTCTAAGCCTTTCGTTATTTTTTTTCCATACCCGTGATGCAGAAGGCTCCTGGTTCTTGTTATGTCTTCAGGATGAATTTCCCAAATGGTTCCTCAGGTAATATGTCCCTTTTAACGGAACATTTGGCTATAAGGTCTCTGTTAAGTATGGTAATAAATTTTTCGAAGCACTATACTCTGTCACCATTACGTATCTATTCATTTTATTTCCGACTGTTTGTTTTGCTTCAGGAATTTTATGTTTTTAAAAGGTATCCTGGCCAGTCTCCTTCTAGGTGCACAAAATTCGTAATGTAACAATCCTGAATATATACGAAGTGAGAACTTCCCCCAGTTACTTCATACTTTCGAATTTCCTGAGATTTAATATTAAAGTTTTTCTGGTTCAATTTCTACTCCACCATTTTGATGTATAACCATGATAATAATTTATCTCTGTCCTTGGTTTATGGTTACTTGACGTGATTTCTATTTTGACCCTCCAAACTAATATTTGCTTGCTTGTTTTGGATGCAGGTTAGAGATTTCATTTGTGAAAACGAAGTCTTCACCTACGACTCTGCCGAAACTAAGGAGTTGCTTTTCCTCGGGAATTCATACCAACCCGTTTATTCTTCTCGGCATCAAGATGCCTCTCCAGGTATGCGTATTCTCACCACACTTCTCTTGGCATATTTGTATTTTGTGTTGACCATATGTGGTTAACTAATTTTATAGGTTCTTGTTAAATTATAGTTTTCATTAATTCAACTAGCTTTCCTCTAATATAAAGGTCAGCGTAATTTTTTGTATGCATGCCCTTGTGTAATAGACACAGGGTTTGTCCATTTAATATATTTTTAATTTTATAATATGTTTCTCAATTCCTTTCCACAATTTCTATGTTGAGTTTGTCATTCATTTTGCATTTAAGTGGTTTATTAGGAATATATTAATGTAATTCCTCATAAGTCATTGACCTGGTTTACTATTGATAGATCCTTACAATTCTCAGATGCTCGTCACATATATTCGTAATTACAAATTAGGGATTTACTCAGAATTCCTATCGATTTTTGTTCTAACTTTAATTTTTCGATTTCTAAGTTATTGCAACTTGTCGTTTTATGTTGAGGAATTGAGAATATCGTTAGCCTTCAAATTAATTCTCCGGTGTATGAACATTCATACCTATTTATTTGTTTCTGACATAATCAATACCACTATATTGAAGATAAACATACTGTAAAAGTTTCTAAGATTTAATTTCAAATAATTAATTTCGCAAGATGGGGTCTAATTACAGTTGTTTCAAATTTGTAGAGAACTACAAACTTTTTTGCAGTCCCTCACAGTATGTCCATCCATCTTCTGCAACAATTTCGAGTAATCATTCTTCCCTCTCTGTGTATTAATTCCTTCTTACTATTTTATTCTTCTCCTTCCTAGTTTAATTTTTTTTCTAAATTTGTTTACGTGAAAATTTACCTTCCTGCTCTATTCCAACGTGTAAGGTAATAATTACATTTTAAATTACCAGTATCACTTCTTTCAATATTTAGTGCTTTACTGCATTTAAGAACATTCCTTAATTTATCTTATTATTCTTATGTGCAGGTACCCTGTCTACCTTCCTACTCCATTATACAACAATGCTATAATTATGTATGTCATACAGTGACAATAAAATTTGGTTTCATTTGTACAGGTTGGTCCAAAATTCCTTAAAGACCTCCTCTATTTAAAATCTGAACAATTTTTGAAGTGATAATGTAGTTTAAATTCATGGGATTGAATCCAGGACTCCGTATAATTCTTTTACAATATTCACTTTCACATTTATTTACCTATAACTCTCCTGACTTATTTTGGTTCAGTATAATACTGCCTACTTTATTTCCAAAAGTTAAAATATGTTTCTTGCTCTACATATTTGTATTCTATTTAAATTTTGCTTCAATTTCTGAGATAATACTATGGCTCATGTAGAATATACAATATTCTAGATATATTACAGTAGAAGATATGGTTCAAATTTTCTCATTTCATATTTAGTAACAAAACATAATTTTCTCATTCTGTATAAATTTTAATGTAGGTTATCATAATTAATTTGATAATTTCCTTATATCTACTCTCCTTCTCATGTATCTTTGTGCATATAACATAAGGTTTACTACCTAACCTCAGATTTAAACCTATTTTAAATGTTTATACATTATGAGAGTTGGTCTAAATCCTAAAGTTGTCTATGTAACAATACGGAACTGCACTATATTTATTATAGTAGGTTCGGTTAAATGCACTAGACTTGATCATCTACACTAACCGAAAAGTACCATATTACTTAAATAGACAGGATATAATTGTTCACACATTTTTCTATCTAATTCATCACATATATGAATTTCATCAAAATAAGACAATACTAAAACAAAATTTTATAACTTGTGAATACCACTTCTGGTAAGACTATTTTCCACCCAACCTTTAGCTTTATTTCCACAACACCCCTCAAGCAGGGATAAATTCCTCCAAGGTGTAGACAAACTCTTGTATACCCAGGAATGGCTTGTTTAAGCCTGCTTTCCTATCATCTTGTTTTCATAACTGCACCTAGTTAATCAGGATGTTGTTTTCCTTTTTTCCTAGGTTTTCCTTTTTCTTTTTCAACAAAAGTACTTTAAAACTAGATTTTTACTCTTTCTAGTTTTATTCCTCCTCTTCCCAGTAACATTCCTATTTACTAGGGTATGTTTTATATTTTTATCTCCAATCTAATATTTTCAATTTGATTTATTTTCTCCAAGGATTTTTGGAGAATCTGGGAAAGTCTTTGGAATCTTAACCATCCTCATGGACCTGAATTCCTGATCTTTATTTACTCTAGTCTTTGCACAATGATTAATTTTCACATTTATTAAATACAAATTCAATTTATTTCCACACGTAACTTTCCAATAGATCTATTTGACCTTTAGAAATTTTAATTTCCTAAAATAAAAGCAGAAAAATAGCGATATTACATATTCCCCCTGTAAAATAGAACATCATCCTCGGTGTTGCAAAATACTTCGTTGATTTCTCAACCAGGGATGGATTTTCCTCCTTCATCTCATCCTCTTGCTCCCATTAGTCTCCTCAGAGGTAAAGTGCATCCACCACACCTTTACCCCGCTTATTGTTATACTCCAGAGCTTGATTTCTTCCTGCTTCAGTATAAGAAGTATATCCGGAAGAGTTTTTCATTCCTATTTCCACCTATTTCACAGATCATATCAATTCACATGAGTAGAGTCACCTATATGAATTTATAATAAAGAATCAGGATGATACTCTGAACCTTAATATGTCTCCTTAGAGTCACATGTAGCAAGACTCCTAATGGTTCATATTAATATACTGCTAACTTAGCACAGTTACCAGCATAAAAATGTACTTTGGCGACGCTTAATCCTCAAGTACACATGGTCACCAATTTCAAATTCTCTGTGAATTATCTTCCCCTCTGCAAAACTTATTTAATGGACTCCAGCTAATCCGAGTGTATCAATTTCCTATTACACATAGCTTAAAAAAATTACATCTTAATTAGAAGCTTACTAATTTTTATTAAAAACAGCTCTGCCATATGTAGTTTTCCCCAATTGTGTTCCTATCCCTTTATTCACTAAATTCAAATTTGATTGATTCTTTCATTCTATCGAGATGAGGACAATTACAATCAGTACTAATGTTCGGTACCCTTTTTCTTGCAACCATAGTTTTCAAACACCCAATTGAAATTAACCTTTTCATATTTGTCAGATATAATCAATCTTTGCACTCCATATTATTTCACAATTTCTTTCTTAGACACACTCACTACTTTAAGCTATGACCAAAGTAGCTTGAACCGGTAAAAAAAATATACTGATTTTTTTAGTGTCCTGTTCTAGGAAAACCAGTTATAACAGTTATTGAAACAACTTCCTACTTCCATTCTGGAATAGGGAGAGAGTCCAATAATTATGTTTGATGCTTATCTTTCATTCTTACTTAATAAAATTTTTGACCAAAAAATCTACTACTTATTTTCCCATACTAGGCCAAAACATGTTCTTTCTGAAGGTTGAGATCAATTTCTGATACCCTTGATGTTGTACATAGGGTCTTTTATGAGACTCATCTAAATTTTCACGTTTTAATGAGCTCACCATTGGAATGTAAAATCTGTTTTCATAACAAATCAGCCCTCTTTGGTTTTGAGTATATCCCAATATATCAGTATTCTGTATCATTTTCTTTGATTTTTTCATGGTTAAATCTTGACTCATTACTTCTTGTATCAATCCTTCAATGCCAAATTTTTCACTACTCCCAACACTATTCAAAGTTTGAGGAGAACTCCTACTCAAGGCATCTACAAAATTATTTTCTTTTCGTTTAATATGTTTGATTTCTATGTCAAACTCACTAAGTAAATAAAACCACCTAGCTTGTCTAATGTTTAATCAGGTTGTGTGAAAAATTATTTCAAACTTATGTGATCGATCATCAACAAAAAAATTTTCCTGACAAGTACTGTCTCCACGTCTTTAAAGCATGCACTATAGCAACTAACTCTAAGTCATACATAGTGTAATTTTGTTCATGTCCCTTTAATTTTCTTGACTCATACGATATGATTGAGTTTTTTTTGTAATAATAATCCTCCTATTTCTTCTGCACATGCATCTATAAATACTACAATTTCTTGATTTGGATCAGAAATATTCAAAATAGGAGCAGTTGTTAGTTTAAGTTTTTAACTGTTCAAAACTATGTTGACATTTTTCTATCCACTCAACTTCACTCTTTTCTTCTGTAGAGATGTAATATGATAAGATAAAGCCAAAATTCCTTCTACAAATCTCTTGTAGTATCCTGCAATTCCTGTGAATTCTCTTCTGACTGAAACATCAGTAGGCACAGGCTAATCCAGAATAGCTTGTATCTTTTTTGAGTCCACTTCCAATCCTTTTTTTGACATTACATGACCCAAAAACTAAATTTTATCTTTATAAAATTCCCATTTTCTAAGTTTGGTATATAACTTGTGTTATCTGAGTGTTTGTAAAACAATTATGAGATGTTATTTATGGTATTATTCCTTCTTAGAACAACTAGAATGTCATCAATAAACACCAATTTTTTTTTGTCTAGCTACTTACTTAAGACAAGGTCCATTAGGCACATAAAGGTAGCATGGAATTAGTCAACCCAAAAGATAGGACTACAAACTTATAGGGTATGTATCTAGTTCTGAATACAGTCTTATTTATGTCTTCATCCTTAATTATGAGTTGATGACAGACTGTCCTTAAATAAATCTTTGAAAATGTAGTGGCTCTTCTCACTTGATCAATTAAATTTTCTATTATGGGTAAAGGATTTCTATTCTTTATAGTTATTTTATTAAGTTGTCTACAGTTTATACACATTATGAATGTGCCATATTTCTTTTTAACGAGCAGCACCGATACTCCCCATGGAGACACACTGGCTGGATATAACTGTTGTCCAGCAATTCTTATAGTTGAAATTTTAAATTTATCAACTCTGGGGTATTCATTCTATATAGTTCTCTAAAGACTCGTGTAACTCTAATATTAATTCAATTGAAAAAAACCAATTGGGGTAGTTGGGATATTTTATCTGGAAACACCTCTTTGAATTTTATGATTAATGGTAACTTTTCTACAATTTATTTTTCGGTTTGCTGTCCCAATTCCTCCACTTGTACAACATGTACTTGATAGCCTTTTCTTGTTTTCCTTTTTAACTATAGTGTTGAATTTTGTCTGATTCATATTGGTCTGGGTTTTCCTTTTACCGTCACTGATTTTCCCTCACCATCTATATAGTGAACGGTTTTATGTAAGCAATTAATTATTGATTTATGTTTTTCAAACCAGTCCATTCGTACTAATAAGTCCTAGAAACCTAAAGGTAAAATATTTAAATTTAGTTCTGTTTCATACCGATTTAAATTTAAAGCAATATTTGGTAACTTATGGGTCTCTTTTCCTTTTGTTCTAGTCACTAATTCAACTAACCAAAATTGCTGAATTTTTCTTTTTGATGTCAATTCTCTCTTTCCCACCATCTATGGACTTATATAGCTTAAAGTTTCTCCTGAATGTTTCAAACAGAAACAGGTTGTTCAACAATCATACCTTCGATTTCAATTTTTCCACCCCCTTCTTATTACTAACAGATTTTATCATTCTCCTAATATAATTTTTTAATTTGAATTATGTTTCGTATTCCTCAAATTTTTACCCTTCGTTGCAATAATCTTTCATGTATCCTTTCCTATGGTTACTATCCTAACCATGGTTAGCTCCATTTTTGTTTACAATTTACTAATATTTGTAAACTCACTTAACCAATTTATGTTCCTAAATTTATTAAATCAATGACAATTTTTTCAGAATTCATACCTTCAACCTTTTTATTATGATTGATTAGTATTTCAGTCAATTGATTCAATAAGGCAACACAAGTCCCCAACATATTTCGAGCCTGGTCATTTTCTATCACTCGAATCGCTTAATTGTTTTGAATTGTCTGTGTGAACTTTCTGGTGAGATTCCCTAACACCTCAACACTTTAATGGTTCATTTGTTCCCTTGTTTTATCATCATTACCTATATCCTTCAAGTATATAACTTAAACTTTGATGGAGTCTTCTCAATTAGTGGTCCTTCCATTCCACACTTGTATCACTCTGGTTTCTTCCTACCACAATTAGCTTTACCCTGCCATTGGTAGATTTCAATTTTTTTTTTCACATTATTTTAGTAAACCTGGAGGTGTTTTCTATGTTCAAGAGCCAGGTTTCCTCATCATTATCCTTTTTCTTTGTGGGATCATGTCTAGTTGTTTTACCATCCTCAGACCCTTCTGAGTGGTTTCAACTTCTTTTTTCTTTCTTCAAGTCCTCACTTTCATGGCTAGACCTTGAGGTTAATTCCTTAATCAACATCCCTTGTTCTTTACTGACTTGTAGCAATCATTCATTACTAGTTCTCGTATGAACCAATTCTTGTTGCATTTCCTGGAACGTATCCAACAGCTAAACATTTTGATCTGGTGGATTTCCTGCACCACTCAGATCTGCATATAACTCATCCTATTTGTTCATAGTTTAAATTGTACTTTTATGTACTGATTCACTATAACACATAAGTTAAATTAGTGTGATTTTTTCAGTTAAAAAAAAAAAAAAAAAAATTGTAGTAGCATAATCTTGAAATTTTTAATTTCTGGTGGGAGGACACATATAGGCCTAGTGTTTCAGCATGGGCTCTAATACCATTTGTAACAAATACACTTCCACATCATTTTTTTTTTATATATATTTATAGTCTAAAGAGTAACTGTAGTCAACTACATTACTATACTTCGTCACCCTTCGACGTAATCATTTAGTAGTTTTATATTGTCCTTACTATTGACAAATTTAAGTCCAACAACTGTCATCAATCAATATTCTTGGAAGCCTAACATTAACTACATCATCTTATCCTCTTATCTTAATAAAATGGAATTTCTACTAATTATGATAATCTTTATCATAATATAATTCTTATATTGTACCTTTCGTAATCTAATTCCATTCTTATTACAATTGCAAAATATATATTTCTTTCGTTTTCTATCTAGATTATCTTTTTATACTTAAACCACTTGATTTTATATCATCAACTTCCTTTAGTTGATAATTATATCTTTGCTGAAAATTATAGTTTGGACCTTAGCAAAGTGGTTACTATTTGAATTTACATACATAAACATTTACTCGCCATAAGAAATCCATTAAGCCCTTAGAATGAATTCGACCTTATTCCATCTTTATTAACTTTAACTATAGACTCCTCTTTGTATGTAAATCTCTTATTTGAATGTTAACACTATACATTAATTTCTTGTGTCCCACGTGGGGTTATTTTCATAGTGTATCACCACTAATGTTGGTCACATGTACATCAATTATGGATTTAACATGAACTTTCATGTCCCTCATATATTTCAATGTAATTCACCTTACGCAAAGTATTAACATGGAAAAATTTAATATAACCCTATGTTTATGAAATTTGGATTGGAATCACTATCTATAGGGTTTAAACTCAGATAGTTTTAATACTAGTATCCTTTCGGGAATTTCCCATTTATGAATAGTACTAATTTAATTAAAGCCATCACATGGCTTTGGCCTGGCGAATTGACCTCTCGTCTACTCAGTTGATTTCCCTTGCTCGATTCTGTACAGCTGGATGGTTGTGGTTGTATCATATCCGTGATTCGAGTTAACTCTTCATGTACCCTAATTTTGGTTTGTTTAGTATTTTTTCCACTGTCATTTTGGTGGTGTGGCTCTGGTTATTCTGCAACCTTTGTCCCGATGGTTTCCAGGCCTTTCGTTATTTTATTTTCATACCCATGACGCAGAAGGCTCCTGGTTCTTGTTAAGTCTTCAGGATGAATTGCCCAAATGGTTCCTCAAGTAAGATGTCCATTTTGATGCAACTTTTGGCTTTAAGGTCTTTGTTGAATATGGTATTTCTTAAATAAATTTTTTGAAGCAGTATACTTTGTCGTCATTACGCATCTATTCATTTTAGTTCCAACTACTTTTTTTGCTTCCAAGATTTTACGTTTTTGAAAGGTATCCTCTCCAGTATCCTTCCAGGTGCACAAAATTCGTAATGTAACCATCCTAAATATATACGAAGTGAGAACTTCCCTAGTCACTTCATACTTTCGAATTTCCTGATATTTCATATTAAGGTTCTTTTGGTTTAATTTCTACTTCATCATTTTGATGTATAACCATGATAATAAATTATCTTTGTCCTTGGTTTATGGTTACTTGCATAATTCATATTTTGAATCTCTGAAGTAATATTTTCTTGTTTGCTTTGGATGTAGGTTGGAGATTTAATTTGTGAAAACAAAGTCTTCACCTACGAATTTTCTGAAACTAAGGAGTTCCCTTTCCTCGGGAATTCATACCAACTAGTTTATTCTTCTGGGCATCAAGATGCATCTCTAGGTATGCGTATTCTCACCACACTGATCTCGACATCTTTTTATTTTGTGTTGACCATTCGTGGTTAACTAATTTTATGGGTTCTTGTTAAATTATAGTTTTCATTAATACAACTGGATTTCCTCTAATATGAGGGTCAACATAATTTTTGGCATGCGTATCCTTGTGTAATAGACACAGGGTTTTTCCATTTAATGTATTTTTCATTTTATAATATGTTTCTCAAATTATTTTCTGCAATTTTTGCGTTGAGTTTGTCATTCATTTGGCATTTAAGTGGTTTCTTAGGAATATACGAATGTAATGCCTCATAATTCATTGACCCAGTTTACTATTGATAGATTGTTACAATTCTAAAATGTTCGTCACATATATTTTTAAATACGAATTAGGGGTTTACTCATAATTCCTATCGATTTTTTTTCTCACTTCAGATTTTATATTTTTGAGCTATTGCAACTCATCTTTTTATTTTTAGGAATTGAGAATATTGTTAGCTTTCAAATTATTCATATTTTTCTCTGGTGTATGAACTTCCATACCTCTTTATTTGTTTCTAACAGGATCAATACCACTGTATTGAAAGTAGAAATTTTGTAAAAGTTTCTGAGATTTAATTTCAAATAGTTAATTGCACAGGATGGGATTTGATTACATATGTTTCAAATTTGTACATAAGTACAAATTTTTTTGTAGTCCCTCAGAGTATGTCCAACCCTCTGCCACAACAATTTCAGGTAATCATTCTTCCCTCTCTATGTAGTAATTCATTCTTACTATGTTATTCCTCTTCCCATTTTTTTTTTCTAAATTCAATTACATGCAGATTTACCTTCCGGCTCTATTCCAATCAGTAAGGTAATAATTACATTGTAAATTACCAATATCACTTATTTCAATATTTAGTGCTTTACTGCATTTAGGAATATTCCCTAAATTATCTTAATGTTTTTATGTGTAGGTACCCTTTCTACCTTCCTGCTTCATTATGCAACAAATTTATAATTATGTATGTCATAAAGTGATAATAACATTTGATTTCATTTGTACAAGTTGGTCTAGAATTCCTTAAGGACTTCCTCTATTTGAAATATGAGCAATTTTCGAAGTGATAATGTACTTTAAATTCATGGGATTAAATCCCAGACTCTGTATATATATTTTTACAATATTCACTTTCACATTTATGTACGTATAAGTCTCCCAATTTATTTTGGTTCAGTATAATACCACATACTTTATTTCCAAAAGTTAAAAGATGCTTCGTTTTCTTCATATTTATATTGTATTTAACTTTTCCTTCAATTTCTGAGATAATACTATGGTTCATGTAGAATCTACAACCTTATAGATATATTATAGTAGAAGATATGGTTTGAATTTTCTCATTTCGTGTTTAGTAAAAGAAAAAAATTTCCTCATTCTGTATAAACTTTAAATGGTAGGTTATCATAGTTAACTTGATAATTTCCTTATATCTACTCTCCTTCTCATGTATCTTTCTGTGTATATAGCATAATATTTACTACCTAACCTTGGATTTAAACCTATTTTAAAGGTTTAGATATTCTGAGAATTGGTCTAAATCCTAAAATTTTTTGTGTAATAATACATGACTACACTATATTTATTATAGTAGGTTTTTTTAAATGCACCAGACCTGATCATCTACACTAACAGAAAAGTACAATATTACTTAAATACACAGAATATAATTATTCACAGATCTTTCTATCTAATTCACCACACCTATAAATTTCATCAAAATAACACAATATTAAAACAACATTTAGTAACATGTGCATACCACTTCTGTCAAGACTATTTTCCACCCAACCTTGAGATTTATCTCCACAACTCCCCTCGAGCAGAGATCAATTCCTCCAAGGTGTAGAAAACCTCCTGTCTACCGAGGAATGGATTATTTAAGCCTCCTTTCCCATCAACTTCTTTCCATAACTGCGTCGAGTTAATCAGAATGCTATTTTCATTTTTTCCTAAGCTTTCCTTATGTTTTTCCCAAAAAATTTCTTTAAAACTAGGTTTTTCCTCTTTCTAGTTTTATTCCACCTCTTCCCAATAACTTTTCTCTTTACTGGGGTATCTTTTAGATTTTTATCTCCATTCTAATATTTTCAATTCAATTTATTTTCTCCGAGGTTTTTTGGAGAATCTGGGAAATTCTTTGGAATCTTATCCATCCTCATGACTTGAATTCCTGATCTTTATTTACTCTAGTCTTTTCACAATGATTAATTTTCACATTTATTAAATTCAAATTTAATTTATGTCCACATGTAACTTTCCTATAGGTCCATTTGACCTTTAAAACTTTTAATTTCCTAAATTAAAAGTAGAAAAATAGGGATATTACAGTGTTGATATGTGATAGGTGACAGGTGTCACTCAAAAATGGGATTTTTGGGTTCCCAAAAATGCTAAAAATCACTGCCACATGTCCAATGTTGATTGGACCATTTCATGCTAACGCCATCATCCATGTCATATCCAAGAGCAAATAAAATGTTGTGATGTGTCCTGCCAAAGGTGAGTGAAAGGGTCCTTGGGACCTTTTTTTTCTCTAATTTCCTTTGTTAATTAGAAAACCACTGAGTTCAAGAAATTCTTCCCTTGATGCCATTCCTCTGCAACTTGTGGTTTTTAGGTGGAGTGATCCTGTGGTGGTTTTCTACCATTAAGCTACGTGATTGGAGGTATGAAAAAGCACCTCCCATGGCCTCCAAGACCTTCGTCTATGGTGTTGTTGGAATGTTGTCACATGGCCCGTTGCTTACCTCCCGATGCTTAGCCCTTGTATTCTTTTGTCGGGTTGACTCTCTATTATGTTCCGCTTTGTAATTCCTCTAGGCTAGCCCTCAGTGGGATGATATGTCATAGTGGGGACCTCCACATGCTTCCCATTGGATGATGATGTAATACCGCCCGATTTCCACTGCCAGATGCTTCACTATGTGCAAACCAAACAAGCCTTTGGCTCATACCAATAGGCTTTCTCCACTGAGCCAAGCGGTCAAGTGGGCTCTGCCTTGACCAATAGGGAGTCTCTCCAATTCTCTGTGTGTTGTGTGTTCGCCCAATCTATAGCATCTTGGCACATAAGTACTTCTTCCCTTTGCAAACCTCTGGGGTGCACCTACCAGGGTAACTCCACCGGGATGGCATCACTTGCTAGCCTCATCTTGCTCATTCTATTTGAGTGTCATATTCAATTCATTCTATTTTATCACCAGGTGGGCTCCACCTAATCCAATGAAAATTTTTCCCACTTTTATGTTGTTTTCCATGTCTTCCGAATTCTCTTGATGGTGGCACCACTAACTCTTCGGCTATAGTTTGAAAATGTGCCAGGATTTTCTACGTGCCAAAAGTGTCTCTAACCACCTCTAACTCTACTAACTTTCACTTGGGGTTAGAAAACTTTGATTGACTCTATATTTCACACTAGGAGGCCATTTTTAGACTTCGAAATACCACTGGAAATATCTTTCAGAGCTTTATTCGTGTGAGTGGGTTCCACCTACATCTAAGATGATATGCTACTCCAAAATATTATTCAAATATCAACGCCATTATTCTATCATGTTTTGATGTTACTCAATTTTTCTTCCTAAGACCTTATTTGACACCAGCGCCACCTTTTAACATAAATTAACACTTTGTTTCCATTACCATGTTTCCATCAATGAAAACATATTTCAAAAATATCCCCCTTTTGAATTGATGGAAATAAAAAATTAAAACAAATCCTTTAAGTAATACTCCCCCTGATATGCACTTCTCTTGTCCTTGATGTTGTTGTGGTACTACTATTGGTATTATTGTTGTTCTTGACCATACAACCTATTTCCTTTGTTTTGTTTGATCACTATTGATCTCTCCCCCTTTGACATTAATGAAAAAGACACCATCATGCTCCCCCTATCACCATACTCCATATTTTAACTATATTTCACTACCATGTTGATCTTGTGGACCTCATAGCTTCACCTTTAGATGTTTAAAACATAATAGCTACATTTCTTCCTCTCAAGGAAGAGCTACTGGAGGGAGGCAAGAGGCACAACTCCCAATATTTGCCTCAAATACTCAATTTTTTCTCTAGGAAGTGGCTTAGTGAAGATATCAACAACTTTCTCTTTGGTAGGAACATACTCTAGCTTCACAAATTGAACTACAACTTGCTCTCTCAAGAAATGATACTTGATGGGGATATACTTTGTAAAATTCGATTGCTTGACATGTTGATTTCATTTCTGTTGTCACAAATAATGGGAATAGGTTTATCATAGAACACTTATACATCCTACAAGGTTTTCTTCATCCATGGTACTTGAGTGAAAAAATAAGTTGTTGCAACATATTTTTCTTTAGTTGTAGATAAGGAAATGGAAGGTTTATTCTTTCTCAGCCATGAGACCATACATTATCGAAGAAATAAAGCACCACCACTAGTGCTCTTTCGATCATCTACATCACCTTCTCAATCAAAATTGATATAAAAAGTAGATGAGAAATATTTACCTATGGGGTATCACGATCCATAATCCATTATTTCTCTGAGATATCAAAGAATTCTCTTGGCTGCTAATAGATGGATTTTTTTGGGAGATGCTTGAAATATTACAACTATAGCAACAACCTACATGATGTTTGGTCTTGAATTTGAAAAATATAAGACATATCCAATGATGGATATATATAAACTATGGTCCACTATTGGATATTCATCCACCTTGCTAAGCTTGCAACTTATCACCATTGGAGTGCTGACTAAAGAGAATTTTTCCATGACAAATTTCTTGAACACTTATTTAAGATACTTGCCTTGGGAGATGAATATTCCTTTGGGGCTTTGTTAATTTTCAATCCAAGTAAGTAGGAAAATTATCAAATCATTAACATATTCAATTCAACCTTCACATAAACTAAAAATTCATTGGTCAAAAAATTTACATCATTGGAAAAGATGATAGCATCAACATATACTACCACCACAGTAAATTTTCCATTCTTTTCTTTGACATATAAGTTGTTTTATGTTTCAACTCTTTTAAATCCAAACTTGAATAGGTAACTATCTAGCTTGGAATAACAAGCCCTAGGCATTTGCTTAAGACCATATGAGGCCTTATTAAGTCCGCAAACATAACCTAGTTTATCTATGTTTTGAAAACCTTATGGTGTTTCTATGTAAACTTCATCCTATAGTTCTCCATTAAGAAAATCATATTTGACATCCATTTGATAGATTTTGAATTTTTTTTAAACTAGAAAATTCCAAGAACATCCTTATTTCCTCTAATCTATCAACAAGAGAAAAGGTTTCATAAAAAAACAAGCCATCTATTTCTGCATAGCCTTTACGTACCAATCCAACCTTGTTTCTTACCACTTCTCCATGATAATTAAATTTATTTCTAAAAAATTACTTTGTGCCAATGACATTCTAATTCGAGGCTCTTATAAAAAATTCCCAATTCCAATTTCTCTGTATTTGGTCCAATTCTTCATTCATTTATTTTAACCAATATTGTTTTTTACTAGCATGTAAAATATCCGCTGCTTCCTCCATCGAAAAAAAAAAGGAAACATGTGCTTGGGTTGGGGGATTTAGAAGTTTACTTCTTATCTACACAATTCACCAATAATCTAATCATTTGGGTGGTGTCTTTGTACATACCTTCAGGGACCTTTTGAGTTAGGATTGGAGGGTTCTTCATTGTCTTCTTCTACACAAGGCTCAAAATATCCTTCACTAATGATCATTGGTTCCACAACACTAGATTTTACTAGTTGCTTATCTTCTTTCTCGACACATTCATCCACCTTTACATAAATTTATTCAATCATTCTCTTAATTTTTTATTATATAATTTGTATCCTTTTTTGTTGTGTGACTATCCCAGAAAAATACCTTCATCTTCTCTTGCATCATATTTTCTAAGTTTCTCATCATTTCTCTTGATGCAACATTTTCTAGCAAAGACTCTGAGGTATTTGAGTATTGAAGGTCTCCCATGCCACAACTCATAGGGATTTTTTTCACTTTTTGGTCTAAAATAAGCTTTTTTTAGGATAAAAATTTTTGTGTGAATAAATTCTTCCCAAAACCTCTGCTAAACATTCCTTTCGTTCATCATGGCTTTGGCTAATTTCTACACTGATTTTTTTTTTTTTTCTACTACACCATTTTGTTGGGGAATCTCTGCTACTCTAAACTATCTTTTGTTGGCATTATTTTACAAAATTCATCAAATTATTTTGAAGTGAACTCACCTCCATTATCTAACCTTAGGTTTTTGACCTTGAAATCAGTTTCATTCTTAGCCATGGATTTGAAATTTTTGAACTTCTAAAAAGCTTCATATTTCTTTATGAGGAAAGAAACCCATATAAGCCTGTTGAAACCATCAATTATTAGCATAAAATATAATTTATGTGTGGGTGACTATGTTCTAGATGGTCCACATAGATCCATGTGTACCAATAGTAATGGATTTGATGATGAGTTTTCTTTTGATTTGAATTGAACTCGAGATTCCTTTCCCAATTGGAAAGATTTACAAATTGTATTCTCTAGTTTTGAAAGCCTAGGAAAATATATGACAATGTTTTTTTACTAATATTTACTATTTAATCAAATTTCAGATGTCCAAGTATTTTATGCCATAGCCAAATCTCATCAATATTTTTCAAGAAAAACTTCGTTATCTTATCTTTGAGCACATATACATTATTATATTATCTCAAAACTTCAAAACTTATCTCACCTATTCGTATGGACTTGATTTGACATTTTTTGGCTTTAAATATCACATCATAGCCTTGATCACTCATCTAATATACACTAATAAGGTTATGCTTCAACCCATAAACATATAAAATATCATTGGCTTTACCTTTGACAGTTTATAGACCAATCATTCCTTTTGAAATTATTTTTCTTGGACCATTATTTCCAAAAGTCAGATTACCTTTTTCAATTAGTTTCCAAGTCAGAAAATTCCTTCTTTCTACTGACATATTCCTCGAACAACCATTGTCCACATCCTAATGGCTCCCTTCATTTTTTTGCATACAATGCAATATAACATTGCTATGATTTATCCTTTTCTTTCGAGATGTTGGTTATTTTCTCAACTTTCTCAATTACCTGCTTTGTATTTTTTTCCTTTAGGCTGTAATTGGTTGTTATATGCCCAAAATTTTGTTATTTAAAACATCCCACCAGATTATTATGAGGAGAAAAATAATTATTATAACTAGGTATTATTTTTCTTTGTTTAAATATACTTCTATATCTGAGCTTCCTGTAGGAAAGGTTGACTCTGAAATTTGATACTCTCTAATCATTTGTGCATGCGAAATAGTACCCTGGGAAAATATCATTATACCTAGAAGGTTTTCTTCTGTGTTGGAATAAATTATTGGTAGTTCTATTTTCTTTTCCAACATTCTTCTTTTATTTCTATTGATTTTTCTTTAGCTCTGTAATTGTCTCTTACTACAGTGTTGTCCTTTTTGGAACAAAGATAATTTCCTTTTTACCTTTTAACTCAGTTGATGCACTAGATTAAACTTCAAAACCAAGACCACTACGACATTGAGCTTCTAATATTTCATTCAATCTTCAATCCCTTTTCCAAGTTTTGGTTCAAACTGAGTTGCATTTTAGCCTTCTCTAACTCCTTCTTTAGTAACACGAGTTCTACTTCCAACCTCTCACACACTTGATTCTATTCACTTGGCGATTGTTTTAGAGAATTATGAATCTTCTTTCCTTTTCTATTTGAAAGAGCAAGGGCTCAATAACCTAAAGAAATTTATTTTAATTTGTGCAAGAATATTGAAAACTATTAAATACTTCAGTAATTCATAAGCATAATAGGAATCAACTATCTTAATGGAGAAAACATAGAATAAGTAATATTTTGAAATTGTTGTTTAATTCATTCATAAGGCAAGCTACAACTTGCTCTTATAATTTTCTGGCTACAACCAGTAGGAAGATACAACTCCCTAATTTATTAGATACAACTGAATGGAGCTACAATCCCAACTATTTTCTAGCACATGCTAGGAGGATCACCAACCCCTGATCTTGACACTCACTAGTTCATCTTTCATCCATTTTAAAACTAGAAAAAATGAATTCCTTCTAATCTTTGAAAAAAAAAGATCCTCAATCATCGACACCTTCAACGATATATGATCATTGAGAAACACCAACAACAATCCAAATCATTCACACCATACCTAATTTATTCTCTTTACTCATTGCAAATCGTTCACTTAAGGTTGTTTATAAATAATTTTTGGCTTTTTTTATTTTGATTGCTGCATTTTGTTTCGATTGTCCTATTCATTTCAGTCCTCTAACTGTGTTCACCAAGTTGTCAACCTTCAACAACCTTTTTTTGCAATTTAAACCGAGTTCTTTCTGTTACACATCATTTTTTCGCTATTACAAAAATGACCACTAATCTGCATCTCTCGCTATCTGATGAAGTGTTTCAATAATTTCCCTAACAATGTTGGAAGAAAAAAATTCCCAAAGAAAACAATAATCCTGAATTACATTTCTTAAAAATATATTTTTAAGCACTTGTGTAGTCTTCCTAGCCATTATTTTCCCAAGCGTTGTTTCAACCATTGTGGCATGTGCATTTATGTGCTCTTTCTTCCACTAAAAACTACTCAAATATATTACATGTGTAAAAGTAATAATTCATTTCTAGAAGCCTTCTTGGAGGAATATTTCCCAAATGAAGGCCTTGAGAACCTACATACATTTTTCTTATCACTTGGATCATGAATAAAACTCCATTTCTTCCTGAAGCCCTAATCCCTCTCTTTATATATCTCATCCCTTATAAAGAGGATCTCAAACATCCTCCTCTTGGCCTATAAATTCAACACATACCATAGGGTAAAGGGGAATTTTGGAATGCAAACTTATGTTGTCATGTTAGGGATAAAATATTGTCACCAAAGGGGAGTATTGGAGATCATTGGGAAGAGGCTTGCATCATCAAGGCAAAGGTTGTATTGCTCCTTCTTGTTCAATATTATTACAAGCAGTTGTTTCTTTCCTATTTTCACTTGTTATGATTCTTTTTGAAAAAATCCTTGGTCTTTTTCACAGTTTATAACCTAATGTTGGATTAAAAATATGATATATGCTATGTTGAAATTTTCATTCACTCTATGTTTGAATATTTATCTACAATATGATTTTATTCCTCGTTTGTTTCTCTTTTTGCAAATATTCTCTTGAAGTAATGAGGAAGATATTTTGAAGGCATAAGCAGGACATCTACAATCATTTCATAGAGAGGTAAGAGATTCTTGCACATTTGATATATCGTGTTTCAGTTATTGATTAAGGAAAGGTAGTAGCTACTTTTATGTTTGTTTCTATATTTTTCTTTGAATCTAGGGAGACCACTCTTGTCTACAAGAGAAATTTGTTTGCCATAAAAAATGGCGACTCCATTGGAGAACAATTTGTTCTACATTATTTCCTCATGTGAATTTTAATCTCTTTTTGTAGTATTATCAGACCGTGTTTTAAATATTTAAGGTTTCGATTTTTTGGATTTTTGGCTTTGCTTTTTTTTTCTTAAGTTTTCTCAGTTTTCACACTTTTCCTTTAGCAACAATGCGCAATATTGCACACTTTTCCTTTAGCAACAATGCATATGTGCATTGAATTCGACTAGTTACCTCTGCAAGTCTCTAATTTTTTTCAAAAATTACGGGTTTCATCTGCTGAGTCGAGGAAATTTTGGTTACTATGCTTTATTGGATTTGTTTAAATTATTGAAAAGTATTCTTCTATTCGATTGGATGTTGAATATTGTTTTCTTGAAAGATTCTTCATCTTTACAAATTAGGTTTGGAAATTTGATCTAGTAATTTATCGATTTACCGAGAGAGGGATTCGTAATTGTTGAGATGGTTTTTTCCTATCTATCTTCTCCCAAAGAATAAAATTTATCATTTTTTTTACATGTTTTTTAAATACCGTTAAGTTGATGAAAGACAATTTTTTTCAAGGTTAAGTATATTTCACTTGTAAAATTACTTACTTTGAGTAAATTTAAATCAATAGTTGTTATTGTTGTTAATGGTGAAGCATCTCAGAATTATATTTTTGACATTATTATATTCATAGAATTCATTTGAAATACTCATCTAAAGGTTTTGTTGGTTTTTTTTCTACATTTTGAAAATTTTTTGGGTGTTGTATGTTAAGAGAAGATTTTGTGATCCTTGTGTTTTTGGGTGGGTTGAAATTAAAAAGTTAAATGATTGCATTTGGGTTAATCTGAAAGTGAATTTTTTTCATTTATGAAATAAACTATGGTGAATTTGAATTTTTGCATTTTTATGAACATTGAAAAAGCTTTCTCTTTACCATAGATATAAATTCATTAAAGTAAAAGATTCATTTGTTTTTCATATTTGATGCATTAGGTTTAGAGTAAAAAAATGATATCATTTACACCACATCTATTAAATTGACTTTAATCAAAGAGGAACCATAAATCATACAAATTTTAAAATTAACCAAACATTAGTGGTTCCTGTGTGTGGCACATTATGTGCCTAGTTGGTATTTCACGCACACAAGTATATGAGAATGTTATCCACAGACCTTCGAGTATACCAAATGACGTTCCACGTATGAAAAGTATATGGGGAGGCCTCCTATCGTACAATGTTGCATTAGAAATCACTAACACGAAACGTACCTCCACGTAACTTGTGTATATTTCTGAGGCTCCCTTCTAGGTTTCTTACCATCCATAAGTAACTGAGTCGATCACTTTGTCATCTATGATACTCCAAAAAAAACATTCGTGGATACCACCTTCACGTAATAGAAATAGTATTCCACAGTTCACAGTGGATTAGTAATACTTTATACCTAGTTACACCTTTTTTTATTTTAGTTATTTATTTCATTGAATAAAATTGGAACAAACCTTTAATAAAATTCATCGTGGCTGAGTTACCAAGACATTCATGTTGAATGTAGGGTCTACCCCCTAAGTATACACTTGGTCCATTCGGGAAAATGAAAGCAGGGAGATCGAAATCGATGGGATATGGAATCTCAGATTAACATGAGACATCTGGAATTTCAGAATTGAAATAGTAGAGATGTAAGTGATTCAACCACACAAAATAAAATCAGATGAGTTCAATCTATACTTTAAGTTACTGATATTATTCAAGGAGAATATGATACTAGAGAAATTTTAGACACAGAACTAGCTGAACTGAATATTGAAGAACCTAAATATGACCTTTATGAGCTTGAATCACCTTCAGTTTTTATAGACCCTACTCTTGCTCTGACTTGACCTCGAAGGAGAACTATAATTATAACTAATTTTCCTTCTAGTCTTATAAGTATTTAAGATATTATTGAATAAGATGAGGAAGAATCACCACACCCCTTTCATTGTTGGTGATCTACTAGTTTTTCCAAGACTTCCTTTTGGTACCTTTTTACCAGATCCTTGGTATTTTACACCCTTGAATTATTTAGGTCAATTTTGTCCTCATTTTAGCACTCATTTTTATTTTTCACTTGGGGAAATCATGTCCCAAACTCCTCCCATGGGCTAGCCTACTGAAACTTCTATGTATGAAAGCCCCTTGAATTCTTTACTATATGGTGGGCCTTAGGTTCCCGCTAGGTATTAGTCATTTTCTGGAATGTTTTTGGGACACGTTACTTCTCCTCAAGTTTCTACTTGGCCTTCTGGAACCCCATCTAGTTTGTCTACCTAACCTACAAACTACTACTCAGAGCATGAATTTTATGCTTGCAATAACTTTGGCATCAGACCAATATATTAATATGATATACAATAATACAGATAAACCTCAAGTAACCCTAACTGGTTTTTACTATCCACTTGGGGGGAAACCATTTTATCCTCCATGTAGAGGACCACCTATTGTATGAATGTATCATCCAGTTATAGGACAACCTCTTGGCGAAACTTATACAATTTTTGGTTAGGTACCTCAAGTTAGTCAAATTCAACTTGTTATATCTCAAACCTTGATTGGTGCTCCTTTTCTATGGGTGGTTACTATTTGGAACCCCTCTCATGTTCAAAAAACCGTTCAAGCCACTCCACAAGTGCATGTTTATCAACCGATTCAGCCTACTCGACAATATATACCACAAATAATTCTCCAATGTATTCCACAAACACCTATCCAACATTCTATCCAGGGAATTCTACAAAATCCTATCCAAAGAATTCTAAAAAAAACTATCCAACCTCATGTCCACACAATTCCGCAAACACATGTCGAGGGAATTATACAAGCAACTTTCGAACAACATATCCAGGGAATTCCATAAGCACCTGCTCAACAACCTATGTAGGAAACTTTGCAAGTGTCTCTTCAGTAGTTTTTCCATAGTACTCAAATATATGCTCAGCCTACTATGAAAATAATCATTCAAAAAATGATTCTAGGGACACCCCAAATCCTTGTCCAATCTATGCCGCAAATGACTGTTCCATGTATGCCTCAAATACGATTTCAACAACCTACAAAAACTATCCCTAAAGAATCTTCTTATCAAAATTGTCCTATTTTTTAGTATATAACATAGATACCTATTAGACAACCTAGTGTAGGAATGATTCAAACACCATATGAAGGTCAACCTTTTCAAGGTCATCCATTGTAGGGGAAAATTTACTTGGGTAAAATGGTACAAGTTCAATCATATCAGAATCAACATTTTCGAAGTTAGCCATACCATAGTAATATTTTCAAATCCCACCTCAACCAAAACCTCGTATGGATTACCCTGATTACCTTAGAGGGATGTAAATACCAACCACTCAAGCTATTCTAAGGTATCCTGCATATCCTCCTCCAGGGGTTGGCTTTAATCCTCAAGGTTATAAATATCCACAACAAAAATTAAACTAATAGTTACCTTTCATAACAACCTTAGATTTACCATATTGTCTTGACTTAAAAATGATCCTATTCATTATTATCCATTCTCACCGACGATTCCCACTAAACTACCAAACGATATACTAAAATTTGTACGTAAATTAGGAGAAGATTGATCAAATCATATCATGACATATCACCTATGGTGTTATTCATATTCATTGATTGATTATTCTATCATATTACACATTTTCCAATTAAATTTTATAGGTTCACAAAAAAATGGTAAGTTGAGTTACCACGCGTCTCTTTCCACAATTCCAATTCCTTGGTAACAACCTTTTTAACAAATTTTCAGCTACCCATTCGATATGGCACTGGCACTAAGTTTTGACTTCACTAAAACAATCTAAATCTACCTACATTTCAGATCACATACATGAATGGAGGCATAGAATTTTTTTAGTCAAATTTTAT
Organism: Pinus albicaulis; assembly: GCA_034641835.2. Taxonomy (NCBI): domain Eukaryota; kingdom Viridiplantae; phylum Streptophyta; class Pinopsida; order Pinales; family Pinaceae; genus Pinus; species Pinus albicaulis. The sequence goes on from CM076572.1 coordinate 2,446,110, forward strand.
ATTCTAGGCCAAACATTAGCAAAATGGTTCACTAAATATTTACTTATTGATATCACGGAAGATGTTGATAAAGGAGGCATTGTAACTAAGGAGCAGATGATTCCTTGTGCCTAATACCTAGACCTTATTTATTCACAATCTGTAACTTTGTACAAAAATGTCCCAAATTTACCTCACCCATTCAATTCCAATCAATAAGTTTCGACTCCTACAAGATCTCACACAGTTGATGGTGTAATTTCTTATGTCAGCCAGCAATCAAAGAGTAAATAATCTAAGAATAATTCTAACAATTCTCATACTTTGGCTATACAAGATTCACCTAGTGAAAACACTTCTCTTGAAGTTACTTCTGAAATTAATGAAATAGAATCATCTACTAGGAAAGGTCAGCAATGTGGAGGTAAGAAAAAAGGGAAAGGAAAAGAAAAGAAAAAATACTCTCAAAAGGAGAAACCAATAGAAAATGAACCTTTAGAACAAAAAAAGAAACCTTGCTATCTTTTCTGATCTGTAATGAATATTATTATACAAACAAATTCTCATATCATGAGAGGCTAGTAAATTCCTCAAAGGTTCTCCCACACATGTTGTTCTGAAGGATAATTTCCATTCTCAGGAAAATAAAATGGTTGCACATAATCCATCCTCTTCATCCACATCGACATATATCATGATGATGTCTTCACAAGTTTCAGTAGAAACTAGATCTAAATATTATGCATGTAAAAGTCCTATAGAAAATGTAAATGATGTTATTCAATCTAGTCAATCTTCTGTACCAGCTCCATATCCTTCTAAAACTATATATATTGAGAAACCAAATTATGACATGATGATCCCTCTGCCTCCCAAAGGTGTTTCTTGAAAGTCAAATTTTAACTCAATTGAGTTTCCTTGATTAATTTTGACTCTTGAAGTGTTGCAAACATGTCCAACACAAACGGAATTAATATTGTCATCTATTGGAGAAATTATTCCTCAAGAAAATAATCTCGTAGCCTTTAATATTGAAAGTCATATACCTAGACTCCTACATCAACTGGAATTTCAAATACTAATTTTTGTTAATACCAAAAGAGTCTTTCTTAAAGTAATTGACGAAGGAGCCTCTATGTGTATTATGTTTATTTCTCGTTGGAAATATTTGGGTTCTCCAACTATCAATCAATAGCCTACCACTCCCAAAGAATTTTATGGAATATGTTTTCATCCTTATCATATTTTGAACGACTTACCGATAGAGTTAGAAGGTAAAAAAATTGAAATTGAGGTAGAAGTTGTTGACGCTCAACTTGATTACAATATTTTACTGGGTCAAATTTAGACCTATGCAATATCTGCAGTAGTCTCATCACTGTTGTGAATGATATTATTTCCTCATCAAGGAAGGATAATGAAGGTAGACAAACTATCTTATTATACTTCTGATCCTAAAAATACTTTTTCACCCTATACATAAATTTCCTTCAAACAAATTCATAAAATAGAAAAATAAAATTGGTGAGAACATAAAACAAATATACACAAATATTTTCCCATGGATCCCAAAATATTGACTACCAGATTGAATTTTCATTATATTCCTTTCAATATTACAATACATATATATAAATGTAGAATCATTCATAAATCCCAATCTAGTAACCCTGATTAGAACATAATCATATTTCCCTTGAATCGATCTAAAAGATACCATGGGCAGAAAACCATCATGCCCAAAACCATGTGCAAAACCCATGCAAAAAACCACGGGTATCTATGCCCATCGTCTTTGGGTCTGCCACCCATCCTTGGGTCTGCATAAAAAATAAAAATAAAAAAACTGTTGGGGCTCTTCCCCCAACCCCATACAAGGGGGCTATTTCCCCCCTTCTAACACCCTGATAGGGATGGATGTCACCCCCGTTGCACCTGAAGCAACGTACAACACATGGAACTAGTGGTGAAAAGAATATAACTCATGCTCAACATTAAATCTACTGGTAGTGTACACTTTGTGGGGAAAACAGTTACTCCTTATGAGTATATTGGTGTGATTTTTCTTAAGGATTCATCATTATTGGTAACTTTTTCACTCCATACACCCAAAATTTCTTCAAATGTTTCTTAGGTCAATATCATCTCATCTAGCACCTTAGAATCTTGCAATCCCTGGATTGTTCCTTTATAATCTTAATTGATTACATATGGTGACCAAATGCCTCTAAGCCCATTTGAATTACATTATCAAGTTGTTCAATCATTTTCAGAACCAATCCTCATTGAGTATAGTCGAGTGAATGTGATTGTTGAAGAGTATTCTCAATCTTCTTGGATGGAACCAATATCATTTCATGATCCTTTTGATAACATGTTTCCAAAAAATGAGAGTGTCATGGAAATTATGACTTTGGATGAAATTCCTTGGGATTATTATCATCATCGATCATATTTTCTTCCCAACTTTAAGAAAATTGAGAATAACTTCTCTACAATTTTTCATCTAACATTATAGATAACCCTAAATGCCCTCTATCAATATTTGAATGTAAATTTGAAAATGTTAGCGCCCTATATTAATAGTGTAGTCCCTTATTATTCTTATTTTAGCCCCCTTATTGTTATTATTGTACCTTTGTAGTCCCTATATTATTATTATTGTACCCCATAATAGCCCACTATTGTTATTATTGTGGCCTTACATTATTATTGTTAGGTCAGATAGGATTATATTGTGAACCCATTGACTCCTATATATAGAAAGGAGGTTTTTCCATTTGAATCATCGAAGAATGTTTCATTTATGTAATGTAAATGAGGTTTCCCCATCAAAGAGGCTGATTTTTAAGGCGTTGATCTCTCGTTTCTTCTATTTTGTGAGTTGGTTTCATAGCATTTGGTATCATTGCTTTGGATTCTAGGGTTTTTCTACTTCAAACATGTCATCATGGAATTTTCTCTATAACATTTTTTCTACGAAGGTTCAGAAGCTAAAAAAACCCATTTTTGTTGAAATCCAGAGGAACTTTATGGGAACATTTCATATCTTCGCTCGCAATATTTTCATAGATATGATATGTGGAATTTAGGGTGTTTGCAGACTCCTAAATTTCATCTCAAAGAGTCAAGTGACCTTGGGAAAAACGTCATAACTCTCTCTCGCTGAGCATCAGATTGGAATTCTGTAGAACATGGCCAAAATTAAATGGAATGTAGTTTCCTGCTTCTTGATTTCAAAGCTACAGGAGAAAAAAATGACATGTGGTACATTGTAAAAGTTTGTTCTACTGAACTTGTCCATAATTAGGTCATTGTGGGAGATTGGGCATAACTTTTTTCGTGAAGAATCCAAATTAGGTAAGACATGTGCCATCAGAAATAACACGTATAGATATATTGCAGGATCGAAGATATAATATTTTGGATACGAAATTACATAGATACATCAATTTCAATATCGAGCTCCTCAAAATCAAGAAAAAGTCGTGTATTTTTTTTTAAATTTCATATGTCTTGTTTGAAAATTCAGTTTGAAGTGATTCCAAGGGAATAATGAAGCATAAATATCAATATTGGGTTCTAAAATTCCCCTAAAAATAATTCAACACCCATTAAGCTATCAGAAGGCTCTACTATGACTGATGGAGAGGAAGAAGTGCAACATGATATATCAAAATTACAAGACCAAGTGCAACAAATTTCTCTCTCATAGAGAGTAACAAAAAATGAAATGGAAGCTAAGACGGATGGTTTGAAGAAAGGTGTGGAAGCTAATATGGATGGTTTCAATAAAGGAGTGGAAGCTAATATGTAAGGTTTGAAGAATGGAATGGATGCTAATATGGATGGTGTGGAAGCTAAGATGGATGGCATAGAATATAAGATGGTTGGCATGGAAGATAAGATTGATGGCATGGAAGCTAAGATAAACAGTATAGAAGGAAACATATAACATTTGAAGAAATACATGGAAGGTTTAAAGGAAGTTTTGGAAAATTTTCTATAAGAAAATCCTCCTAATGGAGAAAAGGTAGTAGAGAAAACTCATGATGAGAACAATAGAAATGTTAATCACAATTTCATAAAGTCTAATGTTGGATTTAAGAACCACCATATTCCAAATATGGATATGAGGAATTTTGATGGCAAGGATATGATAAATTAGATACTACAAATGGAGAAATACTTTTAACTCGATAATACACAAAACAACAAGAGGTATGCATTGAAAATTTATATTTAGAACAAAATCAGTTTGTATGGTATCGATGGCTTTGCTCTCGTAAACCACTTGTCACTTGGTAAATTTTTATTGAAGAAATGATACAACATTATTATGATACAAATACCAACAAATTATTTATCCAATTGTTAAATATCAAACAAAAGGGTTAAATGATGGAACACATTGAGGATTTCCAAAAGTTGAATATAAGGTTAAATAATATTCCAGAATAAAATAGGATTGATGTCTTCATAGAGACTAAATGATAACATCAAACATGAGGTTCACCTTTCTGAACTTTATACATTGGAGAATGCATTTAGTTTGGAAAGAAAAATTGAAAGAAAAATAATGGCGACAAGGAAGCCTACCACTCACAACTAAAAATATTAAAGTGTTGCTACTCCTAGAATTCCACAGCCTACAAGGTTGACGCCACAACAATTGGAAGAAAAAAAAGAAAAAGGGCTTTTAAATAGTTGTGATATAAAATATAGTAAATTTCATAAGTTTTCTAAGAATAAATTATTTTACATAGATTGTGAAGAGGAGGAATAAAATGAACAAGAAACTTAAGAAGAAGAGGATATACACCAGGAACCAATTTTATAGGAAGAAGAAATGAATCTGACCATATCGTGTAATGCATTGGATGGAATTACCACTCCTCAAACTCTTAAGATAGAAAGACATATCAAGAAGAAAAATGTAATAGTGCTTACTGATTCGGGTAGTACCCATAATGTTATTTATTTTAAGGTAGCCAAGGAATTGAATTGCTTCCTATACCCTTCGCAAGAGTCTCAACTGATGGTGGAAAATGGACGAACTATAAATTTCTCTATAAAATGCCATAATCTCAAGATAACCATGGGGAAATATGTATTAAATATTCTAATTCTTTCCATTCCAATGGGTGGCATTGATATCGTACTATGAGTACAATGGTTACAATTTTTGGGGACAATGTCTTTTAATTTTCAAGAACTTTTCTTGAATTTTTTTCAGAGGGAAAGGAATTTTAATTATGAGGTATCACAGGGAAGCCATGAAAGATAATAATCTCTAATGTGATGACAAATATTATGAAGAAAGAACAATTAGGCGCAATTGCACAATTATGCTCACTAGAAGTTCCAACATAGAAATCATCTGTTTCTCCAGATCTCCCAAAAGTCTTGGAAAAGTATTCCAAGGTGTTTCAAAATCCCAAAGGACTCCCACATCTTTGTAGAAAAGAGAGAAATTGAATGTATAATTGCAGAAATGCAAGAGACTAGTATAATTCAACCTAGTCAAAGTTCTTTCTCTACTCTAGTCATATTGGTGCACAAGAAGAATGGATCATGATGCATTTGTCCAGATTATAGGGAGCTCAATAAGATCACTATTAAAGATAAATTTCCCATTCATTTTATTGATGAATTTTTGGATGAATTACATGCAGCAATTTATTTCACCAAGTTGGATCTTAGTTTAGGATATCATCAGATTAGAATGAAGACTGAAGACATTCTGAAAACAACATTCCGAACTCATGAGGGTGATTATGAATTTTTGGTCATGCATTTGGCCTTACCAATGCACCTTCTACATTTCAAGGGTTTATGAATTCTATTTTCAAACCCTTCCTAAGAAAATTTGTGTTATTATTTTTTGATGATATACTAATCTACAACAAGTGATGGAAGGATCACGTTCAACATGTTGACAGGGTACTCAATCTATTGGAGGAGAAACAATTATATGCAAAAACCTCCAAATATCTCTTTGGAGTATAAGAGGTGTAATATATGGGTCATATTGTATCTCGGGAGGGTGATAAGGTAGACCCTGACAAAATTAAATCCATTAAGGAATGGAAAGTCCCCACAACCATAAAGAAATTGTGAGGATTTCTCGGGTTAACAAGGTATTATCAGAAGTTTGTTAAGAATTATGGGAGAATAGTAGCACCTCTAACAAAATCAGTGAATAAATATGCATTTTCATGGACTTCTGAAGCAACAAAGGCCTTTGAACATCTTAAAGAGGCAATGTGCTAGGCACCAGTCTTAACTATGCCAGAATTCAGAAAAACCTTTATTGTGGAATGTGATGCCTCTGGAAATGTAATTGGTGTTATTTTAATGGAATAAGAAAGACCCATTTATTTATAAATCCATCCAATAAAAGGAAATTATTTACAAAAATCTATCTATGAGAAGGAAATGTTGGCAATAATAAATGCACTAAAGAAATGGCGACCTTACCTAATGGGAAGAAACTTCAGGGTAAATAGTAATAATGATAGTCTTAAATAATTTTTGGAACAATGAATATATTCAGAAGAGAAGAAAAAATGGGTCACATATATCTTTGGTTATGACTTTGAAATTATATACAAAAAAGGGAAGGTAAATGTTTTTGCAGTGCACTCTCAAGAAATGATGAGGATGCGAAAGCATTGCTTTGTGCTATTTCTATTATCCAACCGGATTGGATAACCGAAGCAAGGGAAGAATGGAAGAATTATGAAGAAGTATGGACATTCATTCAAAAGATGCAACAAGATCCCTGTACATATAATACATTTAGTTGGAAAAATGATTCCTTACGGTACAAACATCACCTATATATTTGTAAGGATTCCTGAATAAAAGTAAAGATTCTTTTGGAATTGCACACCTCTCCCTTAGGAGGACACTCGGGATTTTTAAAACCTTACCACGGGGTGAAGAAATAATTTATTTGGTATGGCCTTAAATATGATATTCAAAATTTTATTGCAGAATGTTTGGTTTTATGGAAAAATAAAGTTGAGACAATTAAGACCCTGGGTCTGCTACAACCTTTATCAATTCCAATTCAATGTTTGGAGGAGGTTTAAATGGATTTTATCATATTTTTACCTAATTCTGAAGGAAAGAGTGTCATTTTTATGAAACCATCTCCAAAAGGTAGAAGAAAAGAGAGATCAATGCCTTAGAAATCAGCCACTTGAAGGGGGAAACCTCTAATACATTACATAAATGAACAATTATTGGATGATACGAATGACCAAAACCTCCTTCTATATATAGGAGTCCATGGGTCAACAATATAATCCTATACGACCTAACAATAATAATGTAATGGCACAATAATAACATTTTTTGGGTTACAGGGGTTCAAAGATAACAATAAGGGGCCTACACTAATAACAATAAGTGACTAAAATAGTAATATAGGGACTTAACATGCCCCTGTCCTTCAAAAAAAATTTGTCCTCAACGCTTGAGTAGTTATGGGTGCTTCTGTATAAAATTTTCATCCTTCCATGTAGAATCTTCAGTGGGCAAGTTCTTCCACTTAATGAGATATCTGAAATTGATCAATTTTGTAACTGTCGAGTTCTTGTTTCCGTGACCGCTTCAGGTTCCACTATGATTTTTCCTTCCTCATCAAGTTCTGGAAATATTGTTTGAACTGGAATATTTTCACCTATAACCTTCTTTAAGCATGAAACATGGAAAACTGGATGCACTCGCAAAGAAGCATGAAGCTCCAATTTGTTTTTCATATTACCAATCTTTTTCAACACCTTGTAAGGACCACAGTACTTTGGCAATAATTTATTATCCTTATTAGCTTCCTTGAGGGAAATATTTTTGTATGGTTGTAGTCATAAAAATACCCAGTGTCCTACATCAAAACTTCTCTCACTACGATGTTGATCTACCTATTGTTCCATTTGATTTTGTGCCAAATTCAGGTTATCATTTAAGAGTTGGAGAAATTCTTGTTGATGCTTGATGTGATCTTCCACTACTTGAACCTTAGAATTTTCTCTTAAAGATGATTTTATGGATGATGGATGATATCCATAAAGTGCCATAAATGGGGTCATTTTTTCTGCAGTATGGAAGGAAGTGTTATAACACCATTCAACGAGAGGTAACCACTTGACCCATTGTGTTTTTTTATCAGATATAAAACAACGAATATATCCTTCCAAAAATTTATTCACTATCTCAATTTGACCATCAGATTGAAGATGATAAGATGAGATATGAGCTAATTGAGTACCCAAACAAGAAAATAACTCCATCCAAAAATTTCCTGTAAAATTGGGATCTTTGTCGCTCACAATAATCTTTGGGTTTCCATGTAGCTTTTGAATTGTGTCCATAAATGTAGTAGCAACTATACTTGCTTTAAATGGATGAGATAATGCAGAAAAGTGTGCATACTTGGTAAGTCTATCAACTATCACCATGATGACACTCTTTCCTTTAGAATTAGGTAAACATGTGATAAAATCCATTGAAATCTCCTCCTAACATTGACTTGGAATGGATAAAGGTTGTAAAAGACCCAGAGTATTAATTGTCTCAACTTTATTTTGCTGGAAAACCAAAAATTATGCCACAAACTTTTCAATATTAGATTTAAGGCCATCCCTAAAAAATTCGTTCTTTACCTTGTGGTAAGTTTTTAAAAATCCTGAGTGTCCTCCTAAAGGAGAAGTGTGGAATTCCAAAATAATATTTTGTTTTAGTTGGGAATTGTTACAAAGATATAAGAAATATTTGTACCATAAGGAATCATTTTTCCAACTAAATGTATCATATATACTAGGATCTTGCTGTGACTTTTGAATGAGTGTCCACACTAGTTTGTCCTTCTTCCATTCATCCCTTGCTTCGGTTATCCAATCTGGTTGGATAATAGAAATTGCACAAAGCAATGCTTCAATCTCTTCATTATTTCTTCAGAGTTCATATGCAACAACATTTAGCTTCCCTTTTTTGTAGATTATTTCAAAGTCATAGCCCAAGATCTTTGTGACCCATTTTTTTTTCTCTTCTAAAGATAGTCTTTTTTCCAAAAATGGTTTAAGAATATCATGATCAGTTTTTACCTTCAAGTCTCTTCCCATTAGGTAAGGTCATTATTTCTTTAGTGCATGTAGTATTTCTAACATTTCCTTCTCATAAATAGCTTTTTGTAAATATTCTCCTTTGATTGGAGGACTTTCAAAAGCAATGGGTCTTCCTTATTGAATTAAAACAACACCAATTCCATTTCCTGAGGGATCACATTCCACAATAAAGGTTTTTGTGAAGTCTGGGGTAGCTAAGACTAGTGCTAGACACATTACCTCTTTAAGTTGTTCAAAGGCCTTAGTTGCTCGAGGAGTCCATGAAAATTCATCTTTATTCAATAATGTTGTTAGAGGTGCTAGTATTCTCCCATAATTCTTAACAAACATGAGATAATACCATGTTAACCCATGAAATACTCGCAAATTCTTTATGGTTGTGGGGAATTTCCATTCCTTAATGGCTTTAATTTGGTTAGGGTCTACCTTAGCACCCTCGTGAGATACAATATGACCCAGATATTCCACCTCTTGTACTCCAAAGAAATATTTGGATGTTTTTTCATATAATTGTTTCTCCTGCAATAGTTTGAGCACCCTTTCAACATGTTGAACATGATACTTCCAAGACCTACTGTAGATTAGTATATCATCAAAAAATATTAGCACAAATTCTATAAGGAAGGGTTTGAAAATGGAATTCATCAACCCTTGAAATGTAGAAGGTGCATTGGTAAGGACAAAATGCATGACCAGAAACTCATAATGACCCTCATGAGTTCAAAATGTTGTTTTTGGAATATCTTCAGTCTTAATTCTAATTTGATGATATCCTGAACTAAGATCCAACTTCGTAAAATAAATTTATCTATGTAATTCATCCAATAATTAATCAATCACAGGAATGGGAAATTAATCTTTAACAGTGAGCTTATTAAGCTCCCTATAATCCAGACACATGCGCCATGATCCATCCTTTTTGTGCACCAATACAACTGGAGCAGAGAAATAACTTTAACTAGGTTGAATTATACCAACCTCTAACATTTCTGCAATCATATGTTCAATTTTTCTCTTTTGGACATAAGGATATCTATAACGCCTGATGTTTGGAGGAAAATTGAATCAAATTAATAGCATGATCATGATCACGAATGGGTGGGAGTCCTTTGGGAGTTTCAAACACCATGGATTTATTGTGAAAGACTTTTAGGAGATCTGCAGAAATAGATCATTTTGATGTTGGAACTTCTAGTGAGCATAATTGTGCGATTACACCTTGTTGTTCTTTCTTCGGGATAATTATCATGAAATTAGAGCTTATTGTATTTCCTGGCTTCCCTGCGATACCCCGTAATTTGACTTCCTTTCGTTATAAAAAAAAATTTAAGAAAAGTTATTGAAAATTAAAAGCTATTGTCCCCAAAGGTTGTAACCATTGTACTCCTAGTACAACATCAACACCTCCCATTGGAATGGAAAGCATCGGACTATTCAATACATATTCCCCCATGGTTATCTTGACATTATGCCATTTTCGAGAGCAATTTATAGTTCCTTAATTTTCAACCATCACTTGACATTCTGGTGTTGGGTATAGGAAAAAATTCAATTCCTTGGCTGCCTTACAATGAATAAAATTATGGGTACTACCTGAATCAATCAACACTATTAAATTTTTCTTCTTGATATGTCCTTCTATCTTGAGAGGTTGAGGAGTGGTAATTCCTACCAATGCATTGCATGATATGGTCTGACTCATTTCTTCCTCTTCTAGGGTTGGTTCCTGCTATATATCCTCTCCTTTTGAAGATTTTTTTTCATTTTCTTCTTCCTTTTCACAATCTATGTAAAATAATTTATTCTCAGCACACGTATTCTAATTGTTGTCGTGTCAACCTTGTAGGTTGTGGAAGCCTAGGAGTAGGAACACTTCCATTTTTATATATGTGAGTGGTAGGCTTTCTTGTCACCATAATTTTACATTCAATTTTTCTTGCCAACCTGAATGCCTTTGCCAATGAATCAGGTTCCCAAACACAAAATTTTTGTTGGATGTTCTCCTTTAAAGTCCCTATGAATACATCAATCCAATGTTCCTCAGGAATATCAGTTATCCTTATATTCAATTTTTGGAAGTGCTCGATGTGCTCCACCACTGAAGCCTTTTGTTTGAGATTTATCAATTGGATAAAGATGGTGTTGCTTTTTGTATCCTTATAATGTGCTATCATTTCCTCCATAAAAATTGACCAAGTGAAAATTATTTTATGGGAGCAAAGCCATCTATACCATACAAATGTATTTTTTTCTAAATGTAAAGTTGCAATGCATACCTTTTGTGTGTTTTTCACATTATCGAGATTAAAATATTGCTCCATATGTAGTATCCATGTTACGGGATCCTTTCCATCAAACTTCCTCATATCCATATTTGGAATATGGTGGTTCTTCCATCCAACATTAGAGTTTATGAAATCATGATTAACATTTATTTTTTTCTCATCATTAGCTACCTCTACTATTTTTTCGGCATTAGGAAACATTTATTGTATCAACTTTGTCAAAAATTCCATGTGTGCATTTAGATCATTCCTCATGTTTTCCATGTTGTCTTTCATGTCATCCATCTTAGCTTCCATGCCATCTTCCATGCCATCCGTCTTAGCTTCCACGCCTTTCTTCCAACCATCCATCTTAGCTTCCACGGCTTTCTTCAAAACTTGCATTTCATTTTTTTTTCTCTTTTCTAGAGTGAAATTTGGTTCACTTTCTCTTGTAATTTTGATATGTCATGTTGCAATTCTTCGTCTTCATGAGTCATAGTAGAGACTTCTAAAGGCTTTATGGGTGTTGAATTATTTTTAGGGGGCATTTTACAACTGAATACTGATATCTATTCTACAATATTCCGTTGGAATAAATTCAAACTAATTTTTCACACAAGACTTATGCAATTCGAAAAAAAATACACACCTTTTTATTGATTTTGAGGAGCTCGATATTGAAACTGAATTATCTATGTTATTTCAGATCTTAAATATCTGAAATTTGGTCTTGTAGTATCCCTCTGAAACTTCTTTAAATTTCCATATGTCTCACTTGATTTGGATTCTTCAAGGAAAAGTTATGCCCAATCTCCCACAATGACCTAATTATGGACTGGTTCAGTAGAACCACCTTGTATGGCATGTCGCATGTCACTGTTTCCTCCTTTGGCTCTGAAATTGATACAGAGGAAACTACGTTTCTTGTACTTGCGGCCACTTTTTATAAAATTAAAATCCAATGCTCGAAGAGAGAGTTATGACGATTTTCCCATGATCACCCTTTTGAGATGAAATTCGGGAGCCTAAAAAATCCCTAACTTCCACAGACCCTATCTCCAAAAATATTACAAATAAAGCTCTGAACTTGTTCCATGACGTTCCTCTGGATTGCAGATTTTCTCTGTAAAAATTTCATCTTCTGTACCCTTGTAGAAAAAACGTTATAGAAAAAATTCGATGATGATCTATTTAGGTTAAATTCAGGAGCCTGCACAAATCCCTAACTTTCACAAATCATATCTCTGAAAATATTGTGAACCAAGATCTGAAATTTTTCCATGAAGTTCCTTAGGATTTTGCCTTCAATCTGTAAAAAAATCAGCTTCTGAACCTTCGTATAAAAAATGTTATAGAAAAATTTCCACGATGACCTGTTTGGAGCAGCGAAACCCTAGAATGCAAACCTATGATACCAAATGTTATGAAACCAACTCCAAAAAATAGAATAAAAGAGAGATCAACGCCTTAGAAATTAGCCAGTTCAAGGAGGAACCTCTAATAAATTACATAAATGAACAATTCTTGGATTATACAAATGACCAAAACCTTCTTCTATATATAGGAGTCCATGGGGCCAAAATATAATCCTAGCCAGCCTAATAATAATAATGTAATGGCACAATAATAACAATTTTGGGGTTACAAGGATATAAAAATAAAAATAAGGGGATTACACTAATAACAATAAGTGACTAAACTAGTAATATTGGGACCTAACAGTCATCATGGTGGTAGTTGATAGACTTACCAAGTATGCACATTTTTTTGCATTATCTCATCCATTTAAAGTGAGTACAGTTGCTACTATATTTATGGAAACAATTCAAAAGATAAATGAAAACCAAAAGATTATTGTAAGTGATAGAGATCCCATTTTCACTGGAAATATTTGGATGAAATTATTTTCTTGTTTTGGTACTCAATTAGCTCATGGCTCATCTTATCATCCTCAATCCAATGGGCAAACTGAGATAGTGAACAAATTTTTGGAAGGATATCTCCGTTTCGTTTTATTTGATAAGAAAACACATTGGGTCAATTGGTTACCTTTGGTTGAATGGTGGTATAACACTTCCTTCCACACTGCAGTAAAAATGACCCCATTTATAGCACTTTAAGGATAAAATCAGTCATCCATCACATCATCCTTAAGAGAAAATTGTAAGCTTCAAGCAGTGGAAGATCAAATCGAGCATCAACAATAAGTTCTCCAACTCTTAAAGATAACCTAAATTTGTCATAGAATGGAATGAAACAACAGACAGATCAACATCGTAGCGAGAGAAGTTTTGATGTAGGCAAGTTGGTATTTTTATGGATACAAAAATACAAACGAGCGTCTTTCAAGCAATCTAATAAAAATAATGAATTATCGCCAAAGTACTATGGTGCTTACAAGGTCTTGGAAAAGATTGGTACTATGGCATACAAATTAGAGCTTCCTTCACCTTCTCGAGTGCACCTAGTTCTCCATGATTCATGCTTAAATAAGGTTATAGTCGACACACTCCCAATTCAAACAATATTTCCAAAACTTGGCAAGGAAGGACAAAATCATATTGGAACCAGAAGTGGTCAAGGAAACAAGAACTTGACAGCTACAAAATCGATCAATTTCAGAGTATCTCATAAAGTGGAAGAATTTACCCAATGAAGATTCCACATTGGAGGATCATAATTTTATACATAAGCATCCATAACTACTCAAGTGTTGAGTACAACACTTTTTTGAAGGAGAGGGGCATGTTAGGGCCCTATATTACTAGTGTAGTCCCTTATTGTTGTTAGTGTAGCCCACTTATTTTTATTGTTGTACCCATGAAATCCCCATATTGTTATTATTGTGATGCATAATATCCCACTATTGTTATTTTTATTCCCTTACATTATTATTGTTAGTCTGGTAAGGATTATATTGTGCCCCATGGATTTCTATATATAGAAAGGAGGTTTTGTCATTTGAATGCATTTATGTAACGTAAAAGATTTTTCCCTCTCGAAGATGCTGATTTCTAAGGCGTTCACCTCTCTTTTCCTCTATCTAATAGTGTTATAGTTGATTTACAACTTACTTCCTTTATAAAATATCTCTACCCTAGTTACTCACATTACCTGGAATCTCTCCAAGCTAGTGGACAATTAAATTATTTATACTTTGATAAATTAGTAGGTAAAATTGTTTAAAGAGAGAAGACATTTGGAAATAAATATCTTCTTCCAAATCCAAATGTTAAGACTTCATGTCTAGAAATAAGAAGAACAAAAGTCTCAAGGAGATTCTGCAAGAAATAATAAGAGTGGTAGAGGTTCTGGTAGGAGAAATTATAGAGGCAGGGAGGGAAAAATTAGTCAGGGAGACAAACAATAAAATGATAGAAAACAAAGGAATTTTAATGATAAACCAAATATCAAAGTTTTAGATGTGGTAAAATTGGTCACGCTACTACTAATTGTAGAATTTCCTGGGATAAATTTAGTGAAAGTAGATAACAGATGAATGAAAAGAAAGACTAACCACTTCCATATAAAGGAAAAATCATATGAGCATGCACATTATTTCGTTGGACATTGTAATTTCAGTGTAGCTGATGTATTTAGTACTTCATTTTTATCATGGCATGAAAGTTGGATCTTAGACACATGTGCCACTTTTCGTATGACCTTTAGGAGAGATTTCTTTGAAAAATGTATTGATCACATTCATGGAGTAGTTTATTTTTTTATAAGGCTCAAATTAAATCTTCGAGTATCATATCTATTGTATTAAAGAGGTCAAGACTTGCATATTATATTCTACATGATGTTCTTTATATTCGACAATTTGAAAGGAATTAATTTTCTCTTATACATATGAGAAAATAGTGGCATTCAATACATATATTTTATGGTATAATAAAGTTTCAAAGAGAATCTAATATTGACATTGTTAGGACTAGTGTGGAAATAGACAAGCACTTAAAATTAAAAGGTACATCATTCATTACATTAAATACTATTCATTTGATTCAAGAAAATGATCCTATGTCTTCCATTTTATTATGGCATGATTTTTTGGTCATATTAAATATGACAGTATAAGAATTATGAGACAAAAGATATTTTAAGGGCTTCCAACAATTCCAAGAAAACTTACTCCATGTAATTTTTGTATTTTGGGAAAGCACAGTAAACAATCTGTTCAAATTTCTACTTCTCGAGATTCAAGAAAATTAGGTCGCATACATTAATTTTTTTTTGGATCTATGCCTCTTACAACCGCTAATGGTAATAAAGATATGCTGACATTTATTTATTATTATTCGAGGATGTGTTGGGTGTATCTATTTAAAGAAAACTCACAAGTATTTGATGTGTTTAAGAAATTCCATCTTTTGATTACAAATGAAACTCAAATTAATATAGGAACTCTAAGAACTAATACTGGTGGTGAGTATATTTCACATGCTTTTGAAAATTATTTACAAAAGAATGAAAAAAAAACCAAACAACAGTTCATTCTAATCCATGACAAAATGGTGTTACAAAATGAATGAACAAAACAATGCCTTATGCAACATATATTAGAAATATTTGTCCTTCTTATTTCATCAACGATAAAACTCCATATGAAATGTAGCATAACCATCTTCCTGTTCTTCATAATTTCATAATTTTTTGGTTCTCAATGTTATGCTTTGATCTCAAATAAGCAAAGAAACAAGCTTAGTGTAAGAAGTAGAAATGGTATATTTTTTGGATCTTCCAATACTTATAAGGCATAAAATTTATATGATAAAGAAAAAAAATAATTTTATTTTATCAAGAGGTGTAGTTTTTCTTCAATCAAAGAAAGAAATGTCCATTGTATATAGAGAACTCAATCATTTATAAAATTATGTGTCGAAGCAATTTCTGTTATGCATCCTGGAGGGGGGATTCTAATTCTAGATCATTCTTTGGATTTTCCTTCAATAAATTTTCCTCTCAATGATGACAATGGTTCTATTGAAAAAAATTTGAATGATAGAAGTGTTTCTGCGGGGTCGAAAATTGTGTGTATTCTAGAAGAATCTGCTCCACAAGATGAACAACCACCTCCACAAATTGAACAACCATTGCGAAGATAAACTCGTATGATAACATTTCTAATATTATATGATGATTTTGAATAGGTAGTTATTTATGTAACTATTCTCACTATTCTGAATATAATTTCTCTATTGATAGTGAGTCTACTTTCTTTAAAGAATTTGTTAGTTGCAATGAATGGAAAAATGTAATGCAAAGGGAATATTATGCATTCATTAAAAATGCTACTTAGAGGTTGGTAGATTCTCCTAATGGCATCAAACCCATTGGTTGCAAGTGGGTTTATAAAACTAAATACCTAGATCATGGTTCACTTGGTAAGCACAATAAAAGACTTGTAAAAAAGGGATGTGCGTAAAAAGAAGGTGTTTATTACACAAAAATATTTTCTCCTACTATGAAATGGGGCACCACTAGAACATTGTTTGTTATTTCAGCACAAAAAGGATGGAAAATTAATCATATGGATGTAAAAACTACATTCCTAAATGAATATCTTAAGTAATATGTTACAGATTTCAACAAGAAGGCTTAACTGCCAAAGGTTAAAAAAAAAAAAAAAAGTTATGAAATCTGATGAAGTCCTTGTATGGCTTGAAACAAGCACCCCATGCATATGAACTAAACATCTTCTTAAGATGGTGCAACTATTTTTCTTAAGAAGGTTGGAAAATAAGTTGTATATATTTTTTTCTATTTGATTATTTGATTATTATAGAGAAAAATGATGACTATATATTATCCGTTAAGAAGGAATTACAATTTTTTTTTGATATGATAGTTTTAGTTTTACTTCATTATTATCTTGGAATTGAAGTTGATGAAAAAACACAACAGATTTTTATCTATTAAAGGAAATATGTTGGACCATTATTGAATAGATATGGAAATATGGATTGTAATGTTGTTGCTACTACAATGGAAAAAAATCTGAAAATTACTTCGAATGAATGTAATATATTAGAAGATCCAACAAAGTATGGGAAAATTGTTGGAATTTTGATTTATTTCTCTACTACTCATCCTAACGTAACTTTTGTTGTAGGGATACTTTCCAAATTTATGAATCAACCTTGTGAAATACATTGGGTAGAAACAAAAAAAAGTGCTCAAATATCAAAAAGGGACTAAAAAATATGGCATCAAATATTCCAAAGTTTCAGAATTCCATCTTACAGGTTATTTAGATACATATTTTGATGGTGATAATGAGCATGGAGTCTCTACTTGTGGTTATTTGATGAATCTTGTATAAAAAAAATATTAGTTGGATATTTGGAAAGAAATCAACCATAGTCTGATTCTCCCACGAAGATGGCAATGTTGCGGCAAGGGTAAACTACAAAAAAAATAATCTAGCTTCGTAAAATACTAAACGATTTGCGGGAGAAAAAAAGAATTCAACTCCACTACTCGTTGAAAACTCTTCTACAATTCAATTGGGAAAAAAAATCCTAATTTTCATGATAGAATGAACGTAATCCAAAACAATTCATTTGACACATTTTCATACTTCTAAACAAATTGTAGATATCTTTACCAAATCATTGGGACCTGAAACGTTTGAAAAAATTAGATCTTTACTTGGCATGTCAGATGTCCCTTTGGATTAAGGGGGGAAATGTTAACTAATCCTTCAGTATTTTGTATATTATTTAGATTATAATATATTTAGGACATTTTTAGTTGCTTCCCGCATTTCTATTTATGGGGAAGTTATTCAGACATAATTGTTTCCCTATGTTTCAGATTGTATACATATCTCTTTTTTTATTAATAATAGTATGCATAATTCATCATTTTGATTATGGATTTTTAGAGGCTTGTTTAACAATAACTTATTTGAAACCAATAATTAATGAAGATCCACTTCCTATCCTTAATCAATAAGGCATTCAAACCTTAAAGAAATGAGACTTTAAAACCTTAAAGAATGGATTGGTAGCTTATTTATCGAAACACTAGATTGTTTTGAACATATATACACAAAAAATGGGGTGGATTGGTAGCATCAAATATAGTAAGATATGTATGTTTTTCTTTTATGTACAAATTTTTAATATATAAAAAGTATTATTTCCTACTTAAACAAAACTAAATACCATATGTAGATCATGATTATACGAATGTAGAGAAAATCAATTTTTACATTGAGCTTCATCCCAATGATAACTTCCCAATTCATCATATTTCTAGTAGAAGCCATTCTGTGAACCAATGACATCCATGTCTCTCTCCATATAATTTTCATGTCATGACCGTTATTTACATTAAGGGTTTCCATAACCCTGTGATGCTATAACTCCATGAAGATGAATTGAAGCATTTATTCTCCTCCTTTCATTATGTGCCCAAAATTTTACCTAAATCATATTAATCATGGAAATTGTTCACAAAATCAATGTTAAGTAACATCGTTACTTTTGGGAATTCATGTTATTTATCGACCACATAATGTTCATGTTCTTCGTTTATTGAATTTTTATGAAAATCGGTGTGCCTAATAATCCATTCTAGTACTTCTACAGAAGGAATCATTTTGCCCCTTTTTAAAAATGAATGCAACTAAGAAATTTTAATATTAGGGAACAATTTATCATCCATACCACTCATAGCATGGTGCGTGTGAGGTGTCAACTTAATTTACTTCTCATTTTATAGCTTTATGAAAAAATGTCCCTCTTGGTGAGGGGACTTGTGTCTTGATGGCTGAATTAGCATCTTTGTATGCTAGTGGTTGAAAAACACTTTCATGGGAATGATTTGACCCCATCGTATTTATTAGCTCCATTAGGTTAAAGAGGCTCTACATTTACCAATAATTAATCCTTACTAAACTTATATATCTAAGATAAAAATTGTTTGACTATGAGAAATTTAGTGATGATAGCTTTCTCCTTAGCAGTATCATGGTCTAGGTAGAGGATGGCTAGTCATAGAAAGAATTAGTGTAACTATGGCTATGGTTTGTTGGAAAAGTGCTCAACCTCAATTTGTTTATTGGATGAATTTTAAATTTTATTGAAGTGTTAAGTATATGTTTAGTGATTTAATTAAATACTTTCTTTTGTTGTTTATGATTTACATATTTATATATGGCTATGGAAGATAAATGAATGTGGTGATATATATGGAACAATTTATGCAAGTAAAATCACTTTGGAATTTCTATTTATTAACCTATGAAAATCATTCAACTTTCATATATGCATTCCACATGAAATTTTACACTATACAAAGCCTCATTTTATACTTTCAAATAAATATTTTATCATTAACAATTTGAGGTAAGTGACCTACTAGATTTTATCCCTTCTTACATATGTTTGGAATCTATGCAATGAACTTCTACATAGTATGGCATGAATAGTAATATTTAATGTTTGAAAGGATGATTTCATATTATATTAGAGGATTAGGTAAGAGTTAATAAAAAAAATTGTATTTTACCCTTCTTACTTGAATATATTTGAATATATAGTTTTTAAATTAGAGGAAAAATTATTTTGAATGGATTTTATGAAATACTTTTATTTTTTATTGTAAATTATGTGTGGGAGATATGTTTACTATTTGAGGATATTTCTTGCATATTTTTATTCAATAGTGTGGATTAGCTAAAAAAAAATGATTGAGGGTTATTCATAATTAACTAATTATTACATTTAATACATTGTAATATTGCCTTTTTTTCATAGGTTCTTTGCATTTAATACATTGTTATATTGCTTATTTTTCGTAGGTTCTTTCGAAAGATATGAATTTCCATTACGCTGGGATTCAATTAGAAATGACTATGTGAGTAAATGGCGTATGAAATTCAATTTGTTAGGAAATATATGTGAATCTTCTACCTTAATTGTAAATAATTGTTTTGAATTCATATATGTATATATTAAATTTCATCATGTTCTTTGTCATTAATTTAAATAAAAACAAAAAAAATAGTTCTTTCACTATGGAATGATGAGTTTTTATATAGAAGGTATGGTTTTTTGGTGGACAAGAAGAACCTTAAATTTAGGTGAGAATATCCACCAAAAATCTTAAATACATCATTACACTTAAAAAATATAGGTTATTTGTTGTAATTGTAGAGTTTATATGGAACCGTTTTTATAATTTAGAAATATGTGATGGATGTATTTTTGAGAAATCAAAATCTTACATTTAAATGGGCACATCCACCAAAAAAATCAAGGTTAGATATGTTGTATTTGAAAGATATAGATTGTTTATCCTATAACATTTGCTACAAATTGCTACTTTGTTGTGTATTCAATTGTTGATTGGTATATAATTTAGACTAATGATTTGGGTATTGTTAGAAACAAATTATATAGTAAAATTTATACTATAAAAAATTACAAGTTAGATTTTTCTCTATTTGATATGGTATAAGCCCGTAGATTATAAGGAATTGCTATTTTATTTTGATAAGATTTAACTATATTATATTTTTTGAATATATATTTTTCTATTAAAAAAATATAAATACAACTTTCAAACTTTAAAATAACTATGTTATATTAATTTTTTTTAATATAAATACAAGATATATTATAATTTATTTTAAATGAAGTATATATAAATAAATAACTTAATTAAAATAATTTTTAAGAAAAAATTAAAAATATGATGACAAAAGAAGGTAGCTGCAAGAAACTATGTTCTATATTAGAAAAAGTTGAAATAGAAACTTCTTACAACCAATTCTACACTGATAAAAAGGACCATTTGTTTTTTAAAAATATTTTAACCAACAAAATTGACCTCTCAAAATAGATAAAACAATCTAATTATAAAATATTTCTTGTGATCAAAAAATTGATAGGAAGAAATTATCCATTAGAATAACCCTTTATCAAAAAATTGGTCTCTTAGTTTTTAGGATTTGGAGTCTTAACTACACAGTTTTTGGAAACTATTTTTCAGATGTTTTCTCTATAATTATTTAGATTTTAAAAACCATTTTTTTTGTTTTTAAAAATTATTTTGCAGTTATTTTCATTATAACTAATTAATTTTTGGAAACTATTATTTATTTATTTATTCATTCTATAAAACATGATTATAGTTATTATTTAATAATTCCAATTATATTATTTTTTATTTTATTTCATTTTTGAAAAAAAAATCATTATCCTCACTTTAAATATGAAATAATTTCAGGTAGACTGGCATCTTCATCTTAGTTCAAAATTTAATAGATTTAATCATAATAAAAATAAGGGGAATTATTTTTATGAAGATTGAATAAAACATATATCCTCTTATATTTCCATTGCTGGATGAGTATATCTATGGAGAGAATATTTACGAAATCAATGTTGTACATCGCTGAATGCTCCTTGCCATGATATTTCACGTGTGTATTCATGTCTGTATTGTTAATTCTTTTGACTGAACCACTGTTGTACATCAGTGAATCCTCCTAGCCATGATGTTTCACGTTTGTATTCATGTCTTTATTCTTAATTCTTTTGAACATTTATGTTTGCATATATTCTTTTCACTATTAGTGTCGTAACGTTATTCACCGCAACATATATGAGATAGAAAAATGCATTTAGTTTAAAGAATTCAATTGAAATTTCAATATAGAGTTTGAAGTAATTTACTAAATAATATTTGTATTCCCTATGATGTTCATGACATGGAAATTTTCATGGAAATATTGTGAGTTCTTGGGGTATTTGAAATGATCACAAACTTATTATTGTTTACTAGATTAAAAATCAATGTTAAAAATATTATAACTATTCTTCATTTGGTGTTAAATTTGGGAAAAAATAATAATATTTGAATGGAAATTATTGAATGAAAAAAAAAAAATCATTCATATTTGGTAGAAAGTTAAAAGTCAAAATGTGGATAGAAAAGAAAATCCTATTTGACTGTCATGCGAAGTTCAATTACTTCCTGTTACTGTTATGTCACATTCCTTCCAAAAATTGTTTACTGATATTGTAACTCTCACAAAGAATCTTCAATCAGTAAGCTTTAATACAGTCAAAGAAAAATATCAAAACATTCAACCCCATTTGGATTGTGATTGAAGTAATACCGTAAAGTTGACAGAGATAGAAAAATAATTCCACGCAAGTTCGTAGTTGAAGTCATTATTGTGATAAAACTATCCGACTTCCTGTGCCCACTGATTCTTACAAGTATATGATTTCTGTGTCACTCCATCGTAACGGCAATTTGCCTTGCCATAACACGTGGGTACGTTTTTTTTTAATATTTTTAAATATATTTAAACTCATGAAATCGTAAGCATCGCTGTTTTTCTCACACAAAGCATATTCAGCGTATTGATTTATATGCCTATAAGCGAATTGTGAATGTATTCTTGTACAACCGATAAGAATAAGAATAGTTATTGAAATTTGCATCGGTTGGGATTTCTATCAATGAAATTTCGAATACCCAATTTATTAAGTCAATACATTTATTGATTACCATGATAATTGCCATTAGAAATAATGTGATCATTCTCTATCACTTGATCTTACCTCCTCTACTACTTGATGTTACATCAGGTATACACATATGTAAACTTACTATGTAAACTTACTATCTTAATCCTTAGTACTCAGCCATATTCAGAATTAAATACTCACTTTATTACCTAAATATATTTATTCATTACCATGATAATTTCTATTAGAAATAATGTGATCATTCTCTACTACCTGATCTTACATCAAGTGTACACAGAGTTAAACTTACTATCTTAATATTTAATATTTAGTTATATTTGAAATTAACTACACAATTTGTACCGATCTTTGGTTTAATAATAGAACTTAGAACCGGGTAAAAATAACTCATTCAAATGATAGTTTCACTAAGGTTGAGGTTTCGTAGTAAAAAATTTATTTCCAACAGTTATACATCAAGATATTTCATATCATAAGTAATAGGTTAGTATATTATTATATAATTTAATGATTTCTTTATTCAATAATTACATTAAGATTAAAGTGTGAGTGAATGTATCAACTATAATTAAGATATTCAATATGATAGGATTTCTCA
Source organism: Pinus albicaulis (assembly GCA_034641835.2). NCBI lineage: Eukaryota > Viridiplantae > Streptophyta > Pinopsida > Pinales > Pinaceae > Pinus > Pinus albicaulis. The sequence goes on from CM076572.1 coordinate 2,469,601, forward strand.
ATTTATAAGTAGGTAAGAAATGATTTCCTAGATGATTATATTAGTTTATAAATGGATTGGGTTTTAATATTGATGTTAATATTAAGTTTAAAATACATTTTAAATTTATTGAGTTTTAATATTATTTTTTAAAAACCCTTCAATAAAAGTTTATGTGCTATGCCTCTTCTTCTCATAGCAAGGAATTATATTGATTACTCTAGATCTAGAGGGATTTTTTTGTAGTGATCTATCATCCTCTTTGTTGTTGATATTTTTATCTACAAGAGAATTTTTATACAACAATTGGACATATATGAAGAATCCAATAATGAAACCATGTGGATATTGGTCTCAATATAATTTATTTTCTTATTTCTTATGATAGTGAGTAAGAGGGAACTAGTGTATAAGAATTATCTTTGTGAATGTATAAGGTTCAAGAGAAATAGCAAATGGATTTAATGCAAGATCATGGTAGTTGTAATTTAATATTCATTTCTTTCATTATGTAACTCTTATTTTGCAAGTCACAATTCTATATGAATATAAAATCCATGACATTTCCATGAAAAATATGACATGAGTTCCCTTACTACTTTCTTAAAGAATTTTCTAAGAACTTGTAAAACTCCTCATAGAGTCTCCCTATGAAACTCAAAAGACACACCATTCCTACAAGTGAGATACTCTATTTCTTTCTCTAAGAATGATAATTCTTTTACATCCCTTATCCCTTATCTCATGAAGCATATTTTTTCCATTTTCAAACTTCCTATTTCAAATTAGTCATAAATTCTATTTCAAATTAGTTATAGTGTGTAAAATTATGAAAGTCAATGGGATATATCTTATATATGACTATAAAATCTGAAAATTTATTATATTTTATTTATTTGTTGATTTATATTTCACTTTTATTATCATTCACAAATTTAATTTTTCAATAAATTATCTTGATAACATTCCTTCTTCTTTGTACTCTATATTTGGATATGATGATGTGTAATATTTTTTCTTAAGAAATTTTTTTGTTTCAACAAATTCACTTCAATTATAATGCTTAATATAGGGAATATATATATACTTACTTGTTGATTTATATTTCATTTTTATTATCATTCACAAATTTACTTTTTTAGTAAATTATGTTGATAACATTCCTTCTTCTTTGTATTTAGCACCCTCCAAATGCAATATTGTACTCTATATTTGGATATGATGATGTGTAATATTTTTCTTAAGAAATTACTTTGTTTCAACAAAGTCACTTCACTTATAATGATTAATATAGGGAATATATATATATATGATGGTGGTGGTTAACATCCGAGACCAATCTTTGGTCTATGGGACCTAAAAAAAAAGAGTTATTTAGTTTAATCTAAGATTTTATTCCTATGCTCAAAAAGCTCAGTATTGCAACAAAGATTATGAAATTGAGCTCTAATGTGGTTGTACAAGGGGCACTCTAAGACGAATATGGCATATCCTTTCCACCCATGGTGTTTTAGGAACTGTCCAACAACTTGTTTCACTATGGAGCTCATGAGAGTTCGTTCTAATCTTGGCTATATTAATTTTCTTCTTTGAGCTAGTTAAAAAAAATAGATACTTTTGATATTCTAGAGTGGGGTTGATGACCTCCTTATAATATCTTAATTTTCGTTTAGTTGCTTGATCTTTCTCACACCACATCTTTTATATATATATATATATATATATATATATATATATATATATATATCTATTTATATATATATATATATATATATATATATATATATATATATATATATATATATCTATTATAAATTTGAACGTTGAATCTTATGGTTTACAATACTTCATAACATGGTCAGTGCCAATTAAGATACCCCATTGGACTTATGAATTTTAAAAGTAAAACCAAGAACAAAAATAAAATTAATAGTTCAAAAAAGAAATTAAATACTACCATTTTTTTCTATATTGTAATTTATTTAATCCTTTTCTAACAACAAAAATGAATATATCCAAATCAATAAATAATATCCTAGAATATAATTAATAGATAAATAATACCCCAAACAAATTATAATGAATAAATTTACATTAAATTCATTATATCTAATTTTTTCCAAATTTTATAACTTAATTATTTTTCAACATCTTTTCTTTCATTATTTCACCAATTAGATTCCTAAATTTTTATTTCTTTCATTTCATTTCTATGATATTTAAATATAACAAAAAAAATACGACAAGTTAGTCCCTACTCAAATTATGCTTTTCAAAAAATTAATATCAATGAATAACATCCTTGAATTCCCCAAAAAATGATAATGAATAAATTTACATAAAATTCATTATATCTATTTTTCCCAAATTTTATAAATTAATTATTTTTCAACATTTCTCTTTACTTATTTCACCAATTAGATTTCTAATAATTTTAGTTCTCTAATTTCATTTATATTATATCTAAATATAAGAGAAAAATTAGGACAACTTAGTCCCTCCTCAAATTATGCTTTTGAAAAAATTAATTGCTTACTAAGGTGCAAAAACTTGCATAAATAATGGTGAGTAGTAACTATGGGTAATATAATATATAGTATAAATTTGAATATCAATGTCAATTATATAATGGTGGGTAGTAACTGTAGGTAACTATATTATATAGTATAAATTTTCGTTGAAAGTTTTGGTTTATATATATATATATATATATATATAGATATTCCTTTTTATTTTAATTTATCATTTAAAATATGCATATCACATTTACTAGTCTTACACTCTTATTTTTATTGTATTAGACACTTAATTTTTAATGTACACTCCAAATTATTTATTGAAACATATTAGATTAGTTTAACTTATATTTAGAATAGAGTCTAATATTAAAAAGCATTTTAAGAAGACACATTGAGTCTTGTATCATACTAGCTTTACGTTACTAAGTAATTGTTATAAAAAAAAGGGTTAATTGAGTTTTATATCCCACTACATTTATATTATTAATTTATTACACTACTTAATTCAATAAATATTGGTTGTAGATTAAATTTTATGTTAATAACTAATTGTTGTAAAAAAAAATTTAAGTGAATTTTATATCCCACTACATTTATATTATTGTATTATTAAATTTCTTAACTCAAAAACATGAGTAAGGTTAACATTAATATATTAATAAGGTTAACATTAATATATCTTTTAAAATTAAAAAACAAATATCAAACAAATCATTTAAAATTATATTATAACACCTTTTTATCGAGATAGTATTCAATATACACCTAAACTAAGTCTTAGAGAAATTTTCAACCTATTTTGCTCTATCTTAGAGAAATTTTCAACATATTTTCCATAAAGCAAAATGAAAACATTTTGACACATAGACATAGATCTCAGATTTTATCATTTTACTTTCACATAATATAATTTTGGTCTTTTATTAATTGCATAATCAAAGTGGTATGATATGAGTTAGTTAGACATCGATAAGTAATCACACGCCTACTGGACTGTTGCACTATGGCCTCATCAAGCGGATTTTATCATTTTACTTTCACACGACATAAATTTGGTCTTTTATTAATTACATAATCAAAGTGGTATGATATGAGTTAGTTAGACATCCATAAGTAATCACACGCCTACTGGACTATGGCATGATAAAGTGAACACAAAAACGTAACCCGCTAACCATGCATATCAGCAGATGTATTATTTATATTAATTCGAGCGTTTTACTAGTACAGATCACAGTGATTATTATCTGGTGACTTGTTTTACCCTGATCGTAATTGAAAACACCGGATTAAGGATTGTTACATGTTCAGGAAATTGTAATTACATTCCATATAAAATTGAGAATTTCTGAAGATCATGGGAGGAGAAACGGTAAATAATCACGCCATTATCCAAACTCCTTTTGCTCCATCTTGCAATGATATTTTCTATTGTTCATCATCTGCATAAGAACAAGATTTTAGATCAATCAAAAAATACAAAGTTGTTTCAATCGTAAAACAACAGTGAAGGATAAAGATTCAGAAGTGAAAGAGAATTAACTGCGAATAAAAATATTGAAATATGGTTGAATCATAGGGAAATTGGTATCGGCTACAACAATTTATTGCATAGACATATCTTATTCTAATATAGTTTGGGTAAAACTAAAACAAATTTAAAGAAGTAAAGGTATATTAAAGGTATATTTAAATCATAGTTATCAAATTTAATTAAGAATTGGATTCTATGCTAAAAAAATTGGAACAAATTTGAGAACTTGTATCTTATAAAGATTAACATATTATTATAATTTTGTTTCAAAATTTTATAAAATTGAAATGAATCTTTCTTATAATGATACTTTTATCTTTATTTCCAGCATTACTCTTGTTTTTCTATTTAATTTTTTATATATTTAAGATTATTTATTATTTATATTGCCAATTGAAAAAGCATTTATATAAATATTAATTTTTTTTTGTCTATTTAAGATAATCTATTATTTGCATTTCCAACTGAGAAAACATCTACATAAAATATAATAATTTAAATAGAAAAAACTTAAAAACCGATGTCATATGTTCAATGTTAACAATAAGACATTGGATATTAAAATTAAGCTTAAATAATCTCTACAAACCAAAAGATTATATCTCAATTACTAATTCCTTTAGGATTCAAATTTCTTCAATAAATGTATAAATTAATCTTTGTGGTGAATAACAAAACATAAAATAAATACTTTAATTGAATTTCAAATCAACTATTAGTAAAACCAATTTGCGTAATAAAAACTATTTAAAACTATATTTTAAATTTTTTGAATTTTTTTAAATATATAAATTACTTTTTATTATATTTTTTTTAATACAAAAACAGTTTTTTAAAAGAGAATTTATTATTTTATAATTGATTTTTTTTACATATAAAATTTCCATAACATTTTTAAACGACTTTTTTTTTAAAGTATTTTAATCCATTATGACATAAATGTTCCTGTGAAATGGATGTGAATGTTGAAGTGATATTGATGCTATTTTTATATATATATGGAACTAGTGAATGCTGAAGTGGAATGGATGTATGTTATATATATATAGTTGGCTATATCAAACTAGTGAATGTTGTCATGGGATAGATGCTGGATGTTTTTATATATATGTATTACTTTGGCAATATGAAATTGGTAAATTTTGTCGTGGGATAGATGTCATGTATTATATTATTTACCTTGGTTGCTTGCTATAATTAAATATTATTCCAGAACATCAAAGATTTGCTGAGTTGTTCAGAATTTGTGAACAATATGTCAACTTAATTGATTTCATGAACCAAAAATTTTGTATATTAATGATTCTAAACCTAATTTATTTAATTAATAACTTAGTTAATTTCATGATCAAATAACATATAGAACGTATTAAATTCCTAACTTTGTAGTATCAATTAATTTGTTTACTTTTTCGATCCCGAACTTGGTAAATATGATCTGAAATAGCTACAATAAGTGGATACGAATTTCTTTGCAAAGAAATCAATATTTTTTGAATTTTATGAGAAAATTCTAAGAATTGTAATTCATCTAGTATATAAATTTTAGAAGTTTTACTTATAATAATGATAGTAGTTTATTGGTTAAGTTTTGGGGTTTAATGGTTATAAGTTTTAGAAGCCTTTTCAATCTACTTTTTACTCTAATTTCTCAAGAACTTAATAAAAATTTGTTAGAATCACAAATTTTAATTATGAACTACTGCTATAAAAATTTTATGAACTATTGCTATAGAAATTTTCTACTTTAATTTTAAGAAAATCTAGTAAAAATTTGTTCAAATCACAAATTCAAATTATAAACTATTATTATAAATATTTTCTATGATACTAAATTTTTATATACAAATAAAAGCTAATATTGAATAAAAAAGTTAAAAAAAAAAAATAGAAATTTTTTTTTTTGATAAGCTTATCAGCAACTTACTTGTCATATGACCAAGTAATACACCTAAAATCATTTATTTCCTCATCGAATACTACATATATGATTTTATTAAAATTTTATCTAAATTTTTTTGTATCATGGGAATGAATACTATTAGAAATATAATCTTCTGTATTTGGATTTTGTGATTATGGGTTGTTTGTATGGATTTCTATACATAGAACTTCTTTTCTAGCATCAATTTTATTGAAGAGGATGGGTTTCTAATGTTCAATAGGAAGGATTAAACCTAATGTTCAATAGGAAGGATTAAAATAAGAAGGATTAAACCTAAGGAATAGGTGAAATTAGTTTATGTCAAAGTAATTCTTGACAACATTTTGATGGGAATTAGTAAATTATGGATTTATTTTTTATTTTTTTAATTATTTTTACTTGTGTGTTATAGATTTATTTTTTTGTTCAAAAAGGGAATGGCCTTTTACTATTTAGAAAATACTATTTTATAGGGTAATTTATAGTTATTGTGAATAAGTTTATGTGATATTGTGGGTCTCAAAAAGTGAAATAATTCTAGCTCATAGTTTAAAATTTAAAGAAATTAAGGAAATGGCTTCTGAAAAATAGAAAGGAAATGAAATTAAACATCTTATAAATACTATTAATATTATAACATCACAACTACTATTACCAAAAAATTATTTACTAAAATTTATTTAATCCATTCATGTATAAAGATTACTTTTAATTGCATTATAAATCTTTATTAAAATGACTCAATATATTAAGTTGTTAGCCGGAAAAATAACCATACAAAAGAAATGCATAAGAACTTATTAAATTAATTTGGCTATGGAAGATATTTAAGAATAATTTTCAAATAATTTTGTATACAATAATATAAAATCTTTTCTCTCACCCCAAAAATTTCTTTTGCAAGAGGTTGATGTCTCTCTTTATTAAACTTACAATGACTAAAAATAACACACTAAGTGCAGTACAACATTGAAAATTAGTAAATAAAATATGGGAGCAAAGACGAATGATATGATTTAAGTGTATTGGATTTACATGATTTCTATCCTAGGTAGCTCTGTGTGTGAACAATCCATCTAACACATGGCTACTGATCCATTAACATATTGTGGGTTTAATTATTTTCTTTGTAGCATGGGGTGTACTTTTATATGTTTAGTACTAGTTTCTCCAGTCTAGTAGCCATTTTTACTTTGGAAACAAAAAGATTCCACATGTGGCCATGTGCAAATGTGACTATCGCCTTGATCTCAAATTGATATGTTGAACAATTTTCTAGAAAAATTCCACCATTACTTCTTCAATTGGTCAACAACCCTATGTTGATCCAAAGGTTGGTAGTTGGAGGAAGATCATTGCTTGGTTAATTTTCTTCGATGATTTGTGGTATGTGGAATAATTGAATTTTTGGTCAATATAATAAGCGTAAGGACCTGCTATTATCATATCTCGTATTGAATCTACAAAATAGAAAGTTGTACTTGGAGGAGCAATTGGTGGGTTGTTACTAGCCTAGATCGATCTGTCATTAGAGTTGGCCACTACATTTTGATCTCTAAAGAATCATGGCATACAGTCTCCCATTCCACGTAGATTTGGTGTATTCCATTTATTCGTAATGCACAAATCTGTACCGATGGACGTTGGCTATGCTTTTTATAATTTCTTTTGAATTGTGCAAATTGCACGGCTGGTATAAATTGCAGGGCTAGTTTTATAATAGAAATTTAAGGGAAAAAAATAATAGTCTGGTGAACAAGTCTTCACCATCATGGGTGGTCAGAGGCAATATCAATGTCACGGAGATTCTTCGAAAACGGCTTATTTGATTGAGTCACAAGCCTTCAGTAGTATGTAGCAAGAACAACATCATAGATATATGTCGAACAGTAAGAATCTCATAAATATCTTAATACCATATCATCTATCAAGTATGAAAGCTACACTCGTTTCACCCTTCTTCTCGTGTTTTTTTGTCTTCATATTTTAATAGATAAGAAATCCACTTTCTCTGAAACCATTTCCTAGGTTCAATTCAACATGATATTTTGAAATAATAGAAAATATAGGAACCAGGATCACACTCCATGGGTTCGTTTCCTTTCTTTATACAAAGAATATGGTTTCTATACCATTTTTGGATTGGACTTGGCCGCCCCACCCACCCTTGTCAATCTGTGTGGCAAAACCACCTCTGAGGCTATTGAATCGTAAGACCGCCCATTAGACAAGCTACTAAGTCAAGCTCTCATTTCCAGCCATCTACATACCTTTCACCCTGCACTCTAAGAGCTCGTAGACTAATGAGATGTTAGTTTTGTTCTTGGAACACCTGAGAATATGTTACAACAAATATCGAGACACAGTTAAGGATATGTAACTACGAAAATATTCACAAGCTAACTAATTTTGCAGTGTTCAAAAATAGTAACTATCTCTAAAGCTAAAGCCCACCCATAATGTAACATATAAAAAGAAATATGGAGAGGGGTATCTTCCTCTGCTCAAAAGGACGTATATAAACGAAGTGGTATGGATAAATATATGAAATATACAAAGGCTAAATCTAAATCGGCTTTGTGAGTCGTACAACCCTCGATCTATCTATACTAAACTTGTTACCCGTTTTAGCTACTCATGATGGCTATCGAATTGGAACTGTAAGGTATGCTACAGGTATGGTACGTGTGAAACGAAAACTTATGATTAATCAACAAAACCATTTCAAGGGGCCTCTCTATCTTTACTATAGCTCTTGCTTTTGCTTCAAGTTTCATTGTTCATATGAGCTTACCTGATTGTGAATTTTCTGGTTGTGAAATCTGAAGCTAACCGATGCCGAGTAATATGTCCCATCTACATATTTGGCGCTATCATTCCAAGTGATTACTGCAGATTTGGTGCTATCATTCAAAGTGATTAGAATTCTGTTTGTGTCTGACCCACTAAGGTTATGAATGGATTCTGTTTAGAAATAATCACATTTTCCCTGCACCGCATTTCCACTGTAGCCCGACCCATTCAGGTTATGAATGGATTATGTATAGGAATAATCACTTTCTCCCTTCACCGCAATTCCATTGTAAGTACACCAAGTTCTAAAAACAAATTATACAGTTCTATAAATTCTCTCTTATGCAACTCACTTCCAAGTAATGTAAAAAAACGTTGCGTACAAGCTCTATTTCCATTTCATTATGAATTTACTTCCAGTGCATTCTTTGTTATTCTCATGCCCTCAAGACAAGTGGAGTTATACTCATACTCTAAATACACGTGGAATCAAAGTGTTTATACCTGTGTCAGTTCTGTGTAATCCCTCCTCACACTTTTAAATACAAAAAATTATGTTGATATATTCTTAATGCATTCTTGATATATTTTCAAAGCTTAACTGTTAACGGTTCGCAAACTAACGCTAGCATTACTTCAGTTGGAAAAACAAAATTAAAAAATGAATAGAAAAAAAAACCTTACGACCTCACCTCTCGGGAAGAGGCCAAAACCATGAAATCAATTAGACTATAGCTCCAAATGCCCAAATGACCCAATATTAGTAAAAAACCAGTAAAACAATGCTAAGAGAGAAGCCTCTGATCACTTTAGTCACAAGCTATGATGACGGGGACGAATGAGACCACATAATGTTCATGTTCTTCATTGATTGAATATTTATGTCAATTAGTGGGGATAATGATACATTCTAATGCTTCTACATAATGAAACATTGGGTCCTTTTCTACAACTGAATGCAACTAAGACATTTTAATATTATGGAACACTTTATAATCCACCCGCTCATAGCATGGTGAATGTGAGGTGTCACCTTGGATTAATTCTCATCTTATAAATTCATAAAAAAAATGTCCTCTCTTGGTAAGGGGTCTTGTGTCTTGATGGTTGGATTAGCGTGTTTGTAGACTAGTGGTTGAAAATATCCTTCATGCTAATGATTTGACTCCATGGTATTTATTAGTTCCATTAGGTTATAAGAACGAATCCTCGCTAAACTTATATCTCTAAGATAACAATTATTTGACTCTCAGAAATTGAGTGATGATAGCTTTCTCCTGGGCAGCATCATGGTCTGGGTAGAGAATTGCTAGTTATAGAAAGAATTAATGTAACTATGAATATGGTTTGGTGGAAAATTTCTCAACCTCAATTTGTTTATTGGATACTTTTTGGATTTTATTGAAGTTTTAATTCTATGTTTAGTTCTGTCCCTATAGACTTTATTTTGTTATTTACTATTTATATATTTACGTGTGTCTATGAGAGATAGATTAATGGGGTGATATATATTGAAAAAAATTATCCAAGTATATTCATTTTGGCATTTCTATTTATTAATCTAGGAAAATAATTCAACTTTCATACACGCATTCCACATGATATTTTACATTAAACAAATCCTGATTTTATACTTTCAAATAAATATTTTATTAGAAGTAAGCGACCTACTAGATTTTATCCCTTCTTAGATATGTTTGAAATCTATGCAATGAACTTCTAAATCATATGACATGAATTGTAATCTTTAATGTTGAAAGAATGATTTCATATTATGTTAGAGGATTAGATAAGAGTTAATAAATAAATTTATAGTTTACCATTCTAACAACTTGCTAGATTACTATGCTTTTCCATTTGATTGTAAACTATGTGTGTGAAATATGTTTATTATTTGATGATATTTCTTGTATAATTTGTATTCAATAGTGAGGATAGTTAGTTAAGCAATGATTGAGGGCTATTCATAATTAATTAATTATTGCATTTAGTATATTATAATATTGTCTTTCTTTCCTAGGTTCTTTTAAAAGATATGAATTTTAGTAGGATAAGGTTTCACTTAGAAAGGACTATGTGAATAAATGACATATGAAATTCAATTTGCTAGGAAATATACGTGAACCTTGAAATTTCCTTGAGAATATTTGTTTTGAATTAATATATGTATATATTAAAGTTCATTATATTATTTATCATTAATTTAAATGAACATGACAAAATAGTTCTTTTGCTATGGAGCCATTGGGAAGCTTTTATATAAAAGGTGTGACTTTAATTTTATTATTATTTAAAATATATGACTTAGGTAAATATTATTTTTAGTGGACAAGAAGAACCTTAAATTTAGGTGAACATATCCACCAAAAATATTAATACAAGATTATACTTTAAAAACATAGGTTATTTATTGTAATTGTGGAGTTACTTATATGGAACCATCAAGCTATTTCGACATAATGCTTGCATATTTTAATTTGTTTATAATTTAAAAATATGTGATGGAAATACATATATTTTTGGTAAATCAAAATCTTATATTTAGGTGAACATATCCACCAAAAATATTAATACAAGATTACACTTTAAAAACATAGGCTATTTATTGTAATTGTGGAGTTAACCATCAAGCTATTTCCACATAATGCTTGCATATTCTAATTTGTTTATAATTTAAAAATATGTGATGGAAATACATATATTTTTGGTAAATCAAAATCTTATATTTAGATGAGCACATTCACTAAAAAAAATAAGGGATATATATGTTGTATTTGTAAGATATAGGTTGTTTATCCTATAACATTTGTTGTATATTGCTAGTTCGTTGTGTATTTAATTGTTGATTTGTATATTTTTTAGAGTATATCATTTAGGTATTGATAGGTATTAGAAACAAATGAGATAGTAGGAGTTATACGCAAAGAAAATTATAAATTCGATTTTTCTCTATTTCTTATGGTTAAAGCCCCTAAATTATAAAGAATTTCTTACTTAAATATGATTTAACTAGATTATATTTTTTGAATATATATTTTTCTATTAGATAAATCTAAATAAAACTTCAAACCTTAAAATAACTATGTTATCTTAATTTTTGTTATATAAATACAAGATAAATTCTAAATTCATTTTAATTGAAGTATAAATAAATAAATATCTTAATGTTTAAAAAAAAAACTTATAATTTCATTTTAATTGAACTATAAATAAATAAATAACTTTTATAATTTCATTTTAATTGAAGTATAAATAAATAAATAACTTTTATAATTTCATTTTAATTGAAGTATAAATAAATAAATAACTTTTATAATGTTTTATGAAAAAAAAATATGATGACAAAATTGACCTAATGAGATATGATGAAATTTGTTTACAGTGCTTTATATAAATTAATCTAAGGAAATAATCTAATTATAGGAAATTTGTTTACACTTAGAGAAAAATAAGAAGAAATTATCAATTAAAATTGGTGAAGAAAAATCTTCAAATTTGACCTCCTAATTTTTAAGATTTATTAAGATTTATTGTTTTTCATTTATTCATCCTTCAGATTTATAGTTTTTCATTTATTCATCCTTCATGACTATAATTATTATTTAATACTTTAAAACATACTATTAATTATGCTGGTTTTAAATATAAAATAAATTTCAACTATCTTCATTCAATATTTAAAATAATTTTCAACTATCTTCATTCAAAATTTATTAGTGGTGGTCATAACAGAAATAAGGTAAACTGTTTTTTCTGAAGATTCAATGAAACACATATCCTCTTATGTTTCCATTGCTAGATGAGTATCAGTATGCAGAGAATATTTACGAAACCAATGTTGTACATCACTGAATCCTCCTTGCCATTACTCTTGATTACTGTTGACGTTTGTATTCATGTCTCTATTGTTTATTTTTTTGAACATTTATGTCTCCAGACGTTTGTATTCATGTATCTATTGTTTATTCTTTTGAACATTTATCTATATCTCCAGATACATTCACGTGTCTCTATTCTTTATTCTTGTGAATTCTTTATTCTTTTGAACATTTATTCTTGTGATATTCATATGTTCCAGATATTCACGTTTGGATTCATGTCTCTATTGTTTATGCTTTTGAACATTTATGTCTCCACATATTCTTTTCACTGTTAGTGTCGTGAGGCTATTCACGAGACGCGATTTCTGAGTTAGAAAAATGCATTTAACTCAGAAAAATACATTTATCTCGAAGAATTCAATTGAAACTTCAAAATAGAATTTTGATGTAATTCAAAATTTTTTTTTTTATGCCGTGTGATATTCATGATATCGAAATTTTCATTGAAACGAATTTTGTTGTAATTCAAAATTTTGTTTTTTTATACCTTGTGATATTCATGATATCGAAATTTTCATTGAAACACTCGGAGTTCTTGGGTTAGAAAAATGCATTTATCTTGAACAATTCAATTGAAACTTCAATATAGAGTTGCGATGTAATCAAAAATTTGTTTTTCATACCCTGTGATATAGAGTTGTGATGTCATTCAAAAATTTGTTTTTCATACCCTGTGATATAGAGTTGTGATGTATTTCAAAAAAAAATATTTCTTATCCTGTGATATTCATGATATGGAGATTGTCAGTGAAACACTGCGAGTTCTTGGGATATTCGATAATAATCTGCAAATTTGTAGAAAGTGATAAAGAACTTATTGTTTATTCCCTGTGATATTTGTGATATCGAAATTTTAATTGAAACGATAAAGAACTTATTGTTTATTCCCTATGATATTTGTGATATCGAAATTTTCATTGAAACGATAAAGAACTTATTGTTTGTTCCCTGTGATATTTGTGATATCGAAATTTTCATTGAAACGATAAAGAACTTATTGTTTATTCCCTGTGATATTCATGATATCGAAGTTTTCATTGAAACACTGCGAGTTCTTGGGTATTTGCAGTGTTCTTGGGGTATTTGATAATAATTTGCAAATTTGAAGAAAGTGATAAAGAACTTATTGTTTATCAGATTAAAAACCAATGTTAAAAATATTATAAAGTATTCTCTTAAGTGTTAAATTTGGGAAAAAATAATGTTAGAAGGAAATCATTGAATGAAAGAAAAAAGAATCCGTTTTTATCAAATATAATGTATTTTGTAAAAAATCAGTTTTTATAAAAAATAATGCATTTTGTAAAATAATCAGTTTTTATCAAATATAATGTATTTTGTAAGAAAATCAGTTTTTATCAAATATAATGTATTTCGTATTTTCATGATTAACACGCGTTGGATTACAATAAACTATGCGATTAAAATATAAGAACAATGCTCAATTTTTTGTTAATTTAATGAATACCTTGTGCTAATTTGAGGGCGTAACTATTTCAAGCCTTAGCGATTCAATGTTTCCTGCCCTGCTGGAGGATAACAATGTTGAATGGTGTCATTACCTGACATTGTAAATATGAGTATTGCATGTTTGAGCTTAATTAATGGATTGTATCATCAAAATAATCTTGAGATTAAGAAAAACAGTATGTTGTTAAGTATGCACATTTGATAATAAATTTAAAAAAGAAATTCCAAAACTACAAGGTGCAGTCTATCCATTTACGTGGTGCGTAATTTACTTATAATGCAATTTGTTCATTCATTCACTCGTTTATTGCATGCTAGAGACAACCGGCAATGTTGTAGAGCCTATATTCGCTCCTACAAAACCTACTACATAACTACCTGGAGTAGTGCGAGTAGTCAGTAGCTACTCGCCGACTTACTTAAGAGTATCGCATTTTGCAGAAATCACCGATAATGGAATAGCCTGCGGACACAGCAATGGAGTAGTGCGAGCAGCATCTTTATTTACATACATTGACGTGGTAGTCAGTCGCTCAGGAGCTACCCTGCGGACACACCAATGAAAACAAAAATAAGTCATTCCTCTACAGGATGGAAGAAATAATTACAGAGAAAGTATGACAATTAATTATTGTTCGTCAATAATTGGTGAACGCCGTTGGAGTGACTTACGAGAGTGGCGTCGAATATCGCAGCGGCGGGGTGACTCGCGGACGTTGCATCTATCCGGAAGCTCTTCGGCTCTCTCCACCGCCTCCTCTTCTTCTTCTTCACTTCCGAGCGGCGTTGGCGGCGTTGGGGGCGTTGGGGGCGTGCGTGGCGTGGGCGGCGTTACCCCTCCGGGCGGCGTTGGCGGTGTTGGGGGCGTCGGAGGCGTCGGCGGCGTTACCCCTACGCCGATGCGTCGGCGGCGTTGATTAATTGGTGCACCATCCTGAGAATCGGAATCCGTCGATGAATCAAACGATAAAGATTGATCTAGTGTTTTCTCTATGGCACGGCATCGGCAGTGTGGAGACATCCTTTGCAATTCCTCGCAGCATCTTTCCGATGGCTGTTCTCTCCGCCTTTCCAAGTAGTCGCGGCAATCAGACAATCTCTGCGGGTCGCACGACCGTCGTTGTTGTTGCAGCGCCTCTCCATCCAAGGTATCTTCATGTGCACCAACAGTGGGGGTGCTACAGTGAATGACAAACAGAACAGCCGCGACTAAAGTCACCCATTTTAGCGTCATCCTCGTCGACATGGGAGAGGAGAAGACACCCATTGATTTTCTTTCTTTTGTTATTGAATACAACTGAAAATGCATGAATAGTTAGTGGGTATTAACTTTGTATTTATGGACGGTGAGGAAAGGAAGGCGGGCGACCAGTGCAACACGAAGAGGAGGAAGAGAGGAACAGATGGAGTGCATGCAGCTTCTCAGTCTCCACATCCCACTGCAACGCCACACGAAGAAGGAACGCGTGGCTACCTCCCTTTCCAATGGCCGCCTCTTTCAAAGACGAGAAGAATCTCGCAGGCGGGCAGGTCACGACAGTGCAGGGCAACTTCCCAGCGACGCGACATACTTAAGAGTATCGCATTTTGCAGAAGTCACCCGAGTCACTAGAAATTGCTTTGCCATTTTCCTTTGTCATCATTCTTCGTAACCCACTAAACATTGCATTCAACATCAGAATGTAACGAGTGCACATACCTCTTTGTTTCAACCTTATTACTATTCAGTACAACTTGTTTCTTTACCGCCATATCATCACTGCTCAGAATCATGGGCTCAAGCTCCGTAGTCTCGAGTAATTCACAATATACCATTCAAACATTAAACATTTGCACTGCTGCAAAAATTGAACATTCATGCATCTACAGGAATGTATCCACGTACTTTAATGACCTTTTTCAAAATAAGGGTATCCTCTTGCAATTTTACGACTATTCCTTGGAGGGAAATTTAGGGTGATATCTTCCCATATTAATTAACTCCATATGACTTTAACCTTCCTATTTGGCGTATGTAGTATATTGATTAAAATTGCACTTGTTAAATAATTTTTAGATGTCTTGTATATTATTTAGATTAGAATATAGTTAGACTATTGTTAATTGATTCCTCTATCTCTAGTTAGGGATAAGTTATTCATACATAATTGTCTCTCTGTTTCAAATTGTGTAATTTTTTTGTTTTATTAATAATAGTATGCACAATTTATCAATTTAATTATGGTTTTTTCGAGGCTTGTTTAACAATATTATAAGAGCGCCAGGTTTGGTAGCTCGCAGCACACGAGGTTTTCCATTGCTTTAAATTATTAGATCAATCTCAATTATTGCAATAGAAGAATACTAATGTGGACACGACGTAACAGAGGTGGACGAGTTGCCGAGATGTAGACCCTCGAACCCAACGAGAGTAGTTGCCTGGTAAAGCCGACATGAAGCCGATTAATAATTGACCTAGTGGAGTTGACAACTAGCAGATTCCGTGTGATTTTGGAAACCAGCTTAGACACCAAGAAACCCAAGAGAGTTTTCATAATAGATTTGGGAGTTTTCTAATTAGATGGAGGAATTGTCTCCACAGTCAATTTTGATTGAAATTTGGCTAAAAAATTTTAAGAAATTTTACAGTAACAATGTTTGAATCATGACTTTGATGATGGCAAAAACTTCTAAAACACCCCAAATATTAAAATTTGATAATTATAACAAGAATTTACAAAAATCTCTACTAATTTTTTTTTAAATTTTAGCAAAATTTAGATAATTTTGAAGACAAAAAACAATCTAGTTAAACTACGACATAGACTTGAGTTCGTGAGCCTTTCGATATATCGGGAACTGCTCCAAACCGTTTATCTTGTTCGACGGTGTTGAAATATAATTTCAACGGCATGTCCGCGGGGTCCGGCAAGTCTGGCCAGGGGAGCAACATACCCCATCGGACTGGCCCCACATCATACAGCTGCAATGGAAGTCCGAGGTCCGAGGGGGTCAGGCAAAGCAGCAGGCTGGAGCAGCATACCCTGTCGGAATTGATGACGTATGCTGGGGGCCCACAAATGTTATACGGCCATATGACATACGTTATATGATATATATTGATCGCCGGTTAATGTGTTAATACGGCATTTGTTTTATGTCATTTGTTTTTAAATTTGGGTTTATTTTTAATTTCCCAGCACATTGTAAAAAGCCGTAAGGTGAATGTTTTAATACACAGCAGCGTATTTTAAAACAGAGAGCAGAGTTTTATGCACAGCAGTGCATTTGTAAAAGACAGAGAGCTGTAATTTTTATAATTACACAGAACAACAGAGTTTTTTTTTAAAAACAGAGTATGCACAGTAGTGTATTGTTGTTGAGTTAGAGAGACAGAGTATTTCTCTGTGTGAGACAGAGAGTGATAGTTTACTCTGTGTTTGCAGCAGATAAACCAATTTGTAATCCATCTGAGTTTGAGGAAGTATTATAACAGCAAGTTTTTTTTTTAATAGAATTTTTTTTGTGAAACTCTGTCAAAATTCTGAATATTTCTCTGTGTTGGGCAAGGCAGTTTTATTTGTTTTTGGAATTCTGAAAATTCCGATAGACGGTTACGCGTACAGAGCACCACCTTTTTCTTTAATATTTTTAGCGAGTTATGTGTCATTGCACCGTTCATTTCTACACGCCACCTCTATTATATTCGCCTGGTAGATTTTCATATGATTAAAATAAACCCTTTATCCTGAACTTTGGTGTATTTTTTATTTTTTAATTTCCTGAGCTTTTAGGTTTTCTTGAGTCCAGGTCCTTTCTCACTCCTTGGCCACAAAGAATCATTGTCTCGTGTGATTTTGGTAACCTTGTTGTTGACTTGTATATAAACATATGCCGTCAACTTCAAAAATGCTTTCTTTTTCGATTTTTTGGGTTTGATTTTCCTCACACTCTACTTTTTCATGTGATGTAATTCTTTTCTGCCATGATGTGCTGAGCTGATCTTTGAAATAATATATTCAATATTTCCAAAAAAAAAAAAAAAAAAAAACACTCAAAAACCTGCCTTTTGTGAATTCACTCTGCTATAATGATTAGAAATCATTTTTTTTTTAATGAAAACAATCCTTTTTACTGTGAGAAAACCTTGTTTCTTTCACTGTTGTTTTATCCATTTAGTTTACATAAAAGTGTTTTTTGTTTTTTTATTCACCTAGTTTCTTTCACTGTTCTTTTATCCATTTAGTTTACATGAAATTGTTTTTTGTTTTTTTATTCAGTGTCACGCTTCAAAACATTTTCTATGAGGTTGTCATGGTGTATTTTGAATAAAAAAACCGTTTGCTTTAATATTTTAGCTAAATTAATAGAAATGCATAAACAATTTAAAGTTGAAACAATCAATGGCTTCAACAAGTTTTCACTAAGTGTTGAGAAACAAGCTTAGCAGTCTCTAGAAATGGCCAGAAACTACTAAGGCATTTTGAGCCTTCCAAAAATGCCTTGAAATGGGTTCTTCTGGTGAGAGTTGAACTGTGTTTTTGACATATCTGGAATTCATAGGAACACAAATATTTAGCTATTTGAATTTCAAATTTTGTAATTGGATGTTACCCTGTGTCGAATTGTGATTAATTATTAATAATAAAAATAAGCTTTTTCTGTGTGTAAAATATATTAAGGTGTTTGTGGTTGTATCCGATTCAGAAACAAAAATATTTAATTATTTGAATTTAAAATTTTGTAATTGGATGTTATTCGGTGTAGTAAAAATATTTATGTTTATGGCGCTTTCTCTGTGTGTGTAAATTTGGGGGATCTCTCCAATTGTACCTGACGCTGATTGGTCCTTCCACAAACCTTGGATATATATATATATATATAATTTATTATTCTTGTTGGTGAGAAGAGTGGCTAGGTTGTTTGTGAGCTTCTATCCTTTGTCCATTGAAATTCGGGGGTCTCTCCAATTATCCTTGGAGCGATTCGTCCCTCCCAAAAACCTGGAAATCCATAGGTTAATTAACATTTCTTATCTAACCAGGGTTTTATTTACATGGTAGCCATAGTATTTGTTTTCAGCAATTGAACACTTGTCGATGTTCTTTTAATGCTGACTTGTCGATGTTCTTTTAATGCTGATCCTGCTTCTCCAGATAATATTTCATCCTTAAAACTACCATGCATGAAGATATTGTGCTACCTAGAACTCTATTTCCATGATAATCCATCCCTTTCTACTTTGTGTTGTTCCTATGACTTAATAGGGTCATTCTTGAACTAGGCTTATCCCTTCCACTAGTTCAGTCTTTGCTAAAGCATCGTAGCTTGTAGGACATTTCAAGAAACAACAGATACATCTGTAATTCATTAAGATATAAGTTTTGACCATTTCAGCCTTTGCTAAACCATCACAACCTATAGGACCTTTCACGAAACAACAAATGCAGCTATAATTCCTTCAGTTATAGGTTTCTATCAGTTCAAGCAATACCTTTCAATACCTTTGCTAAACTATTATAGCCTACAATACCTTTCGAGAAATACCTTTCAATACCTTCGCTAAACTATTATAGCCTACAATACCTTTCAAGAAATACCTTTGAAGAAACAACAAATGCATCTGTAATTCCATGAGCTTACATGAGCTATAGGTTGTTACAAATTTTTAAATTTTCTACAACTAATTGACCATTTTCATGTTTCTTTTCAATTCATAGAAACACACACCCACATTACAATATATATTGTATAAAATAAGCTCCCAGAATACTTTTCTCCTGGAATGTTTTGGAAAATTGTGATTTATGTTGTCACTTCTCTCTTTCGTCCAAAAAAAGCGAGGAAAAAAATTTTAAGCCATGGATTGCACTCCCAAAAAATGTTCTTTGGTGGAGTGACATGGAAGAGTGCTCGTGAAGGTGCTTCGGGGTTGCTCCCACCTTCAGTCTATCGAGAGAGCTAAGTAGGGGCTAGTTTTTCTCCCACACAATGTAGCTCTTGGTACATCTCAATAGTTTTCTATAATGGTATTACCACATTGATGCTTCAACTTGGCCATAATATTTTTTTTTTTTAATTATTTTAGTTATTCGCAATACCCAAGTTCCAACCACACTAGGAACCTTCCAAGGTTTAGAATGAGGAATATAAAAGTCAGTTCAGTTCAATTCATAACCAAGCTCCGAGTGATTCCATTCAAGATGAAATATGAACATCTTCACCTACAATTTTATCATTTTCCTTGCAATTGAAATGTCCCCATTCTCCCAAATCTTCCCTATTGTGGGTTTTTGTCCAATATATGATTGTCTTGCCAAACAAGATTACTCTCATTTCTCACTTCTCTAAGAATTTGCTTCATTTTGGCATGAAAGGTTTGCAATTTTTCCTTCCTGAACTCTTTCATGTAAAACCTCATCTTCTCGAGCCTTCCATTTGGCCTTTAGTCAATATGCCAATGTTAAGTGCATACTCAAAAAAAAAATTCTGATTTCTGGCAACCACTGCTAGAACAACAATCACTTTTTCTGTTGGTTCACATTCTGGTTTTAGGCTAAATATATACTATATTTGTAGAAAAAACGTGTATGCTATAATGTGCAGTTGTCTTAATTTTGGCAATCTAAGATAGGGCTCTTAAATTATGCTGGTATAATAGATAAATTCTATCTAATGCTCCTTTCAATGCTAGAAGTGAAGACTTTAGCTGCTAAGCAACAAAAATCATCATCAATCATGTCCAACATGTACATGAAAATTCACAAAAAGTAGAGAGATAATGTTCATTTTAAAAAAGATGTATGCTAATTTTTTACATTTCCCTATCCAATATCACTTTATTGTTGGTAGTTTTGGCATGCAAACTAGGTGAAGATAGAACACATCATGGAGAAATTCCTTACAATATTAGATTGGCAGAAACACCTTCCTTTAACATACACGAGGTTGCTTCATCAACAAGCGGTCTCTGGTTTTTGCATGTTTTTATTACTTCTATAGGTGCTTTAGTTTGCATGTGACCATAATGAGATCCTATAGTGTTTGTGAAGAAAACCCAAAAATTTGAGGGATTCTAAGGAGAACTAGGAATTAGGGAATCTTATAATAGAGGTTATGAGGGAAGATTGTGGGTTGATATTCTATTTTGTATCTTCTTCTTTTTTTGTTTATATTTTCTTCCAACAGATGGTTTAGTTCTTCCTTCAACTTGCTCGATGTATCACAAGTTCATGGAGGACCTTAGGCACATGTCTGTGGAGAAAATATAATGAATTTTGTGTACCTTTCATAATGGATTTATAACAAAAATTGTCTTGGGATATCTTGGCTCAAAGAGGTGCTTTTCTTGTGGAGTACTTTTAAGATATATGGCAGAATTTATGTGTGGTGTCTTGCTGCTATTTTGGAGTTCCTATCCTGCCATGCATGAGTGGATCTTGTTCTATTATTGTCCATATTCCTTTGGAACTTTTTCAATTTAATATATGAGCCAAAACATGAAGACAAAGTGTTTTGGTTGATGAATTTAATATCATATTTATTTTAAGGGAGGTTCCATATTTTTCTCTAGCATGTTCACATTGTTCCCAGTGAGGTTACACGCTGATTTGAGGATGCTTGTTTTGGAACATAGAAGTGCCCTATATTGGGGTTTCATCATGATTTGAATGATCTATTTTTCATGGAGAAAAGGAGGCACCTAGGTAAATTTACTTTTAATGGATATCTATTCATGGTTGTCCACTAGTGTTTTTCAGGAGTTATATGCTTGGTATGGAAGGCACCTTATGTGAGCGCGCTTCCAGAAAAAAATTTCTTATTTACTCCGGGAGGGGAAGGTGGATGTATTCTAAGTTGAGGATATTTTTCTTGGCTATACCGTGCCACCCTATTTGAGGAGTGATGCATGTTATGATTGGAAGCTTTGTTATATTATTGGAGATTATCTATATTTATCCATATAAAGAAACCTACTTGGACTCTCTAACTTGCATGAGCTTTTCATGCATGGACATGAGTATGAGAATTATACCATCCATATTAGGATTTCTTCGACTTCCATTTTCTTTTGAATTTTGATCTATGGTGGATGTAGGTGACCTTTCATGGCACCTATTCTTGGGTAGATTTATTATTGGGATTATGCTATATATAAGTCCTTCAAGTATAGGAGGAGCAGAAGGCCAGTGGACAATCTACTGGTTGATTTTGATTCCACCTTTCCTCCTCATTCATCCACAATTCTTGTCCCCTTCATATTATATTACTCAATGCACTTAGGTGTTTCATATTGATTCCTGATTCCTGCTATTGACATGGTTAGTGATGACCTATGAATATTATAATTGAAATAATATTGAGAAGTGTTTTCATAAAACCAATCAAACCCTCTTGGAGAAGTGTTATTCTACCTATGGACCTTTTAATTGTCGAAAAATTTTTGAATGAAGAATGCTCTCTTGGAATCCATATGAGGTTTCAGGTACTCTGTTGGAATCCATAATGATGTTTTTTGAACTGATAGTTAATAGTATATCACACCCCTTATTCAAGAAACCTTATAATAAGTATTTAAGTGTTATGATTCACTGCTGTTTAGGTGTGTATTGTTCACCCAATTTACAACTTTCACGGAATACTATGGATACCCTCTTGAAAGTAGCATGAAGTAGTTCCAAAGTGAGAGAAGTTTTCTAGTGATATGGAATTCTTCTTGATTGTTCCATTTGATCCTTAGTTGTGAGGTTTATGATAGAACCTTCTAAAGACAACTTTGAGTGACAAAAAAACCAATAGACATGTCAATTTGTCTAAAATATATGACATTTTGTAGCATGCATTATCATCTATGTACTCCGAAACAAAGAATTATTAGAAATGTGTATTATATGCACGTTGTATATTTTCGTATTGTGAAAAACATCCCCTTTATCTTGAACTTTGGTGTATTTGTTTTTTTAATTTCCTAAATCAAATTTTGAGGTTTTCTTGAGTCCAAGTGATTTCTCACTCCTTGGAATCAATGCGTCATTGTCTAGGGCGAGTTTTGTAACCATTTTGTAGACTTTTATATAGAGGTATGTCCTGAAGATCAAAAGTTCTTTCCTTTTAATATTTTTTGGATTGGATTTTCCTAGGACCCTTATTCTTCATGTGATGTAATTCTTTTGTGTTCTTTTGTGCCATGATGTGATGAGCTAATCTTTGAACTAATATATTAAAAATTTCCAAAAAATCACTCCAAAACATGCATTTTGTAAATTCACTTTGCAATAATGATGAGCAATCATTTTTTTTATGAAAACTCTCCTCTCTGCTGTGAGAATACCTTGTTTCTTTTATTGTTGTTTTTTCCCTTTAGTTTACATGAAAGTGCTTTTTTTTTGTTATTCAGTCTCACACTTCATGATTTTTTGCATAGGGTTGTCATGGTCTAGTGTGAATAAAAACCATTTTGTTTCTATATTTTTAATATTTTTACTAAATTATTAGAATTTCATAGAGAATTGAAAGTTGAAACAATCCATGGCTTCAACAAGTTTTCACTAACTGTTGAGAAACACGCATAATTTGAGCAAATGGCCATAAACTGCTGAGGCATTTTGTGCCTTCCAAAAAGGCCTTGAAAATGGTTTCTAGTACCTTCAGGATTTTTGGTGATTAGAGCCCTGCTTTTGACTGAGTATAAATGACTCCTAGAATTCATAGGAACACAAATATTTAGCTATTTGAATTTCAAATTTTGTAATTGGATGTTACCCTGTGTAGAATTTTGATTAATTATTAATAATAAAAATATTTATTGTTTTGATGCTTTCTCCATGCGTGTGTGTAAATTATATGAAGGTTTTGGTGGTTGTCTATTATTCCTTATCCCTTGGTATCCCTTGAAATCTATGGGATCTCTCCAATTGTACATGGAGCTTATTGGTCCCTCCGCAAACCTTGGCTATATATATATATATATATATATATATATATATATATATATATATATATATATATATATATATATATATATATATATATATATATATATATATATATATAATTTATGTATTTATTTTCTCTTCGTGTTGGTGGGAAGGGTGGGTAGGTTGTTTGTGATGTCCCATCCTTTTTCCCTTGAAATTTGAAGGTCTCTCCAATTTTCCCTTCCATTGGTCCCCCCTAAAACATTATAAATCCATAGGTTAATTAACAGTGCTTATCTAACTAGGGTTTTATTTACATGGTAGCCATAGGATCTATTTGCAGCAACTAAACAATTGTCGATGTTATTTTCATGGTGACCCTTCTTGTGCCAAGAATATTTCATCCTTAACACTACCATGCATGAAGATATTGTGCCATCTAAACCTCTATTTCCATGATATTCCATCCATTTATACTTTGTCTTGTTCCTGTGACTTAATAAGGTCACTCTTGAACAAGGATTATCCCTTCCACTGGTTTAGTACTTCTAAACCATCGTAGCCTCTAGGAAATTTAAAGTAACAACAAATACATATGTAATTCCTTGAGCTATAATGTTTGACCATTTCAGCCTTTCATAAACCACCATAACCTGTATGACCTTTCAAGAAACAACAAATGCATATTTAATTCCTTCAATTATAGGTTTCCATCAGTTCGGTATTTGCTAAACTATTGTATCCTGTAAGACCTTTCAAGCAACGCCAAATGCATATGTAATTCCATGAGCTACAGGTTGTTACAATTTTTTTAAATTTTATACATTTAATTGACAACTTTTCATGTTTCCTTTGAATGCATAGAGAAAAACACCCACATTAATATTAATATATATATATTTGGTCCAACAAAGGTGGGGAACAAAATTTTAAGCCATGGATTGCACTCCCAAAAAATAATCTTTGTTGGAGTGACATGGAAGAGTGCTCGTGAAGGTGATTTGGAGTTGCTCCCACCTGGAGCCTATTTTGATAGCTAAATAGGGGCTAGTTTTTCTCCCACATAGAGTAGCTCTTGGTACATCTCAACAGTTGTCTATGATAGTATTAACATATTGATGTTTCAACTTGGAATTAATAATTTATTTATTTATTTTAGTTATTCACAGTACCCGGAATTTCATCATTGGCCACTGTATTTCTTGGAGTAAAATCAGATTTATTTTTCATATCTTGTGCATTTTTGATGAAATGTTTGGTGTTCCTCAAATTTAAATGTTTGCATTGTACCTTTATTTTGCTATGGTATGGTTGGATTTTATGTCGAAAATCATTTTAATATTTTTATTTATAGACTGAGGTTTGCCTATTTTGGAGGAATTCTTTGTTGTTTCTCAACTTTAAACCTTTTTTATTTTTCTCATTATTTTTGTTTGCTGTAGTAAAATAATATTTTATTATGAATCAAAATTCCATGGTAAGTATCGATCCCTATTTACTTCATCAAATTCTTTTGAGGAGTACCACCAAATTCTCACCATGTACTTATCATAGCAGGAAATAGTCACTGAGATAAATTTGTAGTTTGAAGTGTAGAACAATATATTCCCTAAGTTTTGGAGTTGCTACATGGAGGTACTAGTTGAAGGATGAAGTTATTGTTCGCAACTATAGTTCATGAGTTTTTGTTCATTGCTATGTAGTAGTACTATCACTATGAATATTTGTTTTTTTGTAGATACGAATGAGTTATAGCTTGTAGTAGGTTGGTCTAAGAGTGCATTCCATCGTCAATATATCTTTATGCCTCTCTTGATTAACCTATTTTCGAAAATCTAAATATAGACGAGGATAAAACAATATTATTCGATATAAGTATGGATAAAATTATGAATGAAATTCAAGAGAATATTCAATGTCATATTATCAAAATTAACCTGTCAAAAAACTTGTATTCACTATCAAATCACACAAAGATACAACTCACTAGTTTGATTTGTCTTATTATTTTTCACTTATGGGTCTAAATATTGGTATTTCAGCTTAATTAGTGTGAACTATATGTCCTTTAAACCTTATTTTTTTCCAAATTTTTAATTTATTAATTCATGAAAAGTGTTCCAATAGAAATGTAATCCTTGGTGTAGACTGTTATGACATCATGCCCACCCACAATCTAAAAATGCTGGAAATTTGTCCAAATTATTTGGTCGGAGTTACTGATCATAACATATGTATTTCTTTCTTCTTTCCTGAATTTGGATTATATATTTGGTTTAGGAATTGACAAGTTAAAAATGATGACTGTGTTCATCCTACAACAACATGCCTTATGGAAAGTTGGACATGGGGAGCTACCACCTATACTTGATGCGCTATCTAGAGATACCAAGGAATTTATACAACGTTGTTTAAAAATTTATCTCGCAAATAAACCATCAACTTCCGAGCTCCTGTATTATAATTTTTTGAGAAGGTCATTTTCAACAAACATGTCCATTTCCGAGCCTCCCACGAAAAGTAAACACCAAATACCTCTAACAAGATGATTTTGAATAAGAGAGAGAATATTTTTTAATTATTGAAAGGAGAGTCTTTTATCTATACTCTCTTTATTTGACTGGTCAATCGTTGCTTTCATGACTAGATTATTCAAAATATTTTGAAGACCCCATCCATAATAGGTGTTGTCTATTCGATGTTTTGGAGTTTTTGGCTGAAATATGGTGAAAGAATTGTTGGTCAAATCTTGATTTGTGTTGCTTGAAATTTTTTTGGACTACATATATATACTAAATTCCTTGAAAAACTCCTCAAGCACTTGGACTGTTGATAGTTCACAACTCAAAGTTGTGATTCCAACAAATCCAACCATATTCTAGTTAAATGATATTAGAAAGGAGGCGAGAAAAACATTTAAAATGTCTAATAGGTAGAATGCGACTGCATAATAGATATCTTATTTCCTTTGGGATAGTGAAGAAGAATTTGGGTATTAAGATTTCAAACTCGTCCATAATTTTTTTTTCTTTTGGTATTTTAATTTATGTTTGTGTGGTGGTAGTTATGTGATTCTCTAGCAAGAATTATCTTTTGTAATAGTTGAAGAAATTGTATGTTACAAAATAAATGTGATTTAATCACAAAATAATGCTTTGTGTTATCCTCATTATCTTTCTATATCCATTTCCTCTAGTATTTTTGATGTACTAGGTTGTTTCTGTGGTAATTTTGATAGGTGAAATAGGTTTCAAAACAAAATTATTTTAGATAAAACAAAAAAGAAACTATATCTATCTCTATTTTTTGTTTTCAAAATATCCATTTTTTCTTTTCTACAGGTTGTATACATAGCATTGTGTCTACCAAAAATATTATACATATGTTCTTGCAAACTTACCATTCTTAATTATAGGATATATTCATTTTAGAGCAACAAACATTTTACATTGTTTCCAAAGCACATAATAAACATAGAGATATGTGATTAGATGTGGATAACATGGCTTATGATATGAACACATTTAATTTAAGTAGGGTTATCCTGCCTATCCATAATATTTTCTAGCTGACATGTTTTGTAATTTCCTTTTATGTCCTAAAATATTGAGCTAGAAAAATAATTTTGTCCATGTTGACAAAAAATATTGGATTCGAACTAATGAATAGGTTATGTGAGTCTGGGATTAAGTGAAGAGAGTTTTCAAGTGTTTTAAGAGAAGCTCATATTGCTTTGGCATAGAGTCCAATGCAGATGAAGCCTCCAAGAAGTAGCTAGAATATGAATTTGTAGTATATGTTGTTTATACATTATTTGAAAGGACTTACTCATTGGTTTTAATTAAAATTGACATGTTCTATGAAGGAATTATATCTTTGTATTTGGAGTTCAGTCTGACATAAATAATTACCTTTCTTTTGTAGGAGGAATTCAAGGACAATGAAGAACCAGGTATTCTAGAGAATGACCATATTCACAACTTGGATTGCATCAGAAAATGTATATTACTAAAAAATTTGTGCTCTATTTGCAAGAAATCAAATTTGAATGTATAAATCGTAGAAGTCGGTGAAAGTAAAAATTGAATACATAATTCGTTGGAAAGAAATTGACTTCAAATCAGCTAGAATATTTTTCTAAATGATGATTGCCAAAAAAATTATTTAGTAATTCATTGTCATTTGTTGGAAAACATATTTAAGATGACCCAAGCATATAAATAAATTATTTAACACATGATGTAGATATTGGTTGTTTTGATCCATGTGCTATTTTTTTAGTGTTCTTGATTATACTTATTTAGCTTAACCTTTGTTGTCCCTGCATTTAGGAACATGGCGGAGGCTTTCCAAAAAATTTCATGTTTCATTTTGTTTGAAGGAAATTTGACTTGAATCTCGCGGTAACCTTATTCCTTGAAGTCCCTTTCAATTGTATATGTTGCCAATATGATTCCTATGTTTTAATGTGTTGTCCTTGATTGCAACTCTCTGGTCAAAGATGAAGTATATGTCCTTAGTAGAAGCTTAGGAGTCCATCAAAAGAAATGTGTAATGTCCAGAAGAAGATTTGTTAATATTCATATTGAAGATTCTATATGCGGATTTTCTTAGGCCAAGTTGCGTATACATGCAGATAAGAACGATCCAAGTCATGTATGCCTTTTGCGCTCCAAAAAGATAATATCCGGGGGCATTACCATGGTATTAGCCCATATGATTGAGCACCATGTTGTCTATTTGATTTTGTCCAAGAATACCATCGACAGCAATGTGGTTTTGACTCATGGTATTGGTAAAGGCTAAATCTATATAAGGAGAAGAAAATCATAGTGCAAAGGTGTGCATGTGTAAGGGCTATCACTAAATACTTCTCTTTGAATTATATCTACATAGGATGAAGTCTGTTTTATTGATAAATATGAATTTATGATGCACCCTTGGATAGATTTATGGATCAATATCTCTAGACCTGAAATGACTATGTTCTTACCTGATCCATCAAAGAGATGATTATATCTGAGACCTGACGCATGTTTACTGAAGTGGAGTGAATAAATCTGGGTAAGTTCTATATATATGAAACATTCTACAAAATTTATATTTACATATCTATATGCTACTTCGTCTCAGTAAAATCACGTATATACACAGCTTTGTTTTAGAAAAGGAGTGTATGGAAGTTAGTGTTTTCTAAAGCTTATTGCAGAGGTTTTCTGTTATTGCTGCTATTTTTCTGTTGTATGTTAATGAATTCTTCATGTAGATCTGGGTTTCCTGATTTTTGTATATACTACTAAGATGATTATGTACAAATCTGATCAATGAGTGAGAAAATATGTGTTATGATGATTGACTGATCAACGGTTCTACAATTCTTAAAAGATATCTAACTGAAAGGCTCACATCTGGATTTGAGAGCGACTATATTCTGAAAAATAGTATTTAAAGATCTATACGCAGGTTGGTGTTAAGGAAAGCGCGGATATATGCGAGTTTAGTGAAGAAAAGTAGTATATACTTTTTGAGATAATGAATGTTTAGGGTTCAATTTTATTCTGCATACTAATTCTGAAATCTGGTTATTATAGTGTTCTGATTACAATGATCTCACTATTTGGGTTGATGTATTG
Source organism: Pinus albicaulis (assembly GCA_034641835.2). NCBI lineage: Eukaryota > Viridiplantae > Streptophyta > Pinopsida > Pinales > Pinaceae > Pinus > Pinus albicaulis. Next base: position 2,499,230 of record CM076572.1, read on the forward strand.
GGTGAAGTTTATTGTTGTAGATTGTTATGAAGGGTCGTGTTGAAGCTGTGTGATCCAGTATGAAAATTTATGAAATGTGGTTTGCAGTGATTATGAGGGAAGTAGAAGCTTCCTGCCAGTAGAAGTTGATGTTTTGATCAGGGGGTTGAAGCTCCCTTCTATTAGTGGCTTGTAAATGAGATCAGGGGGTTGTAGCTCCCTTCTAGTTTCAGCTGGAAATCGAGAGAAGGTTACATCCTTTTGTAGGTAGACTCCTGTGTACTGATATGAGTTTGCATTAGTAAGAAGTGTTTGATATAATAAATATTGAAGAAAGAGATGACCACAATGATGGTTTTCTCTTGAATTGGGTTTCCACCTTAAATCTTGGTGTTTGTGTGTGTTGCTCTTATGTGATGATTTATTCTGCTATTACTACACATATTTAATTCTTAACTAATAGATGCATAACTGATAAGTTGAGTTAAAGATTGTTTCAGAAACATTTTTCTAACAATAAAATTCTATCATTATATGCAATTTTCTTTTGGTATATGCGTGTGTATACGTGAGTTAGGTTCATCAAAGCCACCTATGGAGTTCAGTAAAGAAAAAGAAAGTTAAATTTTCTAAATTCTGATTCACCACCCCCCCCCCCCCCCTCTTAGTATTTTTCCCAACAATTGTTATCAGAGCAGGTCCTTCTGAAGAACCTTAATCTCTAGAAGGAAGATTAGCCAAGATGAGCAGTCAATATGGGACAACATCTATCAGGCTTCCTCTCTTTAATGAAAACAACTTAATCTTCTGGAATATAAGGACAAGATCCTATCTTCAGTCTCTTGGAGAATATGTATGGGATATAGTTGAAGGAGGTTATCAATATCCAAATTTTGTTCCAACATATGTAGCAGCAAGAAATAACTATGAAACCAATGAAAAGGTGATCAATGCATTATTGGGAAGTTTGATTGAATCATAATTTGTCAAAGTCATGCAGTTGAATACAACAAAAGAGATATGGGACAAAATAATTCTAAGCAATGAAGGTGATGCCAAGGTAAAAAGAGCTAAAATCCAAACTCTCAGAATTCAATATGAAAAAATCACAATGCAAAATGAGGAAAGCATTGCTAGTTTCTTTTTACGTCTAGATGATATTGTAAATTGTATGAGAATTATGGGTGAGACTATATCTGACACTACTCTGGTAGAAAAGGTTTTAAGATCTCTAACTCCCAAGTTTGAATCAAAAATGTTTGATATTGAAGAGAAGGAGGATCTACAAAATTTTACTGTTGTTCAACTTCATGGGATTCTGTCTTCTTGTGAAATGAGAAAAGGAGGTCCATATGAAGTCAAAGAAGCTATCTTCGGGGCTGCTGCAAAAGGAAAGGAGGTAGAGGAACAAGAAGGATCAAGGTATTTTTGAGAAGAAGATGAAATAAAAATTGTAAAGAATATGAAACTTGGCACTGGAAGGTTGAAAGGTAAGCTTCCCTTTAAATGTTTTGCTTATGGAAGAGTTAGTCATTATGCTGCTAAATGTCCCCATAAAGATAGTCATGAAAAGGGAAAGGAAGTGTCTATAGGAAATAATAAATGGTTCATCAATAGAAAAAGCTATTATACTCATGAAGATAGTGATGGTCTATCAAATAGTGAAGAAGGATAATCTCATCAAGATATTAGACTACTCATAGCTTTTGAAAAGGAGTCAAGTAAAACTTTTATGGATTATTTAGAAGAAAATGACTTTCTTGAAGAAATAAATCATCTCAAAATATGTTTGGAAGAAAAAAATATTGTCATAGATACTCTAAAAAAATATTTTATAGAAAAGGAGAAGCACAATGAGAAATTAGAATGTGAAATAGTAAGTCTAAGAAAGGAAATTGAGAAAGTAAAAAATTTAAATCTTAGATTTGCTAAAGCATCCGAAACCTTAGATGAAATTATCAAGGTACGATGCTCTCCTCTTATAAATACAAGTGTTGGATATATTGAAGAATCATCTCAGTCTTCAGCACCAAGATATCTAAATGCAGCTAAAGCTAGCTTGCAACATTCTGTATCTTAGCAAAAGAACAAAGAAACTACACAGGAAAAGCATGATCACTTTAATACATGGAAGAAAAATAACAGAAATATCAATCAGCAGGTAAACATAAATAGAAGGTTTGATGATCAAAGAAATTTCTTCCTTAATGGACAATGTTCCTCATGTCACAATTTTGGTCATAATGCTGCTCAATGTGTTGCGTAAAAAACCATCATGACCAGAGAAGAAAGAAAACAATTAAATGAGACTGAAATAAAGAAGAATACTTATAACAAATTTTCTCCTCTTCAAAATGAAATTTAATGTGCTTATTGCAATAAATTTGGTCATGAAGAATATGAATGCAGGAGCAAACTTTAGCCAAAAGAGCATATACCTTCAAATTCCAAGGTTTGGAGAAAGAAGGACTTACAGGCTGAAAGCTGTGGCATAGCTTTATTTGAAGAAGGGGATGAAAATCAATGGTACATTGATAGCGAATGCTCAAAACACATGAAAAATGATATAAATAAACTCCTTTCATACAATGCTCTAGAGAAATAAAATAATTTTACTTTTGGAAATGACTCTCCTACTGTCATTAAAGGAAAAGGTTCTATTTTTCTAAAAGAAAAGGTGAAAGATAACAATGTTATGTATGTAGTTGGATTAAAGCACAACCTATTAAGTGCGAGTCAAATGTGTGATAAAGGAAATTAAGTTGTATTTAGTTCAAAATAATGTGTAGTACGTGAAATTGACACGGGAAAAATGATAATAAAAGGAACCAGAACACCAAGAAATCTGTATGTATGAAAGGTGGCCAAGAACAATGCTACTTGCGTATATCTTTAGAAAATTGGTTATGGCACAAAATTTTGGGACATTTGAACTTCTATCAAATAAGAAAATCCAAAAGACTCAATGCGGTTTGTGATCTTCCCAGCATCACTCTACCTGAAAGTACCATATGAAAATCATGCCAATTTGGTAAGCAAACCAGGGTGCAATTCAATACTAAAGAAGGATCAGCAAGTAAGCCTCTTGAACTTATACATACTGATATATGTGGTCATGTAAGGAAAAATTCACCTCGTAGAGAACAATACTATATTTTATTTATTGATGACTTCTCTATAATGTGTTGGATCGGTTTATTGAAACATAAAGATGAAGCATTAAAAAAAAATTAAGATCTTCAAACTTTTGGTTGAAAATGAATTAGATCTAAAAATAAATTTTCTTAGATATGACCGAGGATTACAATATATATCAGATGAATTCTTTGATTTTTGTAACATCATGGAATAAAAAGAAAGTTTTCTATAGCTGGAACCCCACAACAAAATGGTGTGGTAGAAAGGATGAATAGAACAGTTCAAAAAATGGCTTGGGCTATGCTTGATGAATCTGGAAATCCCGATACATTTTGGGGAGAAGTAGCACATACCGTGGTAAATATCCTAAACAAGGCTCATGTTCGAGTAAATAATGATAAAACTCCTTATGACCTCTAGTATGGAAATCTTCCCACCGTAAAGCATTTTAGAGTTTTCGGAAGCAAATGTTTTATCAAGAACAGTGATGAAAAACTTGGTAAGTTTGAACCTAGAGTAGATGAAATATGTCTTGGTTACTCTTCTAGAAGTAAAGCATATAAATGTTATAACAAAAGACTTCGAAATATTGTTGAATGTATTGATGTTGTAATTGATGAGTCTATCTCAGCTCCTAAAAGGGAAATACTAACGAAAAATGAAGATGATGATGATTTATATCTTCCTGCATAAAATAGCAACAATATAGAAGGTGAACCCAATGAAGCACCATAAGAAGATCAATATGAAAAGGATCCATCCAGGTATGTTGAAAAGAATCATCCAGAATCTCAAATTTTGGGAGAAAATGGATCAGGTGTCCAAAAAAGAAGAACTCTTGTAGGATCTCCTAGCTATCTCGCATTTCTATCCACTATTGAACTAAAAAATGTCAATCAAGATAGCAAAGATGAATGTTGGATTCAATCCATGAATGAAGAACTTGATCAGATTGAAAAAAATCATACTGGGGAATTGGTCCCAAGACGTCATGATAAAAATGTGATTGAAACAAAATGGATATTCAAAAGCAAGTTAACTGAAAATGGAGATGTTATTCGAAAAAAAGCTAGACTTGTTTGTAAAGGGTATGATCAACAAGAAGGTGTAGAATTTGAAGAAACATTTGTTGTGGTAGCTAGACTTGAAGCCATAAGATTGTTTCTTTCTTTTTCAAGTTTTCAACAAATGAAAGTTTATCAAATGGATGTTAAATCTTCCTTTCTCAATGGTGATCTAGAAGAAGAATTTTATATAGAAAAACAAGAAGGATTCATTCTGGGAAATGATGAAAAACTTTTTTGAAAACTTAAAATGGCTTTATATGGTCTCAAAGAAGCTCCTTCGGCATGGTACTATCATCTTGACAAATATCTTCATCAAAAAGGTTTTACAAAGGGATCTGCTGATAGTAAATTATACACAAAACTAGAGAATGATAAGTTGTTGATTGTAGTTTTATATGTTGATGACATCATTTTTGGAAGTAATGAAGAGTCCATGAGTCAAAAATTTTCTTATGTTATGCAGCAATAATTTGAAATGTATTTACTTGGGGAACTAAAATTCTTTCTTGGCTTACAAGTGCAACAAGAAACAGATGTCATACTTTTATCACAAGCAAAATATCTTAAGAAAATTTTCAAGAAGTATGGGATGGAAGACTGCAAACCTGTGAGTACGCCAATGGTAACTAGATGTAACCTCAATTCTAATGATCATTCTCCCACGGTGAATCAACCAGAATATAGATCCATGATTGGAATTCTGCTTTATCTAACCGAGACAAGATCTCACATCATGCATGCAGTTGGGATTGTTGGACGATTCCAAGCTAATCCAAAAGAGTCTCATCTTCAAGCTGTAAAAAAGATATTCAAATATCTACAAGGGACTCAAGGCCTTAGTCTATGGTATCCAAAGAATGTTGATCTCACTCTTTATGCTTACACAGATGCAGATTGGGCTGGAAATGTTGATGATCGAAAAAGCACTAGTGGACGTGCATTCTATATGGGGCCTCGATTAGTATCTTAGTTTAGAACGAAATAAAGTTCTATTGCATTATCTACAACAGAAGAAGAATATGTGGCTTCCACATCTTGTTGCACACAACTTATTTGGATGATGTAGACTCTACAGGACATTCAAATCAAATGTTCACCTCCCATCTTCATTCTATGTGACAATACAAGTGCTATTAGTATCTCAAAGAATCCTGTTATGAATTCCAAGACTAAGAACATTCCTATCAAGTATCACTTTCTACGTGAACAAGTTCTTGAACAAAATGTTAAATTAGAGTATGTTCCCTCCAAAGAACAAGTTATCAATATATTTACCAAACCTCTTCCCAGGGAAGCCTTTGAATATCTCAGACAAAAGCTACGAGTTGTTTCTGCCTCTCTGATTAAATCCTCTTAATTTTAGAAGTTTAAATTTGATATGTGGGTTTCATAAAGACGAAGTGCGTATATACGCGAGTTTCTGTGCATAAAATCGTGTATGTGTTTTGCTGACAAAACTCTTTGGGTTAGTGCTCAGAACAATTGTGGTGTTGTTGGGTAATCTTTGTTGTTGTTCCAGTATTCATATTTATGTATCTTTTTTTGATGAAGATGCTTTGATGAATTGATTGTTGAATATGTTCAGGATGCTTTTTTTTAGGGGGAGCACTTGTTTTGCTGAAAAGGATGCATTGTTGGCATTCTATTTGGTTTCTGATATATGATCTCTTTATTGAGATTTTTTGGTTTTGTTAATGACATATCATTTCTGTAATTTGATGAAAAGGGGATGTTGACACTCATGATGTAAATTGTTCTATTCATTCCAACACTGTTACCGATGAAATAGGTAACTACACTGGTATCTACTTTTTGATGTAGCAAGAAAAACACCTGATTTTGAAAAGTGCTGATGTAGAAAATCGGGTGTTTTTCTTGCTAATCACATGTTTTTTGCAAAAAATAAGGATTCTTCCCATAAAATATCAAAGTCTAAACATTACAAGTAAAAATGATTAACAGATCTCAAAAAACAGCTTTGTTTGCAAGCATAACTTAAAGATTCTCAACAATATCAACTAATACATGTTCAACATCATCTAGAACATCATTGATGGCTTCTTCCACAACATTTTATACTTCATTTTGGTCATTATCATATTCTAATCGATCTTTCATGTCTACAAATATTCCAAATTTTCCCTTTCCAATGATTCCATATAATGGTGGTTGAGGTTCATTTGATTTTTTTGCCACACGTGATTCATTAAAATCCCCTTTCCTCAAACCAACTTCTTGCTTCGCATCTGGAAGTAATTCAAGAGCGTTAATTCTTTGTTGAATAAATTTGCATTGCACTGGGTCTTTCTCAATGGAAATGCAATTTCTTCCTTTTGGTAGGCAACATGCTAGTGTTCCACCTAATCATCAAGTATAAAAGAAATAAGTAAGAAAATTAGTATAAAGACATAAAAGGTAAAAAATAAAATATTTAAATTTAAATTTGTATAATAAAACTTACCTAAACCTGAAAATAGATCCAAAACCCAATCTCCTTCATTTCACGACGCCACGCAGCCTGCCTCCAGCCCTCGGCTGGGCAGAGGGCAATTCTGAGAATCGCCCTCCGCCTAGCCGGGGGCTGGAGGCAGGCTGGGAAACCCTCGACGACACGACCCAGTTGGCCTACGCCAAGCCAGGAGCGATTCTTGGAATCGCCCTCTGCGTAGTCGGGGGTGATTCTCGGAATCGCTCTCTGCCCAGCCAAGAGTAATTCTCGGACTCACCCTCCACCCACACAGGGGTGATTCTCGAAATCACCCTCCACCTAGCCGAGGGCTGGAGGCAGGCCAGGAAACACTGTCGAGGGCTGCCAAGCCTGCCTCCGGACCCCGACTAGGTGGAGGTAGGTTGGGAAACCCTCGATGGCACCACTCAACTGGCCTTCAGGCCTCAGCTAGGAAGAGGGAGATTCTCGGAATAACCCTTTGCCCGGCTAGGGGCCGGAGGCCGGCCGGGCGGCAACATTGAGGGCTTCCCAGTCTGCCTCCAACCCCCGGCTGGGCAGAGGGGGATTACAAGAATCTCCCTCCACCCAGCCGTGGGTCGGAGGCAGGTTGGGCAGCCCTCGACAACACTACCTGGCCTGCCTCTGGCCCCCGACTAGGCAGAGGGATATTCCGAGAATCACCGCCGGTTGGGCGGAGCACGATTTCGAGAATCACCCTCTGCCCAGCCGGGGGTGATTCTTGGAATCACCCTTCTCCCAGCCAAGGGTGATTCTTGGAATCACCCTCTGCCCAAATCAGGGTCATTCTTGAGCGACGGCGCTGCCCGGCCTGCCTCCATCTCCTGGCTGCGCAGAGGGCGATTCCAAGAATCACCCTCGGTTGGGCGGAGGGTGATTCTTGGAATAACCCTCCAGCCAGGTGGGGGTGATTCTTGGAATCACCCTTCGCCCAGTCAGGGGTGATTCTCCGAATCACCCTCCCCCCAACCAGTGGTGATTCTTGGAATTTCCGTCCGCCCAGCTGGGGGCTGAAGGCTTGCCGGGCAGCACCGTTAAGGGTTGCCCGGCTTGCCTCCGACCCGCGGCTGGGTGGAGGGTGGTTTTAAGAATAGCCTTTCGCCCAGCCAGGGGCCGGAGGCAGGCTAGGAAGCCCTCGACGGTGCTGCTCGGTCGGCCTCCGGACCTCGGCCCGGCGGAGGGTGATTCTGAGAATCTCCTTCCGCTTAGCCAGGGGCTGGAGGCTAGCCAGGTGGCCCCATCGAGGGCTGCCGAGCCTACCTCTGCCCAGTCGGGGACTGGAGGCAGGTTGGGCAGCCCTCGACGGAACCACCAGGTAGGCCTCTGGCCCTCGGATAGGTGGAGGGTGATTCTGAGAATCACCCCCGATTGGCCAGAGGGCGATTTCGAGAATTACCCCTGGCTAGGCGGACAACGATTCTGAGAATCACCCGCAGCTGGCCAGAGGGGAATTCTAAGAACTGGTTGGGTGGAGGGTGATTCTGAGAATCACCCCTTACTGGGCAGAGGGTGATTCCGAGAATCACTCCTAGCTGGGCGAAGGGAGATTCTGAGAATCATACCCCGCTGGGCGGAGGGAGATTCCGAGAATCACCCTCTGCCCAGCCGGAGGTGATTCTCGGAATCGCCCTCCACCCAGCCGAGGGCTAGAGGCCGGCCGAGCGGCACTGTCGAGGGCTGCCCAACATGCCTCCGGCCCCCTGCGGGCAACAAATTCATTTTTATTTTATTTTATTTTTTTCAAACAAAAATTATTTAAAAAATTTAATTTCTTTTTTAAACAAAAACTATTATAATAAAAAAATGTATTTTTTAATTAAAAAAAAAAATTGTTCAATTAAAATTTTAAAATATAAAAAAACAATAAAAACAAATTAAAAATATGTTTTAAAAAATAAACAAGAAAATATTAAAAAAATATATTTTTTAATTTTAATTTTTTTTAAATTAAAACAATTATTATTTAAAATATAAAAAAAACAATAAAAAGAATTAAATATGTTTTAAAATATAAACAAACACATATAAGAAGATTTTAATTTTTAATTTTTATTTTCTTAAAACTAAAACAATTATAATTTAAAATATAGAAAAACAATAAAAAAAATTAAAAAATATGTTTTTATATATAAACAAACAAATATATGAATAATATATTTTTCATTTACTTGTTAATTTTTAAAAATTGTTTTAGTCCTATAATTTCTTTATAATTTCACGGTTCAAGTATATTGAAAACTTAAGATTTGAAAACTTGAGATTTACAACTTGTCATTAAGGTTTTTATGTGCTGCGAAATTTTATCTTTAATGTTATGGTAGAAAATAATTACAATTTTAGGGTTGTTTAGAGTCAAGATATTTTATGTTTAACAACATGGATAAAAATTGTTTGAAATGATAAGCCCTTCAGACATTATTTTGTTTATATTTAACATCATCTATCAAAAAATTTAGAATTTTACGATTTTTCAATGTCCTAATATGTTTTCTTTAATTCCATTGTTACAATGTGTCAAAAGTGTGACACAATGTTTTTTTTTGTTATTCCAGCATCAACTTGTTTTGTTTTAAGGGTGTTTTTTCCATCATTTTGTCAAGAAACAATTTTGTTTTTAGCATAATTTTATATAAAGGTGAAACTTGACCTTGAGAAAAAAAAATGCATTATGGAAGACACACTTTTTGTTTTTGGGGCGTTTTTTCATGTTTTTTGAGTCTTTTTGGGCTAGAGTTCCCGTTTTGAGGTAATAGTTCTTGTTTCATCGGTAACATTGTTTTAGGTAAGGACTTGTTCTACTTTTTAAACCCACTTGGTTGGGTAGTTGAGTCAAATATGTAATTTCACTTGGTTATAACTTTAATGTAAGTATGAGTCCTTGGTGATAGCAAAAGCCATACTTGGTTGAATTGTAGAGTCATGTACTTCATTGAAAAATATGTATGAAAATTTAGCATGAACTCAGGGGGAGCATGGTCAAAATAGTACCCTTTTCCCTTGATGTCAAAGGGGGAGAGTATTTTTGTGGTTGAGTGTTTGAATATTGGTTATTTTTAATGTATCTATCTTTTTTTTGGTGATCAGACACCATCATGGTTGCCATCAAGTCCAAAGGGGGAGATTGTTGGCAATACGATTCCTATGTTTTAATATGTTTTCCTTCATGGAAACTCTCTGGTAAAAGATGAATTATATGTCTTCAATAGAAGCTTAAAAGTCCATGAGAATAAATTTGTAATGTCAAGCAGAAGATTTGGTAATATTCATATTGAAGATTCTATACGGGGGTTTTCTCAGGACAAGCCATGTATACACGCAGATAAGAACGATCCAAGTCACGTATGTCTTTTGCGCTCCAAAAAGATAATTCTAGGGGGAATTACAATGGTATTAGTCCACAGGATTGAGTTCCATGTCTTCTATTTGATTTTGTCCAAGAATACCATTGACAATTGTGTGGTTTTGACTCATGTTATTGGTAAAGGCTAAATCTATATGAGGAGAAGAAGATCATAGTGCAAAGGTGTGCATGTGTAAGGGCTATCACTAAATACTTCTATCTGAAGTATATCTGCATAGGACGAACTCTTTTTTATTTAAAAATCTAAATTTATGATGCACCCTTGGATAGATTGATGGATCAAGATATCTAGACATTAAACGACTATGTTATTGCATGATCAATTGAAGAGATGATTAGATCTGAGACCTGGCGCATGTTTGCTGAAGTGGAGTGAAGAAATCTGGGTAAGTTCTATATATTTGAGACCTGGTGCATGTTTGCTGAAGTGGAGTGAAGGAATCTGGGTAAGTTCTATAGATCTGAAACATTCTGCAGAATTTATATTTCTAGATCTATACACTAGTTCATCTTAGTAAAAGCATGTATATATGCATCTTTTCTTCAGAAAAGGAGCATATGGAAGTTAGGGTTTTCTAAAGCTTATTACAGAGGTTTTCTGTTATTGCTGCTATTTCTCTAAAGTATGTCAATGAAATCTTCATGTATATCTGGGTTGCTTGATTGTTGTATATATTGCTAAGTTGATTATGTAAAAATTTGATCAATGAGTGAGAAAATATGTGTTATGATGAGTGACTAATCAAGGGTTCTACAATTATAAAAAGATATCTGACTGAAAGCCTCACATTTGGACCTGAGACTGACTATATTGTGAAAAATAGTATTCACAGATCTATACACAGGTTTGTGTTAAGGAAAGCGCGTATACATGTGGGTTCACTGAAGAAAAGTAGCGTATGATTTTTGAGATAATGAATGTTTAGAGTTGAATTTGATTCTACGTAATAATTCTGAAATTTGGTTATTACAGTGTTCTAATTACAATAATCTCACTGTTTGGGTTCATATATTGGGTGAATTTTATTTCTGTTGATCGTTATGAAGGGTCTCGTTGAAGCTGTGTGATCGAGTAGGAAAATTGATGAAATGTGGTCTGTAGTGATTCTACGGGGAGTAGAAGCTTGCTTCCAGTAGAAGCTGATGTTCTAATCAAGGGGTTGAAGCTCCCTTCCAGTAGTGGCTGGTAAACGAGATCAGGGATTTGTAACTCCCTTCCAGTTGCAGTTGGAAAATGAGAGAAGGTTGCAGCCTTCTACAGGTAGATGCCTGGGTACTGATATGAGTTTGCATCAGTACAATATTGTAAGAATTTTTCCATATAATAAATATTGAAGACAAAGATGACAGTAGCAGTGGTTTTCTCCCGAATTGGGTTTCCACCTTAAATCTTGGTGTTCATGTGTGTTTCTATTTCGTGATGATTTATTCTGTTTTTAATACACATATTTAATGCTTAACTAACATATGCATGAATGATAAGCTGAGTTAAATATTTTTTCTGAAAAGTTTTTCTAACAATAAAATTTTATCAGTATACGCAAGTTTCTTTTGGTATATGCACATGTATATGCGAGTTGGCTCATTAAAGTTGCGTATGGAATTAAGTAAAGAAAAGAAAAAATTTAAATTATCTAGGTACTGATTCAACCCCTCCCCCCCCTCTCAGTATTTTTCCCAACATTATAAAATATTATTATTCTTCAATGCGATATTTCTTATTTCCCTATTCCAAATATTGTAATGCGGTTACATTTTAGTATTTGGAGGGTAATTTTATCCTTCGAGGTTATCTTGATTTCTAAAAGTTCTGTATGTAACACCCAAAATTTTTATGTTTTTAATTTGACATTTGAACAAAATCCAAAGGGGAAGTGGACCCAACGGAGAAACAATGTATGGATTTATTTAATTATTTATTTATAGAATAAATAGAATGATTATGTGTGCACTATGACTAAATGAATATTTGAGATCCTAAACCTTAATCCATGAGGATATAGATAAGGTTAGACCTTCCAAAAACCTTTCAAAAAAATATTGAAAGGAATATTACTAAATTAGATTGGGAGAGAAAAATATAATTTCCCCAATGAAGAGGAAAGTAATTGGGAAGAGGAAGAAAAGCTGGAAAAGTAGAATAATAGCTTTAAAGTACCTCACTGAGGGAAGCCTAGGCAAAAAGTATGAATAAAGGATCCTGGAATTTCTGGATGCAAAAATTAGAAACAGTCTTGGGAAAGCAGTGCTTAAATAAACTGCTCCGGGACAGACACACGGTTGTCTATCCATGGAAGCAAGGATCTGAGCTCGGAGGTGAGTTAAGGAGATAAAACTCTACGGTTGGGAGGACTAGTCTAATAAAGTGGTATGCACACAGTACTATCCTATTTTAAAGTTATATGAACTTGTTTATATATAAATAAAATTTTGTTTTAACTAGGAAGTATAAGTGGATATGCTGAGTTAATTATTACCCATACATTTATCAGATTTTAGTGAAGTAGAAATACTTCAAATTTTTCATAGTTGTATGAGAGTCGTCTGATGAAAACCATCTGCCAGAATGTCTAAACACATAATATTGTTTAGTTCTGGAGATCGGTATCTTCATCAGAGATAGTATTACTTTTATGAAAAAGAGAGTGATATTATCACTTTGCTTAGAAAGATACATAGATATATATTCACGAGGAAACCAAATTAATATGCAGAAGAGAAAGTTATTATCTATCAGTGATTTCTAAACATTTCCTTACTGTCCTACTATTATTATCATGTAGCATAAATATAAGTATCCATAATGTAAGTGTGTGTAAGCCATGTTCATATAGTAGAAAACTAATCTACTTTGAAATTTTGATGAAAAGATGTAGTTTTGTTTCAATCAATGAATTTTTAAATTTTTATTCTTCTTGAGAAATATTCACACATTTAAAAATTGATCAAGTAGGAGTACTCCAAATCTGTATGGCTGTGTGAAGTTATTCTGTTGAGAACTATCAACCAGAATATCTGAACCTTAACAGGTTTAAATCTGGGAGATAGGCATCTCTCAAATAAGTAAAATATTGAGAAAAGAGAAAGAGTAGCATGAAAATTTCTGTTGCTTAAGCATCATGGATGAGACAGATAATAGTAGATAGAATGGAAAACTTTTGTTGCATATGGCTATTGATATAAATATTATCTCAACTACTTTGCCAAATCTCTTTGCTAATTATATACCATCCAAAAGGTTAGGAAATTTTTTTACAAAAATTAAATACAAAAGAAAATCTAAGCTTGTTGTAAATTTTAGACAACGAGGTAAAATTTATTCTAAAACTGAGTATTTACTTACTAAGTTAAATGAAAATAAAATCCCATATAAAATGGATGAAAGACAATCCTTAGTAGGAATACTGGAAACTGTGATTAAGCGAAGATGTTTCAATTGAAAGAAAACCATGAATAAGTTTTATCGAAAATAATTTTGAGCTAAATAACAGTAGAGAAACTTACTAATATATATGTAGGTATCTGTCCACATATACGAATAGAAGTACATAGATATTTCTGATATAACATAACTTAAATACAGGGTATGTAATTTAAGTTAACGTACTTCTGAGCAATATTGTTATACATTAAAGGTGTTTAAAAATAATAATAATAACAATGTTCTATCTATTTCCACATTGCTGATAAATATGTACAAGATATATGAAAACAACCTGTAATTTCACTGTTGTGAACTAATATATTCTCCCCAGGAAGGACATAAGAGCATAATTGTTCTTGAAATTAAATACCAATTATAATGTCAGATAGAGAAAATGAAATAATAGATGAACACTGTGCACCGAGAGAACTCTTGGTGAAAATAAAAATAACAATACCCAGTCCATATACACAATCATTGGCTATAAACACGATAGAAATTTTAATTAAATCTCCTTATAAGTCTGCCTTACGCTAGACGAGCTAAAGAAGAAAAAAATTTAAGAGTTTAAAATCTTAAATTGGCCAAGGTAACAATAAAATCCAAAATGGAGGAAAGAACCAGAGAAGTGCTACAAATAGCGAAGACGTATAAACAGACCTGTGCAGAGAGCATTGAGTAATATTCGAGAAGGAGAAAAGATTAATAAACAGAGTGCCATTTTTGGAAATGAAGGGTAGAAGGGAACCGGGTTTATTACCTACGTCACCAACCAGAAAACACTATTTGTTAGCGACGACCTTCATAAAAGAAGAAAAGAGGGAAAACAAAAGCGCACTGTGTAATAGTAAAGGAATAACAATTAAATTACCTATGTATAAAAATGGTATAAACCCATTGTATAACTGCTAATGCATTCGAGAGCAATGCTATGTTGGATTGCGTACACTACACACCCTTAAAAAGGGGAATATGTGTGAAACATGAAAATTCATTCTAATTAAACGAGTATTGAAATATAGGGGTTAAGAAGAAATAAAACAATTTGAAAAATTATACAAAGGGGTTCCATAAATTCCGAGAAAACCGAAATAAAAACATCAGTTGTCAAAATAATTGAAAATCTTTACCAGGGGTTTTAAACGAAATAAGATATTTGATAATCTGATGGGCAACGATCTCCGAACTATTTAAAATCTACCATAAAGACAGTATAAGGATATGACCAGAGTTATAAACCATCCACCACAACATTTAATCCTAAATAAATCCATAGTATACATAACCAAAGCATAATTGCTAAGTTGTAAGCGAACCGAATGTTCTCAACGAAACGTCAGGAGGTATAAAAATAAAAATTAAGTCTCAGTACAAAACAAGGGCTACATTACTTACAGTCGGAAGGGATGGAAAAGAGAAAACCTCATCGAAACCTGGCATGAACGCCTGGAGGAGAATACGTTCCCAAAAACCACCATGAAGAAATGAAGTGAGAATGCACTAATTTTTCACCTTAAAAATCAAGTGTATTGAGGAAAAAACCCTAAAACATCGCAACCATACATATTTCAAGATCTAGAGAGTTCGTATGTACTGAAATGACCCATAAGTGAAAGGCTCGAGACAGTAGCTTTCATACAGAATGAATTAATGCAGAGATTTAAAGGTGTTAATGAATCCTTAACGTTGCCAAGTACAAGAGGATCCTGAAAAATATCACAGTGGTTGAATATTGCAAGTCTTAAGGATTGCCACAAATATTTACCAACTCAACAGTAAAGAAAATCCAAACCAGGATTAAATATTGTGTACTAACAAATCCAAAATGTCAATTGGTGAATTGACGAGAATCCTCTATCAATGGTAATACATCACATCATCAAAATCAGAATGTAATAATAATTGATATTATAGCCATGGTTAAGATATGTTACATACGAAAATAAATTTTCTTATATCGACCTATGTTGGCAAAGGAAAGAAAAATTTAATTGAAATAATACTGGAGTAAATCAAGGTTAGATGGGGATAGCTACATTAAAAGATAAATATCTCTCCATGATACATTTCCAATTCGGTTAAATGGAGTCCTAGAACTTAGAGCTAGAAAAAAGAAGTGGAAAATGAATGGTAACTAGGATAAAATAAATTAAAAGTGGTGAATGTGTAATATTGTGCCTATCTTTAGTAGTGAAATCAGATACTAAGGGTTTTTGAAGTTAATATACCCAAACCTTTCTGTTCTATAGTATGAATAAAAAAAAACGAGAGACTAGAAAATAATTAGTAGACATCCATATAACTTAAAAAGGCATCATAAAAAAAATATACAAGCATGGTAATCTAGCATACCATAGGTTATGATAAAAAATAAGTTTTTGCTATTAAATGAGAGACATTAAAAATGGTATCAAAGCTTTTGGAAAAATACTGGGCAATTTATGTGCTCACACAGAAATGATATGCTGCTGTAAAATTTTTATGCATTTTAAGTTTTACTAAATGTTGTTATGTTGAACAGTGAACAGTGTTGAATAGTACAGCTGCGAACCATGATTGAAGGGGACGGGTTGTATGTACATCTAGGTTTTGGAGAAAACAAGCTAGATCCAAATGCTCCGTTGATGGCTATGTTTCTAAGAATGCAACGAGAAATGGCACAACTTAAGAGCCACAATGACAGGCTATCCTTGGCCAGTGAGGACCAAGAAAAACTCATCAGAAAACTGACTTCACGGAACGGCCAAGAAGGTGAAGGTTCCAGAAGGAAGAGAAAAGGAAGAGTCAATTCCTCTGATCAGTCTGAGGAAGATGACGCCACTAGACAACATTCTAGAAAGAAGAAGGAATTGCAGGATGAATTCTGGAAAATAAAACCTCCCTCCTATGATGGAGAGAAGGAAGAAGATGTTGAGGCATGTCTTCTAAATATGATCAAGTAATTTCGGGTTTATGAATATGAAAGTAATTTAAGAGCCAGATTAGCTATCTACCAGCTATAAGGTAAGGCTAACTTGGGGTGGAAGGAAACAAAAATGGTTTACGCCATTGATGAGAAAACAACGAATTGGGAATATTTTCAAGTCAAATTCAAAAATAATATTTAAACGAATGCTACTATGATGACAAGGAAAAAGAGTTTCATGAACTCAGATTGGTACAACTCACCATAGATGAGTTTGTCACCAAGTTCACAAATCTGTTACGATATGTTCCTTATATTAGAGAAGAGAAGGAAAAGGTACAAAGATTTCTGAACTGTTTTCCTACTGTGTACAAGGAGAAAATAGAGTTTGATAATCCAAAAATAATGGACGAAGTTGTGAGGAAAGCCAGATTATGCTACTAGCAGTTCAGGGGTAAGACTAAGCAAGGAAAGAACTAGACAAACAAAGGTGATTTCAGGGGAAAGAAACAGAAACCAAATTATTTGAAGAACTTTGGTAGGAACCATCAGGGAAAGAAATTTAGCAAAATAAGTGAAAACCAAACTACTCAATCTCAAAGTAGTCAAAACCAATAGACGGGAATAATAGAAAGGAAGGAACTATTAAAATGCGAGAGCCTTTGAAGTGTTGGGGTTGTGGAGAACCTCATTTATTGAGGGACTTCCCACATCAAAATATTCAGACTGTGCAAGTATTGCGAGAGGCCACTACAGTAAATGATGTAGCAAGGAACATCCCCACCATCAGTGCAGCCTTAGAAAACCGACAAGTAGAACATCAATCTACTATGGTCGAGATGGAAGGTATGATCACAGACCAATCTGTTACAATTTTAATAGATCCAGGTGCATCTTTGAGTTATATTAGTCTGCAAGTAGTAGAGAAACATAAACTCAAAACAGAGAAGTTTCAGCAGTCTTGGTTGGTCCAGCTAGCCACTGGTACCAAATGCAAGATAACTCATAAGTTACCTCAAATGGGCATGAAGCTGAATGATTATCAAACAGAAGTAAATTTAAATATTCTGCCATAAGGTTACTATGATGTAATGATAGGAATGGACTGGCCAGAAAAGCAGAAAACCATGATGAACTGTTTAGACAAAACGATACATTGCATTGATCTAGAGGGAAAACCAGTCATACTAAAAGGGAAACCGAAACCCATCTCTGTGAGATAGATCTCAACGCTTCAATAAAAAATAACTGCTAAAAATTTTTATCAAGTGTATGCAGTGAATGTTGAAGAATTAGGACAACAATCAGAGAAAAACTTGTTAGATACTTTACCAGTGATAAGAGAATTTAAAGAAGTCTTTCCGGATGATATTCCTCATCTTCCCCCCAAAATGGAAATTGATTTTTCAATTGATTTAGTGTCTGCGGAAATTATTTTTTCCAAAGCCCCATACCGAATGAGCCCCCTTGAACTAGTGGAGTTGAAAATGAAATTACAAGAATTGCTGGACAAAGGATACATCAGACCGAGTGTATCTCCTTTGGGAGCACCAGTGCTGTTTGTGAAAAAGAAGGATGGTACCTTCCGAATGTGTATTGACTATCCTCAACTAAATAAGTTGACTATAAAAAATAGGTATCTGTTACCCCGAATAGATGACCTATTTGATCAAGTTAGGGGAGCTTCTATGTTTTCCAAGGTTGATTTAAGGACGAGTTATCACCAGTTGAGAATTAAAGAGGAATATATCAGCAAAAAAACATTTCAAACCCTGTATGGAAACTATGAATTTGTATTCCTACCATTCGGGTTGACAAATGCACTTGCCACTTTTATGTGCTTAATGAATAGTGTCTTGAATAAATACTTAGACAAATATGTACTAGTATTTATTGACGACATTTTAATCTATTCAAAAAGTGAGGCAGAGCATAAAGAACACCTTAGAATCGTGTTGCAGACTCTTAAAGAGAATGAGTTGTATGCCAAGTTTAGCAAACGTGAATTTTATAAGGATACAATTCAATATTTGGGACATATAATCTTAGAACAAGGATTGGTTGTGGACCCTGAGAAGATAAATTTTATTAGAGAATGGCCTGTACCTACTGATGTATCATTAGTAATATCATTTATGGGGATTGCGGGGTACTACAAAAGGTTTGTAGTAAGATTTTCCACTTTAGCCTATCCCATAACTTCACTACAAAGGAACAGTACAAAATTTGAATGGACGAAAAAATTCCAGAATAGATTTGAACAACTAAAATTGAAACTTACTACAAAACCTATTCTGAAGATTGCAGATCCTAATCAGGAGTTTGTAGTATGTACTGATGCATGTGGAGAGGGATTAGGGGGAGTGTTATTGCAAGAAAATTCTGTTATTGCCTATGAATTTAGAAAACTCAAGAAACATGAACAAAACTGCAGTGTGTATGATATTGAGTTAGCTGCCGTAATTCATGCTCTTAAGATGTGGCGACACTATCTTCTAGGAAAGAAAATTATTCTGATGACAGATCACATTAGCCTAAAGTATTTTTTTACTCAAATAGATTTGAACGCTAGACAAGCTAGATGGTTGTCTTTTCTAAGTGAATTTGACATGGAAATAAAACATATAAAAGGAAAAGAAAATAAAATTGTTGATTCCTTAAGCTGAAATTCTTGCCAACACATAAGCAACATTGGGAGTAGTGACAACTTTGACTTGGAAGGATTAGTAAAAGAGGTAGCAGATCAAGATCCAAGCTATGAAAATATGCAAACTCAATTTCTGAAAAAGAAATGAAGGGGTATACACAAAAATAGAAAGGGCTGACTTGTTATAGAGAGAGATTGTATATCCCCAATGTAGACTCTTTGAAAAAGTAAATTCTAGATGAATATCGTAAACAGCCTTATGCTGCATATCCTGGATATCAGAAACTACTCACAGCCTTGAAAAAGAATTTTTTATGGCCGGGAATGAAAAAGGATGTAGCAAGCTACCTAGCAAGATGCATGGAATGTCAACTAGTAAAATTTCAACATCAGCATCCAGCTGGACTGCTAAATCCTTTACGAATTGCAGAATGGAAATGGGAAATTGTTTCTATGGAATTTATAACTAGGTTACCAAGAACTAAATATCAGCATGACTCTGTGATGGTAGTGGTAGAAAATTTGACGAAGGCTGCACATTTCATACCTGTTCAATCTACCATTGGAATGGCCCAAGTTGCAAATGTGTTCGTAAAAGAGATCGTAAGACTTCATGGCATTCCTAAAATGGTTATTTCTGATAGAGATACTAATTTTACTACAACCTTTTGGAAGAGTTTGTTTGGGGGCATGGGTACTAAATTAAACTTTATTACTGCCTATCACCCTCAAACGGATGGTCAAACCAAGAGAACAAATCAAATTCTAGAAGATATGTTGAGGATGTATTTGATGGATAGGCCAACTAAATGGGAAGACTATATACATTTAGCAGAATTTGCCTGTAACTACAGCTATCAAACTTCCATAAAGATGAGTCTATTTGAAGCACTCTATGGAAGAAAATGTCACACTCCTTTAACTTGGAGCCAACCTGAAGATAAATTAGTGCTTGGGATAGAAACTTTACAGGAAATGGAAAGAATTATCAAATGAATTCCGAAAAATATCAAGACAGCTCAGGATCGGTAGAAATTTTATGCAGACAAGAAGATAATGCACCGAGAGTTCAGTGTGGGTGACCATGTATATCTGCAGATTAAGCCCAAGAAGAGCACGTTGCACATCGGTAGTTGTGCAAAATTAGCTCCTAGATATTGTGGACAGTTTGAAATACTGGAAAGGGTGGGACAAGTGGCTTATAAATTGGCCCTACCCCTGCATGTTAAGGTTCATAATGTGTTTCATGTTTCTTTATTTAAAAAATATATACATGATTCTACTCACGTTATTGATTGGAATGTGATTCAGGTGGAACCAGAAGGGGAATTCCTTCCCGAGCCGCTTCAAATCTTGGAGTAGGAAGAAATTGAACTGCAGAATCGAACAGTAGCCAGAGTAAAAGTTCAATAGAAGCACTTTACTGCTGAAGAAGCTACTTGGGAGAGAGAAACTGAGATGATGGAAAAGTATCCATCATTGTTTTCATAGTGAAATTTTGAAGTTTATTTTATAAACACCGAGGACGATGTTTGATTTTAGAGGGGGAGTGTGTAACACTCCAAATTTTTATGTTTTTAATTTGACATTTGAAAAAAATCGAAAGGGAAAGTGGACCCCAATGGAGAAAAAATGTATGGATTTATTTAATTATTTATTTATAAAATAAATAGAATGATTATGTGCGCACTGTGACCAGATGAAGATTTGAGATCCTAAACCATAATCCATGAGGATATGGATAAGGTTAGACTTTCCCAAAAACTTTCAGAAAAACGATAAAAGGAATATTACTAAATTAGAATGGGAGAGAAAAATCTAATTTCCCCAATGAAGAGGAAAGTAATTGGGAAGAGGAAGAAAAAACGGAAAAGCAGAAAAACAACTTTAAAGTACCTCACTAAGGGAAGCCTAGGAAAAAAACAGGAATAAAGCATCCTAGAATTTCTGGACACAGAAATTAGAAACAGGCTTGGGAAAGCACTGCTTAAATAAACTGCTCCAAGATAGACAAAGGGTTTTCTATCCATGGTAGCAAGGATCTCAGCTCGGGGGTGAGTTAAAGAGATAAAACTCTACGGATTGGAAGACTAGTCTAATAAAGTGCTATGCACACAGTACTATCCTATTATAAAGTTATATGAACTTATGTATAAATCAAATTCTATTTTAACTAGAAAGTAGAACTTAATATGTTGAGTTAATTACTACCCATACATTTAGCAGATTTTACTGAAGTGGAAATACTTCAAATTTTGCATAGTTGTATGAGAGTCATCTGATGAAAACCATCTGCTAGAATGTCTAAACCCATAATAGGGTTTAAATCTGGACATCGGTATCTTCATCAGAGATAGTATTACTTTTATGAACAAGAGAGTGATATTATCACTTTGCTTAGATAGATACATAGATATATATTCACGAGGAAACCAAATTAATATGTAGAACAAAAAGTTATTATCTATCAGTGATTTCTAAACATTTCCTTACCGTCCTACTGTTATTATCATGTAGCAGAAATATCAGTATCTAGAATTTAAGTGTGTGTAAGCCATGTTCATACAGTAGAAAACTAATCTAATTTGAAATTTTGATGAAAAGAAGTAGTTTTGTTTCAGTCAATGAATTTTTAAATTTTTATTTTGCTTGAGAAATCTTCACACATTTAACGGTTGATGAAGTAGGAGTACTCCAAATCTATATGATTGTGTGAAGTTATTTTGTTGAGAACTATCAGCCAGAATATCTAAACCCTAACAGGTTTAAATCTGGGGGATAGGCATCTCTCAGATAAGTAAAATATTGAGAAAAGAGAAAGAGTATCATGAAAATTTATGTTGCTTAAGCATGTCGAAATAAATGGAAATCTTTACCAGGGGTTTTCAATGAAATAAGATATTCGGCAATCAGATGGGAAACGATCTCCAAACTATTTCGAATCTACCATGGAGACAGTATAAGGATATGGCTGGAGTTATAAACCATCCACCACAACATTGAATCCTAAATAAGTCCACACTATACATAACCAAAGCATAATTGCTAAGTCGTAAGCGAACTGAATGTTCTCAACGAAAAGTCAGGAGGTATAAAACTAAAACATAAGTCTCAGTACAAAACAAGGGTTACAATACTTACCGCTGGAAGGGATGGACAAGAGAAAACTTCATCGAACCCTGCCATGAACACCTCAAGGAGAATACGTTCCCAAAAACCACCGCAAATAAATGAAGTGGGAATGCACTAAGTTTTCACCTTAAAAACCAAGCGTATTGGGGGAAAAACCTTGAAACATCGCAACCCTAGAGATGTCAAGATTTGGAGAGTTCGTATGCGGTGAAATGGCCCATAAGTGAAAGGATCAAGACATTAGCGTTCATACAGAATGAATTAATGTAGAGATTTAAGGGCATTAATGAATCCTTACCGTTGCCAAGTACAAGAGGATCCCAAGAAATATCATAGTGGTTGAATAGTGCGAGTCTTAAGGGCTGCCACAAAGATTCACCAACTCGACAGTAAATAAAATCCAAACCGGGATTAAATATTGTGTACTAAGAAATCCAAAATTTCAGTTGGTGAATTGACAAGATCCTCGATCAATGGTAATATGTCACATCATCAAAATCGAAACGTAATAATAATTGAGATTATAGCCATGGTTAAGATATGTTACATACGAAAATAAAAAAATTTATATCGACCTATGTTGGCAAAGGAAAGGAAAATTTAATTGAAATAATAGTAGAGTAAATCAAGGATAGATGAGGATAGATACATTCAAAAATAAATATCTCTCCATGATACGTTTCCAATTCGGTTAAATGGAGTCCTAAAACTTAGAGCTAGGAAAAATAAGTGGAAAATGAATGGTAACTAGGATAAAATAAATTAAAAGTGGTGAATGTGTAATATTGTGCCTATATTTAGTAGTGCAATCATATACTAAGGGTTTTTGAAGTTAATATGCCCAAACCTTTCTATTCTATAGTATGAATAAAAAAAGAGAGATTATAAAATCATTAGTATACATCGATATAACTAAAAAGGCATCACAAAATAAATATACAAGCGTGGTAATCTAGCATAACGCAGGTTATGATAAAAAAAAAAAATTGTTAGTAAATGAGAGACAATACAAATGGTATCAAATATTTTGGAAAAATACTGGGCAATTTATGTTCTCACACAGAAATGATATGTTTTTGTAAAAATTTTATGCATTTTAAGTTTTACTAAATGTTGTTATGTTGAACAGTGAACAATGTTGAATAGTACAACTGTGAACCATGACTGAAGGGGATGAGCTGTATGTAGATCTGGGTGGTGGAGAAAAGATGCCAGATCCAAATGCTCTGTTGATGGCTATGTTGAATAGAATACAATGAGAAATGGCATAGCTTAAGAGCCACAATGACAGGGTATCCTTGGTCAGTGAGGAGTAAGAAAAACTCATCAAAGAACTGACTTCATCGAACAACCAATAAGGTGAAAGTTGCAGAAGGAAGAGAAAAGGAAGAGTCAATTCCTCCAATGAGTCTGAGGAAGATGACACCACTAGGCAACAGTCTACAAAGAAGAAGGAATTACAGGGTGAATTCCGGAAAATAAAACCTCCCTCCTATCATTGAGAGAAGGAAGAAGATGTTGAGGCATGGCTTCTGAATATGATCAAGTACTTTCAGGTTTAAAAATATGAAAGTAATTTAAAATCTAGATTTTTCATCTACCAGCTACAAGGTAAGGCTACCTTGTGGTGGGAGGAAACAAAAATGGTTCACGCCATTGATGAGAAAATTGTGACTTGGGAAGATTTTCAAGTAAAGTTAAAAAATCGATATTTGAACGAATGCTACTATGATGACAAGGCAAAAGAGTTTCATAAAATCATATTGGGACAACTCACCATAGATGAGTTTGTCACCAAGTTCAAAAATTTGTAACGATATGTTCCTTATATTCGAGAGGAGAAGGCAAAGGTACAGAGATTTCTAGACTGTTTGCCTACTGTGTACAAGGAGAAAATAGAGTTTGGTAATACAAAAACAATGGACGAAGTTGTGAGGAAAGCTAGACTATGATACCAACAGTTCAGGGGTAAGACTGAGCAAGGAAAGAACTAGACAAACAAAGGTGATTTTAGGGGAAAGAAACAAAAACCAACTTATTTGAAGAACTTTGGTAGGAACCATCAGCGAATTTTTTTTAGCAAAATAAGTGAAAACCAAATTTCTCAATCTCAAACTGGTTCAAAACAAATAGATGGGAATAATAAGAAGGAAGGAACTATTAAAATGCGGGAGCCTTTGAAGTGTTTGGGTTGTGGAGAACCTCA
Organism: Pinus albicaulis; assembly: GCA_034641835.2. Classification (NCBI taxonomy): domain Eukaryota; kingdom Viridiplantae; phylum Streptophyta; class Pinopsida; order Pinales; family Pinaceae; genus Pinus; species Pinus albicaulis. Next base: position 2,523,556 of record CM076572.1, read on the forward strand.
TTTATTGAGGGACTGCCCACATCGAAATATTCAGATCATGAAAATATTGCGAGAGGCCACTACAGTAAATGGCGTAGCAAGGAACATCCCCACCATCAGTGCAGCCTTAGAAAACCGACAAGCAGAACATCAGTCTACTATGGTCGAGATGGAACGTATGATCGCTGACCAATATATTACAGTTTTAATAGATCCAGGTGCATCTTTGAGATATATTAGTCCACAAGTAGTAGAAAAATGTAAACTCAAAATAGAGAAGTTTCAACAGTCTTGGTTGGTCCAACTAGCGACTGGTACCAAATGGAAGATAACTCATAAGTTACCTCAAATGGCCATGAAGCTGAATGATTATCAAACAAAAGTAAATTTAAATATTCTGCCATTAGGTTCCTATGATGTACTGATAGGAATGGACTGGCTAGAAAAGTAGAAAACAATGATGAACTGTTTAGAAAAAACGTTACACTGCATTGATATAGATGGAAAACAAGTCATACTAAAAGGGAAACCGAAACCCATCTCTGTGAGATAGATCTCAGACCTTCAATTAAAAAGAACTGCTAGAAAAGGGTATCAAGTGTATGCAATGCATGTTGAAGAATCAGGATAGAAATCAGAGAAAAACTTGATAGATAATTTACCAGTGACAAGAGAATTTAAAGAAGTATTTCCGGATGAGATTCCTCATCTTCCCCCTAAAAGAAAAATTGATTTTTCAATTGATTTAGTGCCTAGGGAAATTCCTGTTTCCGAAGCCCCGTACCAAATGAGCCCCCCTGAACGAATGTAGTTAGAAATTTAATTACAAGAATTGTTGGGCAAAGGATACATCAGACCGAGTGTATCTCCTTGGGGAGCACCGATGTTGTTTTTGAAAAAGAAGGATGGTACCTTCCGAATGTGTATTTACTATCGTCAACTAAATAAGTTGACGATCAAAAACAGGTATCCGTTATCCCGAATAGATGAACTCTTTGATAAAGTTAGGGGAGCTTCTATGTTTTCCAAGATTGATTTAAGGATAGGTTATTACCAGTTGAGAATTAAAGATGAAGGTATCAGCAAAACAACATTTTGAACACGGTATGGACAGTATGAATTTGTAGTCCTACCATTCGGGTTGAAAAATCCACTTGCCACTTTTATGTACTTAATGAATAGTGTCTTGAATAAATACTTAGATAAATTTGTACTAATATTTATTGACGACATTTTAATATATTCGAAAAGTGACGGAGAGCATAAAGAACACCTTAGAATCATGTTGCAGACTCTTAAGGAGAATCAGTTGTATGCCAAGTTTAGAAAATGTGAAATTTATAAGGATAAAATTCAATATTTGGGGCATATAATTTCAGAACAAGGATTGGATGTGGACCCTGAGAAAATAAAATCTATTAGAGAATGGTCTATACCTACTGATGTATCATTAGTAAGATCATTTATGGGGATTGCGGGGTACTACAGAAGGTTTGTAGAAAGATTTTACACTTTAGCCTATCCCATAACTTCACTGCAAAGGAGAGGTACAAAATTTGAATGGACGGAAAAATGCCAGAATAGCTTTGAACAACTAAAATTGAAACTTACTACAACACCTATTCTGAATATTGCAGATCCTAATCAAGATTTTGTAGTATGTACTGTTGAGTCTCAAAAATGTTCTCCATATTCATACATATTTCCATTATGTCATAACCATTTAGCTCTTATTTCATAGCCATTTGACCTAAAACCCTACATCAAGTACCCATTTTCATAAATATATGGGTTAGGATCCTTGTTTTCCAAAGTTATTTATTTTATGTATTTTAAGTGAATTTATGATTAGAAACTAGAAAATTAACATAGTTTCATATATCTATATATGTGTTATGAGTTTTATGACATGTGTAGGTCAAAAGGAGACTTCTAGAAGACCCTTATGTGGCACTCTAAAGCCAAATTCGAATTTGGTTGGAGAAGATTATGGGATCAAGAGGATATGTGTCTCACTTCCTTGTTGTATTGAAACTCTAAGAGGATATGTGTCACATTCCTCAAGTTGTTTTGAAACTCTAGAAAGACATGTGTCTTATCATTTCCTATTTTGATTGTAACTCTAGAGATGGAGGGAGAGATTCATGGACTCCCATTAATGAGATGTCTCCTCATATTTTGTATAAATAGGAGAAGCTTTCTCCTATCATAAGTAATGAGGAAGTAATGAGAAAGTAATGAAAAAGTAGTAGAGAAGTCTTTTGTAACAAAATTCAAGATGGAATGGGATGTAAATTTGTGAGTTCTTTTTAATAGAGAAATTCAGTTCTTTGATGGTGTTTTGATTACAATTTTAAGGAGCTGAAGGACTTCACCAAATTGGTAGCAGAGGGCCCCTGCTATCCAAGGAGGCTTTTACATGTTTTCTAGATAAGTTGCTTTCAATTCTGTTTTGTCATATTTCCTTACTTAGATTGATTTCTGAAATCATAGCTTTTAGCATAATTTTTCATGGCAGCCCGGGCATTTGCATATCTTTTGACTAATGACATGGAATCAATATTGTTCTGCTTCTAATTTACTTTTTGTTTAATTCTAGCACTGCTTTGTTTATTTCAGTCTTGCACATTTGTTTCAGTAGTTAGATTTAGATATATTAAGCTGCTCATGCCATTTTCAGTTAACTCCGAAAGCCACAGCTGGACTGATGGTGAGGGATTGAAGTATGAGTGTGTAGTTTGATATTAGTTTACTTTCTGCAAGTTAGATATTTTAAATTGCTCATGTCATTTTCAGTTACCTCCGAAAGCCAGAGCTGGACTGATGGTGAGGGATTGAAGTATGAGTGTGTAGTTTGATATTAGTTTCCTTTCTGCAATTTAGATATATTAAACTGCTCATAACATCTTCAGTTGCCTCCGAAAGCCACAGCTGGACTGATGGTGAGGGATTGTATTATGAAATGTGTAGTTTGATATTAGTTTCCTTTATGCAAGTTAGAAATATTAAATTGTGCATGACATCTTCAGTTACCTCCGAAAGCCACAGCTGGACTGATGGTGAGGGATTGAATTATGAATGTGTGGTTTGATATTAGTTTACTTTCTACAAGTTAGATATTAGTTACTCAAGTTGTTTATGGTTACTTCCGAAAATCATAGCTGGACTAATGATGAGGGATCAGAAGACAAGTTGATGTAATTTGATTTAGATTTACTTTATCGCAACTTTTGGATTTCTTTCAGCATAGTTTCTTTTGTGTTTAGACAGCAGCAAGAATAGTTTGGTTTCATGCTCACTAGTTCACTGTTTTGATTTATTAGATTAGCAACACCTTTTTCATTTCAGTAGCACATTTTCATTTCCTTTCAAGTTTTGTCATTGTATGTTTCAAATTCCTTTTTCAGTTTCAAGTTGGTAAATCATTATAAAGGACATCATTGCCTTGAATATCCATAACCATACTTGTATTTTAGAATTTCATAAAAATCAAAAAACGACAAAAAGTAAGAGATAGGTTATCTTGCGCATATAGTGCGCCACACTTTGTCAGCTTACGAATCCCTGGTTGATAATTTATGTTAGCAATTTAGGACACACTAAATTGACCAAACATTTTGGCGCCGTTGCCGGGGAAGTGTAACTAGGTAACCTTATTTCTTACATCTAAAAAAAAAATTAATAATTCTTGAGTATGCTCTCTTCCTGCACTTTGTGTGATCTGGAGGATCAGAAAAATGATTGTTATGTAAAAAAATAAATAATAATTCTTAAGTATGCTCTCCTCCTGCACTTTGTGTGATCTGGAGGATCAGAAAAAGAATTGTTATGTGAAAAAGAAAAAAAAGAGGAGACAATAAAACTTCATCATTTCAATTGATTCAACAATTTAATATTTTTTTTTTTTTTTCATGAAAAACTTTGATTTCAATAAATTGTTTTGTTTAATGAATATATA